>CM028378.1:174021319-174077792 GCA_013146195.2 Codonopsis lanceolata
TCAAGAATAAGTATCCCTGCCACACATTGATGATCTCTTTGATCCACTTCGGGTTCGGCTTGTTTATTCCAAGCTTGACTTGAGGAGTGGCTATTAGTTGAGAGTTTGAGAGGAGGATGTTCCTCGATGCCTCTTAAACTTTCGCAGCGCCAAGTACGGCCACTATGAGTTTGTTGTGATGCCGTTGGGTTTGACCGCGCTGCAATTTATGGACTTGATGAATAGGGTTTTTCATGAATATCTTGATTGCTTTGTGGTTGTGTTTATTGATGATATCTCGTGTACTCCAAGTCGCGAGAGGGAGGTTGAATTACTACGGTAGCTCTTATCTTAGCATTGCACTGTTTGAGAACTTTATGATTTTTATCGATGCCTCGTTAGAAGGCTTGGGTTGCGTCTTCGGTGCCATGGATTTCAAGCGTTGGGATTCTCATTGCCATTGGCTGGTTGCTTAATAACAGTTGTCTAGTATTGAAATGGCAAAAGAGTTATTTATAACGTGACTTAGAATTTCAGTTGGTGACTCGTATTCTTGAAGTACGCCTAAACGATTAAACGGGGAAGAAGGTAAACTTACACCTAGATTCATTGGACCATTCGAGATCCTAGAAAGGATTAGAGTTTTGGCGTGTCGGTTAGCATTACCACCTTCTATATCGGATGTTCATGACGTCTTTCATGTTTCGATGCTACGCAAGTACTTGAAGGATGAGTCGCATGTCCTGACTTATGATGAGATTACTTTTGAGCCTGACCTTTCTTATGATGAGAAGCCGGTGAGGATTCTTGATACGAAAGAACAAGTGTTGAGAACAAAGAAGATTCCCTTAGTGAAGGTCTTGTGGAAGAATCATGATGTTGAGGAAGCCACGTGGGAGACCGAGCTTGATATGAGAGAGAGATACCCTTTCCTATTCGATGACTCCGGTAAGAATTTAGGGACTAAATTCCTTTAAGTGGGAGAGGATGTGAGAACCCAAACCCATTACTTGTTTATTGCCTTAATAACATGCTTGTATTATGCCTTAACATGTTAGACACTTCTATTTGTCCATGTCATGCTCACTTTGGAGTATTACGTGCCTAGTTGCTTGAATACCTTCTACGCATTGCTTGCCTTGCCGTTGTACTTTGAGTGGTTGCCTTAACATGTTTAGCACTCAACCAAGACTTGTTAGAGTTCTATTGTCTTCCATAGATGACTTAGAACATAGTAAGCTTGATTGGAAGTTTAGAAACCTTCTTGCTTTGTTTTGGCCTTAGCGATTTCCCTCGTCTCCCGTATTGCTCGTATTTCGACGTGCGAAATGTTCGTTGAGTTCTTGGACTTGTATTCAAGTCATAACCATGTTTAAACAAGCCTTTTTCATGCCCAAGTTATCCTAGTTTTATTGACGTTTGATTCGGGTTTGATTCGTCAACCAATCGTCGCATGATTCGAGCCTTGTCCTACCTTGTTCCGGGTGTTGTTCGGGTGTGTTACGGACTTGATTTGAGTTATGTTAGACCCTAGAATGGTTGCCCATAAGTTTGGGACCATTTAGGACTTGTTTAGGTCAAGTTTTGGAGCTCCGAAGCCCGCAGCATGGCTCGAGTGAGGCGCCCGCCCCAATCTTGAGAGCAATTGAAAAATTGAGAAGGCCCTGAGGTTGAGGCGGCCGCATGGTCCAGCTGAGGCGCCCGCCTCAACATGTTTTCTACGGAATTTTTCCTCCTGTTCTGTTATGTCCGACCTTTGGCCCTTTAAACCCCTTCCTAATTGGCCCTAATCCTACCTATTAGACCCTAATCAAGTTAGATTAGTATTAACCTCAATCTCTCACCTCTTGACATGTGGAATTGTCCACCCTCCTCCTCTTGACATGTGGATTTCCACCCATATCATGCAAGGTATAAAAGCCACCCCTTTGCTAATCAAATTTAAACCTTAACACTTCAAATTTTTCTCTCCTCTCTCCTACCAAGCTTTGTGTGTGTAGAGAAAAGGTGAGATTAGTGTGTGTTTCCTCCATGGATTGAGCTCCCGACCTCCGATTGCCAAACCGAGACCACCAAAGTGAAGCTACCGACGAGGAGCACGTTTCCATCCGGATAGTTTATGCTCAAACCATCCTTTTCCTTGGTGAAGGTAAGCTATCGATCCCCCTTAGGATGTATGCTAGAAATGCCATGTCCCCTTCTCCTTGTAACTCTCATGCTCCTACCATGCCCATGCCATGATTGTGGATGAATTGATCTTTTGGAGAATTTGAATAATATGTTCATCTTATTAATTTAGTCCTATGCCTAGAATTGAATATGTTCTATGCCTCCTTAGGAACAACTATTGTTCTTGGACCAATGACTTTTGACAACTCTTGGAGATTATGAATTCTAGGGTTTCACGGACTATGGATTGTCTATCCTATTGAATTGGGTCCTATGCCTAGAATTGGATATGTTCTATGCCTCCTTAGGAACAACTATTGTTCTTGGACTTACGACTCTTGACAACTCTTGGAGATTATGAATTCTAGGGTTTCACGGACTATGGATTGTCTATCCTATTGAATTGGGTCCTATGCCTAGAATTGGATATGTTCTATGCCTCCTTAGGAACAACTATTGTTCTTGGACTTACGACTCTTGACAACTCTTGGAGATTATGAATTCTAGGGTTTCACGGACTATGGATTGTCTATCCTATTGAATTGGGTCCTATGCTTAGAATCGAATGTGATCTATATCTTCCTAAGAATAACTAATGTTCTTGGACTATTGGCTTTTGATAACTTTGAAAAATTGATTCTAAAGTTCCCTTGAATTATGAAATGTTGAACTTATGTTAATACTTGACTATGGTTGTTAAGTGGATTAACGACCTAGTTAATCGATACGAGAACTTAGAAAAGGATTTTGGATGCATCTAGCATCTTAACTCTCTTGGATGTATTGTTAGAGACGACTCAGCGGAGTCAAACTTAAGTGAGCCATTGAACAATACCGGCTCAATGATCAATCCCTACGACGTTCTAAACACGTTCCTCTAAGAATGCCTGTTGACATGATGAGTTCGCTCTTGTCGAACTCATTCCTGCTTGATTATTGATGATAATTCTAGACTCTTGAACTTGAATTGATTACCTTGCTTGATTCTTGATGTCATACAATAGAATGCCTATTGACATGTTGAGTTCGCTCTTGTCGAACTCATTCCTGCTTGATTATTGATGATAATTCTAGACTCTTGAACTTGAATTGATTACCTTGCTTGATTCTTGATGTCATACAATAGAATGCCTATTTGACATGTTGAGTTCGCTCTTGTCGAACTCATTCCTGCTTGATTATTGATGATAATTCTAGACTCTTGAACTTGAATTGATTACCTTGCTTGATTCTTAATGTCATACAATAGAATGCCTATTTGACATGTTGAGATCTCTCTTGTCGAACTCAATCCTACTTGGTTATTGATAAGAATAATTTACTTATCTTGAACGAGATCACTCTTGTCGACCTCGTTCTCTACTTGAGAATTTTGTTAAGTATACATTACTTGGCATTTGCATAAGTCCAGCTGGCATCCCGTCTTTGTTCACACACGCCCCCACTGTGGCCACAGTGGGGAAGTAGCTCCCTTGCTGTAATCATTAAGAGCACCATTGGTGACTATCCCGGGCATCTCCTCGGAAGATCGATGTACTTACACACATTCGATACCCGCACATTTCCAGATAACGCTTGTATGCAGGAACTACGTAGCGGCCCGACTCTCCATATATCCTCATCCTATGTGATTTAATTATGCGCACTTATATGAAACAATGTGCATCTTGGATATATGGCCTCTATGCTTATGTGACGATATCTTGCCTTGTATGTTGCATATTGCCATGACATGCATGATTGATAGCTTACAAGTCTTTATGACTTACCCTTTCCCCTTTACTGCTTTAGATCCTAGCAAGACAGGTCCTGCTCGTTGAGACTCGCTGTGTTCGTGCCTTGTGCCCTTTTTGGTGCGCCGTTGATATTTGAAGAGGTGGTTTAGATGTCCTCTTTCTCTTGTTTTATATTTTGTAAGGACGACGGGTTTAAGCGAGTCAATTAGACTATGCTTGGGAATTTGTTTAGAACTTGATCTTGTAACTCTTGCTAGCTACTAGTAGTTATATCACTCGTAGTACTTGTAATCTCTTTTGTGCCGGCATTGTTTAAGCCGAGCTTCGGTTACCTTGTTAATATTCCATTACGTTTAAGTCTTCCGCTGAGCAGACCATTAGCTCTTATTTAATTCTTGTCCATAAACTGTTAGCTTGGGTTCCGGCATGTAGTGTCGCCGATGACTTGGTTTTATTGTTTAACTGTTTATCAGGTTGAAAAGGTTTTTAAAATACCGGCCGTTTGGTGCCGAGGCGTGCTACGTCTCTAATGTTGCGTCACGTCGTTTTCTTAAAATTAGTCCTTGCATGTTATTTGTCTACTTGTTTCCTTCCTTATTTGGGCGGTCCGACCCTCGGTTCCACCTCGGGCCCGGGCCGGGTCGCCACAAAATATGTAAAGAAAACTATAAACGAGAAGAGAACAACCAGCCTAACCTGATTTATGGGAGACAAATGAACCGTACCTCAAAAAGAAGAAATAATGCAAGACAAAATGCGAAAAAGGAAAACTAACTAATCTAAATAAGTAATTTTTTTGAACCATAGAAACTACAAATACCAACTAATTACGACCAATCCTAAAGTTATAGAAACCTTAGGTATCCACAGCAGTCAGTCTTCACAACCCTTGGAAGAGAAGCAAAATTGTCAAAATTCTTACAGATATGATGATCGTAGGCACCCGTAGCAAGCTGTCAGCAACGCTATTCTACTCGCTAAAAACATGATTCAAAGAGAAGCCATGAAGCAAATTGTGACAATCAAGTAACTCATATATATATTGCCAAGGATCCAAATGATTATGCGCTAAAACATTAACAACCACTAGAGAATCCGATTCCACTATGAGGAAGCTCTTGCAGTTACATAAATGAGTAATTATCAGGTAGCTAAATCTTAATATGTTAAAAAAAAGCCCTAAAAACTAAAATTCCCTTTTAGAGAGATATGAAGAGAGACAATCGAACAAAGAAGTGAGAAAAAAAATCGAACAAAATCAGACTCACCAACTATAATGAGTTCCTATCGGTGGCTGGAACTAACCGGTGACAAAAGGCTTACAATAACAGCAGAGCATAATAAACAAATTCACATATGTAAATAAAGCCAAATCATTGTGTAATGTTGATATTACAAAGTTCATAAATCTGTCATGTTTCCCTGTTTCCATTTCATCTAAACTAGTTTTTGCACCCGTGCGTTAAACGCACGACATATATATTTTTAAATTAAATTATATATAAACAAAATGAATAGAAAAAAACAAAATTAGAAGATGAACACATATCTTGAAATGGAAATCGATCAACACGTATCATGAAATGAAAATCAAATTATTTTGAATTTTTACAGATCAAAATTGCTTCAATCCTTTCGCGATTTTGCAAGTTTGTTTTAATGTTTGCACTGTCTTGTTACACCTTGTGTATCAATGTTAAGGATATAATGAAATATGATTAAAATGATATCATGTACTTTGATAGTTGTGAATCACTAGTGATGCTCCCGTGCGTTGCACAGTTTGTACACTGGTATAAAATTATATACTCTATTAAAGTTGAAGAATATATACAATTAAAAAGTTTAATATGAAAAAATAACAAAAATTAATAAAAAGTAAAATTAAAGATAGATCACATAAATTTGAAATTGTAATTATAAATTTATTTAGATGTATTTCCTTATTAAAAAATGGAGGATTGGATGGAATTCAACAATCTTCGTTATTCGTTAAGTCAACAATTAATAATAGACATGTGCCTCTAAATAACAAAATTTGATAGAGATAATACTTTTCGATATTTCGTACTAATGTAGTAGCTATAAAAAAAATGTTGGTTATTGAAAATATAAATATATAAAAATACATTTTATGTCCTGACCTTCTCTTCCTTCTTTATAACTCCTTCTTCTTCATTTTGTGTTTGTGTGATTCAAAATAAATTTATTTTTGTATTTGTGCTACTGTGCATATACTATTTGATGAAAGGTCTAAATAGAAATTTGTTCGTTTTTAAATACCCCTTTTGAAACTCGATGCATCAATTTTGAATCACAATGTATCATTTGTAAATTGTGATGCATCGACTTAGATGTGGGATGTAGGTAAGATGCATTAATTTTGAATCAAATATTGATTGTATACATAAAAGAAGATAGATGAAGGTTTGGTACATTATAATTTAAGGCGCGATGCATAAATTAGATTATGTAATTTAAATTGATGAATTGATTAAGTGATCCGTAGCGCACCTCTGGTTCATTAAGAGTCGTAGTCTTTTCACTCTAAAAGTGTCATTTTTAGTTTAAAAAAAACATAAAAAACTGTAGCGGTTAAAAATTTTACATAGTTGACGGACCCGAATTTCTCCCTAAAACAAACAACAACAAAAAGGACTACAAATACTCAAAATTTCACGTTACCCAAATTTCTCAATTAATTTCATCCAAATTATTATTACTTTAATGAACAATAAATATTACTCCAATTATAACCAATCTGGCCCCAAAAAAAATCTCAAGCACTTGTCATATAGATAAAGAGTTTCTCACTCTCTAACCTAAAAACCCCACCCCCACTTACTCTAACCTATATACACATATGTCGTCTCACTCTCACTCTTACTCAATTAAATCGTCTAAAAGGTCACCTTTCCTATTTTTATAACATTAAACCTAGGAAACTCCTCCGGTAAACATGAGACAATGACTCTTCATCTCTTCAAACCCTTCGTTTCAAAAATTCATCCGCCGACTTTCCCCAACCAAAATAGAATCAGATCAAACCATTTCGTACCAAGGTGTGTTAGATTTTTTTTATAAAGTATTCAACTTTGTATTTCGTTTTTTTTTTTAAATCTTAGAGTTTAATTTTACTTAGTGAACTGGAAAAAAATGGCTTATAATAAGATCCAAGTATCTATACTTCTTTACCTAATTTTTTTAAAATACGGTTTAAATAACTCGAGACTTTTTTATATTTTCAGTATTTAACGTTATACCCGAATTTTTTATATTTTGAGTATAGAAAAAATATATATATTTCAAAATTTTAAATTTGTCTTTTGAAGATCTAGTTTTTTTAACATTTTTATAATTAAAATACATCTATTTTAAATCACTTGTATCTAACGTAGTTGTTCACTTCAAAATTGGCCTCTTTGTAGTCACTAATTTATTTGTTTTTCGTCTCTACATTTCAAATTTCTTTGATTTAATTCGATTTTATTTATAAATGTTAATTATTCTGATTTGATAAAACCAAAATTGAGAAATTTGTAGTCACAGTGCATATTAATCAATAAATCAAATATATATTGGTTATTAATAAATCTGTATCAGTTTGAAGATCATTAAATTGTATTAAATTTAGCACATACACTTGAACATAAAGTTTATTAAATTATCCTAATTTATTCCCTACATCTTTAATCATAGGCATTGCATATGTTTAAGCTATTTATTGATTACAAAGGTACCCTGAGAATTTAATAATTTCGCATATATAACTGTTTTTAGTTTATTATAGCTCCATGATCTCTAGAAAAAAAAAGAGGACCAAGTACATGAGATCCTAAGCAATCGAAATAAAAAGAATACATTAAGTATTGGAAATATGTCTTTACATTGTAAAATATATATTTTGCACGAAAAACTGTTGAGTTATCTAGGTTTATCCTTGGTCTGACTGATGTCTCTAAGCAAGATGAGAGAGGGAGACATTTTGTATAGATTTCTTCTATATTGGTGTGTTATCCTCAGTTGTTTTTAGCAATGATGTTTAACAAACAAAATTGTAACAAATTTATAGTGATTTTATCTTTGAAAACTGCTCGAGAAGAGAAAAGCTAAAGAATTGTCTAACTCCCTTAGGCGCAGTTAGACTAGCTCTTACCTTCCATGGTCGAAAAGGACTCCCAGCCTTCTCAAGAATTGCTCTGGTGGATACAAGGTTTGTTGAATACCAACATGCCTGTATCGGTACAATCCAAACAACATTAAATGCCAGAACAGTTTTTGTAACCTTCTACCCCAACTTCAACATGCCTCTCAACGACCCTTCCTTGCTGACAGCCTTAAAATCCCAGATCCAGATTGGTGGTACTACCCAGGTGAATACTTTCCAGGCAACGCTTCATTATTAGATGGCGTATAGAGTACAAAATCACTCTCTGGACCTCATGGTCCCCGGTCAAGACTCAAGAGATGCTATTCTCCTTGATATTGATTCTAGTGCTACACCAACATGCACCTATGTATCGAGACAACTCTCACGAGCAGATCTACTCAAGCTCCTTCCTGAGCGCTGGGTAACCAATTACGAACAAACTCATCAAGCCCCTCCGGCTCCTGTACAAAGCAGTGCACCTCAAGAGTTTGTACGTCATGAAGATGGCCTCGTCGAAGTGAACTTTTCATATCCACAGCAAACAAACATCCCGTGCAAAGTCTTCCCCACAGAGATCAATATGGTCCAACCTATTGCTCACTGTCCATACAATGTTTGTGACTGTCCTGACTGTTTAGATGATGCTTCTAGAGTCTTGATGGACGAAGATCTCAAAACGATGAAAAACTCTTCTAAAAAGAGTTTACAGAAGAGATATGAAGAAGGTGACCCAGCCGTAGGAACCCTCGGTGAACCATCTGGTAAATTTGACTTTTATGTCCTTTACTTAGATAGAACACCGTCCAAGCCTAAACTACCCCCTGACCCTTGCAAGTGTTCCTCAAATCCTTCCCAGAGTCTCTCAGCAACGAAACCTATCGATCTCTGGAATCCAGAAACACAACGGTTGCTCATACCTCTATTGATGGCCTTTACCAGTTGATTCTAAATACTCACGATAAGCTCTGTAATCAGAAAAGATTTTTAAAAGAGCTTGAACAAACTGGTACAAAACTGGGATCTGCGTGTGATGAAAAACATTTCCAGATCAAGTGCAAGGATAAGGCGTCCTGTGACTACACTCACATGAAAAAGAAGTCCCGCTCAAGATCCTTTGACCTCTCTCAAAGGAAGAGTTTCTCGCGGCGTCCTTTCAGGAAAAAATGGAGATTCACAAGGATGAAGCTCCAACGCGGTCGCACTTTTGATCAGTGCTCCATTTGCAACAGACAAGGACACTCCTCTAAAGACTGTTCGGATATGAAGAAGTCTCAAGCACTGGTCCAAGCGCTCACTCAAAGTGAGCCAGATCTCTCTGACCTCGAGTCCCTCTATTCTCCTGAAGATGAACCAGGAGATTCAACAAATTCTGACTCGTCAGGAGATAATCCTATGCCCCTGGCTAATGTCCACCCTCTCAGCCCTCCATATGCTAAAGCTTTCCAAGTTATAGCATTCCCTGATACAAGACCTGCAGTATCCATCCTCAACCCAGTCCTCTTGGAAAGACTGCTAGGCTCAAACGCACATGAAAAAGACCCCCCCATCAGCGTCGATATCCTTCATAAGTTGCTCGACTTACGACGAATGCAGGACGGTCTCTATTACAAGGGCTTTTTCAACCCTTTGAGCCCAGTCTCGTGGCTACAAATGGCATCTGGTTCATTATCTATTAAGCAAGACGAAGATGCCAATTCTACCAAGGCAAGCCATTCAGGGATAGACCCCGATCACCACCAACTTGCTCTTACAACATGCACCCAGCCTGTTGACCAAGCTACTATAAAACTAACGTCCTCTCCATGGGCGTATGAGGTATTTTATGTCAACAGACAAAATGAGCAAGTTCGTAAGAAGCTGTGTTTGGTCATCAATCACCAGCCACCCTTGTTCCAATCCGACGCAAAGGTATTTTCAAAGTTTGATCTCAAGTCGAGTTTCTGGCAACTGGGGATTCATCTTGCCACAAGACCAATATCAGCATACTGCATTCCTATTCACCCTTATCAGCGGTCCAATTCTCAGATCTACCGCGATGGCATTCTACTGTTCTCCCCTGATAAGGATTCTCAGCCCCAGTCCCACATTGCTCGGGAACTGTGCATACTCCTAGATGCTCTATCTTCAGAGATCCAGC
This sequence comes from Codonopsis lanceolata, assembly GCA_013146195.2. Classification (NCBI taxonomy): domain Eukaryota; kingdom Viridiplantae; phylum Streptophyta; class Magnoliopsida; order Asterales; family Campanulaceae; genus Codonopsis; species Codonopsis lanceolata. The sequence continues at coordinate 174,031,491 of CM028378.1, forward strand.
TGTTCCCCATACTGAAAAAGGGCCCTCCCCCCTGGACTATAGGCCAACCTAAAAAGGGCGCATCATTCAAGCAGCCGACATACACTATGCCTCTTTTAAAGATTCCTGCTGCTTTAAAAAAGAAGACCCTTCAGCCAGACGCAAGCAATGGTTATTGGGCAGCGGTCTATATTGTCCCAAATAAAGACAGAAGATTCCATTTCCATCTAATCAAGCACATCTTTCCAGATGGAATGGCCTTGTCCTCTTCCTTCTCCCGCATGCTCCAGTACAAGCGAAAGGATTCTCTCTGGGCACAATTTTCAAAAACGGTGAGATGGTTTCTATGGTGGAAATTCACTGTCCGGCATATCAAAGGATCGGCAACAGTCCTTATAGCTTTGTTCTTAGGACAAGATGCCTATAAAAAGGAATGGACGATTTCCATAGAACCCAACCTAGTCAGCAGTATCATGGTGCCCCCCATCAGTACAGTTCATGCTTCCTCCTCCAACCCTGAACCACCAAGCCTAGTCCCTGTCTTGTCTCTTCCGGGTGAAATCACAGAATCCATTGCAGACCTTACGCTCAGGCAAAGGGCCACAACAAGCTACCAAAACCTCCTTACCATCCTTCTCCACCACCATGGTCTCTTTATGAAAGGACTCAAGTTCCATCTAGACTATCCCTTCATTAGTCTTTTTCATGTCTATGACCTATTCCGGTTCCCTAAGGAGGCACTATGTTTCTTTTGGTATCTCTTCGAATCATTTACCATAGGAATATCGTTTAACTCTGCCAAACTCCTCTCCTATTTCCTCTAGTGTCAACTTGGTAATGTCCCACCTCACTCCCTTAATTTGGTCAAACTCTTCCAATGGTTTCTTCCCGCTCATCAATGGATACAACAGCTCTCTCCTGGTTACAAACAGTTTGTAATCATTTTATTCCAGAGACCTTGCTTATACCTCCCTCCCTCACCCATCACAGATCAAGGACAGTCATTTGTCTATCATACTCCCATGGCATTCATATTGGACTGGACTGATATTATTCCAGCAGGGTACACTTGTGCGATACAACATTCTGAGATATTTTTGACCACAAGGAAAACCTTCGCCCTAGCCAACATGATCAATCCTCAGACCATCCCCCCTTAGATCATATTAGGAGAACAGACCTGGACTGATGACCACCCCGTAACATCCAAATGGAAGGACGCTCTCAACCAATGGATTGAATCAGTGGATCTGTAACGACCCGACCCAGATTCCAACACGAAATCCCAAGGTCGTGCCACTGGAACTAACTTAAGAAGAGGACAAGCACTTGTTAAATAGTAGTGCTAGTCAAACAATCGAGCTAACACACTCAAAACATGAACATAAAGCCGCACTAAAATACGGTATTTCAAAATCGAATCAGCGGAAGAAATATAAGAAAAGAAGTCCCAAGCTATGAAGCTCGAAACCAACGACAATGAAACCAGGAGAGACAAAATCTCTCAAAGCAGGAAAAACAAAACTCGCGTGCCGCAACATCGCAGACGCTAATTAAACCATCGGCACTCCAGACCGGCGTTTCAACAAAGAACCAACCTGATATAATAATTACCCAACGACTAAAGCATACCGGGGTCAACCAACAACTATAAAAACTAGAATAAGGAAATTCCCCAAAGCTACTGCGTGCCCGGAAGACAACTGAAATAAATACTAAAACCACAAACAAGACACGACACAACACGTCATTGAGAAATAACCAATGCAAATACCCAAGTATTCTACCCGACTGTAAAGTCTAAATAATTTTACAAAATGTCGATCTCACAAGAATAGCAAAGTACATGAAATCAATGACAATGCTAAAAAGGAACAAGACTCCACAAGCTGCTACTCGGGAAAGTCGGCTGCTACAAACACGAACCACACGATCTAACCTCGATCTATCGACCATTTGCATTTGCATACCTACGCTACGATCACGATCTACTCGACCTCAAGGTGCGGCTATCGGGTTATTGCAACTAAAAACAAGTACGAGATGAGTCATAATGACCCAGTACGCTACTACAATATATATGCAACATATAATTATGTAACATAAACATAACCATGGTGTCATTTTATATATGACAGAAAAACCCTAGAATTGGAGATTTTCAAACCCGTTCATGATCTTAAACTAGCCTTAAATACAATCCCGAGTTTCAAACCCTAGAATCGGAGATTTTATTAAACCTTGAATTGAAACATAATCTTTCACAAGAGTTGTTCCTAGGCACATACTAAACAACATTCATGCTTTACACAAAGTCAAAATCATAATTTCATATAGAAATCTCAAAATTCTACACACATTTCATAGGTTGAATTGGAAGATTCCACTTCACAAAAAGTGTTCATAAGCATCATAAGAACAACATTAATGAAGGGAGCATGTCATATATTTAACATGAAAAATTCAGGGAATTGTCAACTCACCTTAAGCCTATGAATAATGTGAGGTAGGAAGATCAAACCAAGGATTGTTGTAGAAGAGGGCAAGGCCTTCGATTTGGCGGTCTCGGATCGCCGATCGGACCACCAGAACTCTGGCAAATGGTCCCTAAAGTTGGGCTTCTCTTCATGGACAAAAATGGTGGTCACTCTCTGCAAATAGAGCTTGGGAGGGTCACCAATGGCTGCAAAGGGCTGAAGAAATGGTTTTATACCTCCCAAGAAGGCCACTATCCAAGTGAAGGGGGTTATAAGCCTTCTAATTGGCTAAGGAATGTAAGCCTTTGATAAGGGTTGATCCAAGGGCTTAGAAGGGTTGTAGGAGAGTCAACAAAGGGGGCTTGACACCCACAAGACGTCCAAGGGCCAAGGGGCTTCGTGGTCAATAGCCAAAACCACCCAAGAAATGACCAAAGGCTGAAGACTGCCCAATTTCCAGAGTGATTTTTGATTTTACTGAAAGTAGACTTATTAATATATATTTTAGAATTTTAAATTACTCAATTTGGACTTATATTCATCAAAATAAAGTTATAACAAAATCAAGTACATAAGCTGATTTCCTGAAAATAGAATTCTGTCACAGCCGTAAGTCAAGACCTAAATGAGGGACTTAGACACCTTCGAAAATTACCAAATTTTACAGGGAGTAACCTAACATATGAAGGTAAAGCATACCAAATATTTAAAAAATTCTATTTCGTAGATTGGTACCAGAATTTTCCCCAAGTTCGCCTAAAAACTGGACTGAATCTGTGAAGTAATATGTTGGTCATCTTATTTCCAAATACAAAAAATCTATGAATATTGATTGTGCAAGCATGAGAAATAATAGTACACTTGGTCTAGAACTTAAATGAACTTCACGCAAGTTGAAAGCACAAACAATACAAGCAACGAAGGCAAATACAAGAAACCCTAAGACTCAAACGAAGCAACAAAGCTTCTAAACTTTCAACCAAGCATACTATGATCAAGATGAACATTATAAGTCATATATGCAAGGTACTAAGACTCCAATGAGACCTAGTTAAGTGCTAACATGCTAAGGCGAACACTCAACGCATTAACAACAAAGCATGCAACACGAGAAAGTCAAATACACGAAGGTTCGGGGTCTTACATCCTCACCACCTTAAAAGAATTCGTCCTCGAATTCAAAACTCGACAACAACCAAAAGTTCAATACTCTGTCATGCATATGAAGTCGAGGTAACCGTCTAGGTATGCCTCAAAACACGAGGGGGAGAAATACTCAAATCTCAACTACAATAAATTAAAAAATCAAGTCATCTTGACTCTTGACGGAGTTCAAAGACATTAGCAAAGCTTACAAAGTTCCAATCAAACGTGGATATCAAGGTTCAAATGCCTCTCTATCAACTAATCAAGTAATTTATGCATGTGCAATAATTGCACCGAACTAACTAACTTCCCAACCAAGAATTTTCTGGTCACCACGCAAATCTCTAGGGTCTAACGCCCTTGCACTATAATCAAGTAGTCAATCATCATTATAGACCACATATTCACCCAACAAGGAAGACATTCAACACAGTGTAACTTATTCGATAAAGTCACAAGTTCATTTCATTCATAGCATGATCTCCATATACAGGTTGCACATATTTGCACAAGCAAAACAAGATACCATTTTCAATTACATTCCGTTTGGTAGCGGGTTCAGTCAATTCCTATCTCATATAATACCATTCTAGTTCTCCGACGAAGACCTCTTGATAATCAAGTCAGGGGCCCTCTGAAGTGACTTCAAAAGCTTTCGTCGTACAGGATGTGGGGTGTATAACCAATCCTTATAAGTCACTAGGTAGCATATTCTTACTAACTAGTATATAACCAATCCTTATAAGTCAAACCGTATACGGGTCGACAACCGATCCGACCAATCACCATGTGATCACCTACTGGCCCATCACCAAGTTCCAACATATCATGAGGAAATTTCACCTTGATCAAGGTAGTCCCCCAAATACCAAAACACAACCATCGGGAAAGGGTTCTCAAATTCCCAACACAAGTAATACAAGAACTGGTGATTAAATACTACCATAACTATATACACCTATATAGTAATCTATGAAATACTATTAGGTACCACGGGAGGCTTAACCACTCCGCTCTCGAAACGTATTACAACGAACTTTCACCATAATGATTAACACGACGATCACCCTTGGGACCGACAGTCTAGCTTCTCTGATTCCTAAAAATGGATCAAGAAACAACATCTCTACTAAAATGCAGCACCTACTCTTGGTATAACTGCAACTCGTAAGCAATAAAGGAGAAATATAATACTCCTAGACACAAACCTTCACTCACGGCAATCTAGACCAAACGAACTTAGTACTCCAAGTCGTGTACTTGTACCAATCAATATGCCAATAAGGCATTATAAACAACACTCGACGGTAAATACTCGACGAAAACCCAAACCCAAACTAGGCCATGGAACCTATCCTGGCATATAGCTAACATAAGCTCTGATACAAAGCCGTAACGACGACCAGGATTCCAACACGAAATCCCAAGGTCGTGCTTGCGAACTAACTTAACTTAAGAAGAGGACAAGCACTTGTTAAGCAAGAGTGCTAGTCAAGCGATCGAGCTAACACGCTCTAAACATGAACATAAAGCTGCACTAAAATACGGTATTTCAAAATCGAATCAGCGGAAGAAATATAAGAAAAGAAGTCCCAAGCTATGAAGCTCGAAACCAACGACAATGAAACCAGGAGAGACAAAATCTCTCAAAGGAGGAAAAACAAAACTCGCGTGCCGCAACATCGCAGACGCTAATTAAACCATCGGCACTCCAGGCCGGCGTTTCAACAAAGAACCAACCTGATATAACAATTACCCAACGGTTAAAGCATACCGGGCTCAACCAACAACTATAAAAACTAGAATAAGGAAATTCCCCAAAGCTACTGCGTGCCCGGGAGACAACTGAAATAAATACTAAAACAAAAACAAGACACGACACAACACGTCGCCCCAAGAAATAACCAATGCAAATACCCAAGTATTCAACCCGACTGTAAAGTCTAAATAATTTTACAAAATGTCGATCTCACAAGAATAGCAAAGTACATGAAATCAATGACAATGCTAAAAAGGAACAAGACTCCACAAGCTACTACTCGGGAAAATCGGCTGCTACAAACACGAACCACACGATCTAACCTCGATCTATCGACCATTGCCAAGCTACACTCTGATCACAATCTACTCGACCTCAGTGCAGCTATCAGTTACTGCAACTAAAAACAAGTACGAGATGAGTCATAATGACCCAGTACGCTACTACAATATATATGCAACATATAATTATGCAACATATAATTATGTAACATAAACATAACCAGGGTGTCATTTTATATATGACAGAAAAACCCGAGAAGAGGCGTCGTATCGTTTCGATACTCCACAAGATATCCACTCCTTCTTACTTACTAAATCGTCCAAATGAACCAGGGTGTAATTCCCTGTTCACACACAAATCAAATGAATTAGAAGGTATTTCCCACAAAACATCATATGCAAGTATACATATCATTATATATACGAATCAAGTTATTCACACTTGTTATGCATGTTTATATATATATATATACACCTATATCGCATATGTATATCTCTAAATATACATATCAAATCTCCCATAAAATCATCATGCATAAGTGTTCATATCTATATATATACACATCAAGTCTTTCATATATATCTCATATACAAGTATGTATATATCTATATATACATATATCAAATCTCTCATATAACATCAGCCAATACAAACATGGTCAATAAGATCTCATGTTCAACTAATATTTTGTTGTCACATAAGTGCCCATAGGAGGCCACATAAGGGATAGAGAAGATACCAAATCACTGTCGTCGTATTGCTCCTGCAATCACAACTATTAATCATATCGTGCCAATGATACCCGTGTTCAGGTATCAAAGTATCGAGGTCTCTTCTCGTGTCTGAGTTCTCTACTCAGGAAAATAGCACTAGCCAATATGCTCAATTGGTTACGACAAAGGGGGCTACTTCCCCACTGTAGCTAGCAGTGGAGGTGTGTGTGAAACCCGAATCCGGTACGGCGATACATTGCAACCACGAATCCCATAATTCGTGAAGACAATGCATCGTCCCACCATCATCATGAAAACTCAAGTAATGCCAGCTGGACTTATATGCTATGCACAAGTAGATGCTTACTTGCTAATTCTCAAGTAGATATAATGACCTACTAAACTCATACGATTATGCTCATTGTAACATAAATCACAAAACCACAATAGGAACTCATTTGAGTCTCTAAATCATAAGTGCCAAGTTTGTTCACTCTATTCAATTCAAGTCTTAAAAGCTAGTAACCTAGTCAACTGGAATATAATTGTCATAGGATCTCACCACGATCCTTGTAAGGTTCAATTGTTCCTTAACTTGACTCCGTTGAGTCTTTACTACAATTCCAACCAAATAGAGTTTGAACACTATATGTATCCGAAGACTCTTTTCTATGTTCTCGTTTGAGGCATAGCAAGGTTCTAATTCCATTTAGGAATCTAGTTCAAAGTTCCAAGTCAATTATATAAGGGAAGCCTAAGTTGATTATTGTGAAATCAAGCTTAGTTCAATTTTTGATTCATAATTCCACTTAATAGTAGAATCCAAGTTCACCACAATTCATTAACTGTAGAACAGCTCAGGCACGAAGGCAAACACATTCAGCTGAGTCACAACTTAACCATCAGTCCATTATGCACTATCCAAGACTACTCCGTTAGTCTAGGATCATGAAGTCATTTACTAAACTCTTCCTAGAGTAGTAACTCATTCCATAACACAAAAGTCGATAGTAGTCAAGGACGTAATCAACACTAGAGCGGTAATAACCCGAAAGGTCAACCATACCGGTGAGTCTTAGATAACAACATGGTCATCCTAGCGACTTATACAAGTAGACTCCATGTATAGAGTACTAAGAAAGCCCCAATCCAAATCTTCTCATAGAATAGTCCTCAAATTCATTATTCAACAAGTAGGTGTTTTTACTCATTAAAGAATCAAGTAGGAATTCGACAAGAGCGAATTCAACCTGTCAAGTAGATACATCATTCTACAACATGCTCTCAATTGTGTATTTGCTTCACACAATCACATAAACCACATAAGAACTCGATTGAGTCTTATAATCACTCATATCAAACATGCCCTTCAATCCATCCCAAAGTCACGTAGGCTAATATATTAGTCTAACGCACTACAAACGTCGTAGGGATTGAATGTGGAGTCGGTATTGTTCAATAACTCCCTAATCTCAACTCCGGTGAGTTTTACTAAAATTCAACCAAATAGAGCATTGATAATATATGCATTACATTTCCCTTTCCTAAGTTCTCCTTTCATTTAGAACTCGATAACAAGGCCGGTCGTGATCTTAAACTAGACTTAAACACAATCCCGAGTTTCAAACCCTAGAATCGGAGATTTTATTAAACCTTGAATTGAAACATAATCTTTCACAAGAGTTGTTCCTAGGCACATACTAAACAACATTCATGCTTTACACAAAGTCAAAATCATAACTTCATATAGAAATCTCAAAATCCTACACACATTTCATAGGTTGAATTAGAGGATTCCACTTCAGAAAAAGTGTTCCTAAGCATCATAAGAACAACATTAACGAAGGGAGCATGTCATATATTTAACATGAAAATTTCAGGGAATTGTCAACTCACCTTAAGCCTATGAATAATGTGAGGTAGGAAGATCAAACCAAGGATTGTTGTAGAGGAGGGCAAGGCCTTCGATTTGGCGGTCTCGGATCGCCGATCGGACCACCGGAACTCCGGCAAATGGTCCCTCAAGTTGGGGTTCTCTTTGATGAGAGTGGAACTCCTACGATGGGCATGACACGGGCAGGAAATTGGACTAAGGGGGTGCACGATCAAAGGGGAACTTTGCAAAGGGTTTCGGGCTGGAGTAGCGAGGAGAAGGGGTGGTCGGGCAGGCTGGATACTCGCAGAAACAGGCCGGGGGCAGTATGGATGTTGGCGAGCAAAGGTGGGGTTAGGCCTGTTCGAAGGGTTGCATGGAAGGGTGTAGTGTGAGATGGTTCAACAGGCAGAGGGCACGGGTTGGCTAGCCGTGCGTGGCACACCATGCAAGGTTTCGGCTTCAAGACTTGGGGTGGCCGACCTCCTTGAATCCAAGTTACAATTGGAGTAGTTTATTAGGAAAAAGAATCTGCTATTAATTAGGGTGATATTTTGTTTCCTTTTAATAAGTTTCCTTATGTTACTTAGTTTCCTTATGTTATTTACTTTCCTAGTTGACTAAGAAGTCTTTATTTTTAGTAAGTAGAATTAGGGTTAAACTTGTAGCCTATTTAAAGGCATCCTTTTCATTGAATAAAGCAGATCAGATTTTGGAGTGAAAACTTTGCAAAGAACTAGTTTTGTTCTTTCTTAAAATCGTTTCAATTCAATCGAAGGTGAGTGAAGCCTAGATTAGTTGTGACGTCGGAACTCTTTACGTTAGATGAGTGAAGTCTAACCGGTGAGTCCGCCTATCCTTTTAGTTTATTTTTATTTTCGTTTTTGGAGTATTTAGGGGAATTTTCGGACGCCTTGTTGTTTTGGGTTGTTTGTTCTTCGTTGGTGATTCAAGCCATTCAAGTTGTTTCCGCCAACTTGAGTATTCGGGCTTAGAATTCACATCAAGTGGTATCGAGCACGCTTATTACGAACTCTTATTAAATGTCGATCATGGCAGATGAAGCTTGCCCGAGGGGACTTACGTTGGAGGAGGCACACAACAGGAGACGAGACAATGAACTCCGCGAACTAAGGCAGCTGATGGGAGAGATGATGTTAGGACTGCAAGGGCTGCAAGCGAGGGTGGCGTTGTTAGAAGGACCGAACGCTGAAGATGAGGAGGGGGATGCTAGGGTGCGGCCTCTCAGAAACAAGGATGATGACGATCGGGGTTTGAAGTTGGATATTCCTGAGTTTGAAGGCTCAATGGATACGGAAAAATATCTGGATTGGGTTCGAAGAGCAGAACGAGTATTCGAGTATAAAGACTTCAGTGATCGGAAGAAGTTCAAGGTAGCTATCCTGAAACTCACAAAGTACGCCTCTGTTTGGTTCGAAAATTTGAAAACTCAGAGAAGACGCGAAGGAAAAAGAAAAATCGAATCATGGGACAAACTCAAAAGTACTTGGACCGAAGGTTTTTACCCGCTACATACCTACAGGATAATTTTATTATCCTTCATCAACTCAAGCAGGGCAGTTTGAATGTGAGCGAGTATATAGAAGAGTTCGAAAGATTATCTATTATGTGTGATGTTCAAGAAAGGGTAGAATAGAAGATTGCAAGATTCATGACGGGGTTAGAATCTGAGGTAGCGAACATAGTGGAGTTGCAGCCGTGCTTCACTTTCGAAGAACTTTGCAAACTAGCAGTCAAGTGTGAAAGGCAAATCCAGAAGAAGAAGGGAAGCAAGGGGACGGCTACTAAGGGAACTGTGGGATTCAAGGCGTCACCAAGCAACACTACCGCAAAGGAAGAAGAGGCTGCGACCAAGGAGGATAAGGGGACAAGACTGAAGGTAAGCGGCCAGTAAGAAGCAAGGACATGGTCAAGTGTTTCAAGTGTCAAGGATACGGGCATTACCAGTCCGAGTGTACAACGAAGAGGGTTCTAACGGCGCGAGAAATTCAGGCTATTGAAGAAGAACTCGTGACCAAACAAGAGGGAACTGGGAAGGAGGAAGAGGACATCTTAGATTGTGAAGAAGTATGTGAAAACACCCTAGTACTCAGTAGGTCCTTGCATGTGGAACCAACTCGGGTGGAAGGAGTAAGGGATCAGATCTTCCATGTCAATTGCCTGGTCCAAGGAAAAGTTTGTAGACTAGTGGTGGACGGGGGGAGTTGCACGAACACGGGCTATCCCTCGTAGAAAAGCTGAAGGTTCCCACGACAGTCCACCCAAGACCATACACGTTGCATTGGCTTAATAACAGTTCAGAAGTCAAGGTGGATCGTCAAGCTTTGATTACCTTTTCAATGGGAGGATATGAAGACGAAGTGTTATGCGACGTCGTGCCCATGGATGTGTGTCATGTTTTGTTGGGTAGACCATGGCAGTATGACCGGCATGTCATACATGATGGAAGGGCAAACACCTATACGATCACTCAAGAGGGAAAGAAGTTCCGGATAAGGCCATCAATCGCAACTTCGAGGGATCAGTCCTCTACTGTTTTGTCGACCAAGAGGAGTCTGCTCGCAAGGAAAAAGGAGGAAACTTGATGGTTAGTCTTTCTTTGAAGGTTTAAAGGGGGGATGGGTATGGAAGAAGTACGGGTTGGAGGTTCATGGGGACAGCGAGCATGGACAAGACGAAGAAAGGAAAGATATTGTCCTCGGAGAGTGTGAAACTATAAGGAAGCAAGCGTCAAGGAGCAATGCACAGGACACCACGGGTTGGCAAGAATTTAAGGAGGCATTTCTTCTCTTTGTTCAGTTTCACAAGGACGAGGGTTCAGCAAGAAAGTGTTGGGCATTGGCTCGAGAGAAGGCCCAGGTTATGGGTTGCGAGCTCGTGGGATTTGACGAAGAAATGGAAGACAAAACAGTCACTAGTCGGGAAACGGGTCTTTGCAAGGAAAGAGGCCAAGGATTGAGGTCAATCCTTTTCGAAGAAGGAGGGTTTGATGAGAGTGGAACTCCTACGATGGGCATGACACGGGCAGGAAATTGGACTAAGGGGGTGCACGATCAAAGGGGAACTTTGCAAAGGGTTTCGGGCTGGAGTAGCGAGGAGAAGGGGTGGTCGGGCAGCGGATACTCGCAAACAAAGCCGGGGCGATGGATGTTGGCGAGCAAAGGTGGGGTTAGGCCTGTTCGGAAGGGTTGCATGGAAGGGTGTAGTGTGAGATGGTTCAGCGCATGGCAGGAGGGCACGGGGTTGGCTAGCCGTGCGTGGCACACCATGCAAGGTTTCGGCAGCTTCAAGACTTGGGGTGGCCGACCTCCTTGAATCCAAGTTACAATTGGAGTAGTTTATTAGGAAAAAGAATATGCTATTAATTAGGGTGATATTTTGTTTCCTTTTAATAAGTTTCCTTATGTTACTTAGTTTCCTTATGTTATTTACTTTCCTAGTTGACTAAGAAGTCTTTATTTTTAGTAAGTAGAATTAGGGTTAAACTTGTAGCCTATTTAAAGGCATCCTTTTCATTGAATAAAGCAGATCAGATTTTGGAGTGAAAACTTTGCAAAGAACTAGTTTTGTTCTTTCTTAAAATCGTTTCAATTCAATCAAAGGTGAGTGAAGCCTAGATTAGTTGTGACGTCGGAACTCTTTACGTTAGATGAGTGAAGTCTAACCGGTGAGTCCGCCTATCCTTTTAGTTTATTTTTATTTTCGTTTTTGGAGTATTTAGGGGAATTTTCGGACAGCTTGTTGCTGTTTTGGGTTGTTCTTCGTTGGTGATTCAAGCCATTCAAGTTGTTTCCGCCAACTTGAGTATTCGGGGCTTAGAATTCACATCACTCTTCATGGACGAAAATGGTGGTCACTCTCTGCAAATGGAGCTTGGGAGGGTCACCAATGGCTGCAAAGGGCTGAAGAAATGGTTTTATACCTCCCAAGAAGGCCACTATCCAAGTGAAGGGGGTTATAAGCCTTCTAATTGGCTAAGGAATGTAAGCCTTTGATAAGGGTTGATCCAAGGGCTTAGAAGGGTTGTAGGAGAGTCAACAAAGGGGGCTTGACACCCACAAGACGTCCAAGGGCCAAGGGGCTTGGTGGTCAATAACCAAAACCACCCAAGAAATGACCAAAGGCTGAAAACTGCCCAATTTCCATATTGTTGTTACTGGACAGTCGATCTTGTAAAATCGACCATATATAGCTCACAACTCCAAATGAGGTAATTTTTTATTTTTCTTAAAGTAGACGCATTAAAATATATTTTAGAATTATAAATTACTCAATTTGGACTTATATTCATCAAAATAAAGTTACAACAAAATCAAGTACAGAAGGTGATTTCCTGAAAATAGAATTCTGGCACAGCCGTAAGTCAAGACCTAAATGAGGGACTTAGACACCTTGGAAAATTACCAAATTTTACAGGGAGTAACCTAACATATGAAGGTAAAGCATACCAAATATTTAGAAAATTCTATTCAGTAGATTGGTAGCCGAATTTTCCCGAAGTTCGCCTAAAAACTGGACTGAATCTGTGAAGTAATATGTTGGTCATCTTATTTCCAAATGCAACAAATCTATGAACATTGATTGTGCAAGCATGAGAAATAATAGTACACTTGGTCTAGAACTTAAATCAACTTCCCGCAAGTTGAAGGCACAAACAATACAAGCAACGAAGGCAAATACACGAAACCCAAAGACTCAAACGAAGCAACAAAGCTTCTAAACTTTCAACCAAGCATACTATGATCAAGATGAACATTATTGAAAGATGAATGATTTTCCTTGATTATCTTCTGACTGGAATCAGCCATATATACAAAGGATTTCCATTTACAAAGAATGAATTATAGCCTAAAATTAAGCTTTCCAACTATACAAAAACTATCCAAAATTACAAACTATATTTATGGAAACTATATATTCTGTTACTCCCCTGCAGTCGAAACGGGAGGTGCATGGACGTTAAGACTGGCTCGAAAATCTTCAAATAGAACCAACGGAAGACCCTTTGTGAAGATGTCTGCAATCTGATGGAGTGATGGGATATGTAAGACACGTACTTGACCACGAGCAACCTTTTCGCGAACAAAATGAATGTCCATTTCAACATGTTTAGTGCGTTGATGTTGAACTGGGTTTCCGGATAGATATATGGCACTAATGTTATCACAATAAACCAATGTAGCTTGGGAAATGGGACATTGAAGTTCGAGAAGAAGGTTACGTAACCAACAGGATTCAGACACAACATTGGCAACCCCTCGATACTCAGCCTCTGCACTAGAACGGGATAAAGTAGCTTGGCGTTTGGATGACCAAGAGAGCAAATTATCGCCAAGGAAGACACAGTACCCGGATGTTGAACGACGAGTGTCAGGGCAACCACCCCAGTCTGCATCAGTGTAAGAGACAAGAGTTGCCACGGAAGAAGGGTAGAGATGTAAGCCATGATGGAGAGTTCCCCGAATGTAGCGAAGAATTCGCTTGAGAGCTTGCATGTGTTCTTCCATCGGGTTATGCATGAAGAGGCAGACTTGTTGGACAGCATAGGAGATGTTGGGTCTTGTGAAAGTGAGATACTGTAGAGCACCGGCTAAGCTGCGATAATAAGAGGGATCAGTGTATGGAGTGCTAGATACGACACTGAGCTTGGGCTTGGTATCGACTGGCGTTGGGCTGGATTTGCAAGAGGACATTCCAGCTCGTTCAATGATCTCTTCTGCATACTTCTTCTGAGATAAAAACAGTCCATCTGTGTGCCGGGTGACGGCTATTCCCAAGAAATAGTGTAGTGGCCCTAAATCTTTCATTGCAAATTTAGAGCTGAGAAGAGATATGAGAGACTTGCGAAGATTGTGAGAAGAGGTAGTCAAAATAATATCGTCGACATAGGGAAGAAGATAAGCCATATCATTACCTTTCCGGTAAATGAAGAGAGAATTATCCGACCGGCTGTTTAAAAATCCAATATGAGTAACATAGTCTGCAAACCTCTTGTACCAGGCTCGAGGAGCTTGCTTGAGTCCATACAAAGATTTTTTAAGTAAACAGACATGATGAGGATATGTTTTGTCCCGAAAACCCAATGGTTGATGCATGTAAACAGTTTCTTGTAGGTCCCCATGTAAGAAAGAATTTTTTACGTCGAGTTGGTGAATAGGCCATGCTTTGGAGAGAGCCAAACTGAGAACCGTGCGAATGGTTGCTGGCTTGACCACTGGACTAAAGGTTTCTCCACAATCGACCCCAACCTGTTGAGTTTTTCCATCACCTACAAGTCGGGCTTTATGCCTCTCAAATGAACCGTCAGAATTTTCTTTATGTCTAAAAATCCACATTGAACGAGGAACATTAACATTGGGCAGACGAGGGACCAACTCCCACGTCTTATTTTTAATAAGAGCATTGTATTCATCGTCCATGGCCATTTTCCAATTCGGGTCATGAAGGGCAGCCACTGGGTTACGAGGGAGAGGAGATTTAGGAAGTTGAGAGAGAAGACCATACTTAGGGTTGGGTTTAAATATGCCAAGTTGACTTTTAGTGAGGGGTCGTTGGGCTGTAATAGGAGGGACTTTGGCTGGAGGGGGAGCCGCTGGAGCTGAAGAGGGAGCTGCGTGGGCTGTAGTTAAGGAGGAAGGCCCAGAGGTGGAAGGAGAGGAAACTGGGCTGCTATGTGCTGGGTTTGGATTAAGAGGACCATTTGAAGATGGGCTGGTTGGGGAGGTCATTTGATGGACAACATAAGGAGATAGCCCATGGTCCAGAAAATCGTATGTGGGTTTAGAATATGCATGTGTGTTGGCGAAAGGAAATTTTTGCTCATCAAAGAGGACGTGGCGACATATGATGATTTTATTAGAAGATAAGTCAAAACATTTGTAACCACGATGATGGGGGGGGTATCCCAAGAACACACATGGGGTAGATCGGGCTTGTAATTTATTAATGGTAGTGGAGGGGAAGAGAGGGTAGCACAAACATCCGAATACTCGTAAATGAGAGTATGAGGGTTGTTGGTGATAAAGAAGTGTGAGAGGTGATTGATATGAGAACTGTTTAATGGGAAGGATGTTTAGGATGTATGTAGTCATTTGTAATGCATGATGCCAAAAAGTGGAGGGTAGGGAGGCATGAGCAAGAGAAGTACGGACAATGTTATTAATGGTTCTTATTTTTCGTTCGGCTTTTCCATTTTGTGGTGAAGTGTGAGGACAAGAGAAACGAAATAAGAGACCATTTATATTACAAAAATCCCGAATTGCCCATTATTATCAAATTCCGCCCATTGGTTTTCACATTGAATGGTTTTCACTTCCCGCGGATCAAATTGAGTGCGGATGTAGGCGAATTTTAAGAAAGTTGAATAAACTTGGGACTTTTTAGAAAGAGGGAAAGTCCATAAAAAATTCGTGTAATCATCCAACAAGAGAAGATAATAACGGTGGCCCGAAGAACTTAATATGGGAGAGGTCCAAATGTCTCTATGAATAATATCAAAAGGCATGCATGTGCGTGAAGTGGATGCAACAAATGGCAATTTAATATGCTTTCCAAGAGAGCAAGAGTGACAGATAGTTGAGCTACGAGTTCCATTACAAGAAATAAATTTATTAAGTCTAAGAGAATCAAAAACATTCGGCCCGGGATGGCTTAAACGAGCATGCCATAGAGAGGGAGCTAGAGCAGCAAATGTTGAATGTGTGATGGTGTTGGTGATAGGATAAAGTTCGCCCTTACTATCACATCGCATTAGATGTTTCCCCGTCCGAAAATCCTTCACAGAAAACCCAAAAGGATCAAATTCAACAGAAACAGAATTATCAGAAGTAAATTTCCTAACCGAAATTAAATTCTTAATAAGATGAGGAGCATGAAGAACATTTTTTAATGAGAAAGGTGGGTTTGGGGGGGAAATGAGAGTGTGACCAAAACCACGAATTGGAATGGAATGGCCATTTCCGACAATAATACCACGAGTGTTGCTCAAATTAAAATAAGACGAGAGATTACCTTGGTCGGATGTCATGTGAGAAGTAGCGCCTGTATCCATGTACCAGTTTGGAGACGGAGGATTGAGCCCAAGTGTGTGCATCGCGGCTTCGATATCTGTTGGAGAGGGGGCATTGGCTGAATAAGCTTGCTGGGGTCGAGGGCCAAGAATGCCAGCTTGCTGAATATTGGGCCTTGTCCAAGGGGCTGTTGGGTAAGGAGAAGGAGGAATGGCCCATGGAGGAAAGGAAAATGGCCACTGTTGGTGTGCAGAATTTGTCCAAGGCTGCCAGGATTGATTAAATTTAGGGTGCGATGTCCTACCCCCTCGGCGACCACCATTGCTACTGCCTGAACGACCCCGGCTACCATGTCGACCACCACCACGATTCTTACCCCCAGAAGTGCGAGATTCAGGTTGTCGGCTGTACCCAGGTGATGAGTTTGGAGAAGAAATTTCGGTATTGTGATCACTGTCCTTGGCTATCATGGCAGCATGGGATCCAATGTTGGTGCGTTTGGCGAGGTCGGCTTCTTCGAGAATGAGCATGGAGCGCGCTTGATAAAATGGGGGGAGTGGTTTGCTTTGACGGATATGAGTTCCCACCCCACTGTAAGCTTCGGTAAGGCCAGCAACCATTTGAAGAACTAGCCGATTATTGGAGACCGGAGCCCCCACATTCTTCAGTTGATCGGAGAGAACCTTGAGCTTTTGACAATAGACAGATGTAACGCCCCGTAATCTTGCATGTGCATTCTATGCTCGTCTTTATACTTTCTTGGTTGGTTGTGAGCATGTTTACTTGATATATATATGTTTTAGAATCATTCCTAGATCATTTTAGAAGTCCATAACATGTTTAGAATCATATAAACTTGTTTGTTGAATCGCCGGTTTGATCGCGTTGAATTTGGCCTTAGCGATTCCTCTCGTTGCTCGTATTTACTTCTATTTCGACGTACGAAGTGTTCGTTGAGTTCTTGGCTTTATATTCAAGTCTTAATCATGTTGAAACAAACCTTTTTCATGCCCAAGATATCCTAGTTTGATTGATGTTTGATTTGAGTTTAATTGTTGTTCATTAAATCGCCGCGTGGTTCGCGCCTTGTTCTAGCTTGTTCCGGGGTTGTTCGGTGCTTCCGACTTGTTTTGAGTAGGGTTAGACCTTAGAATGGTTGCCCAAAAGTTTGGGACCATTTAGATCAAGTTTGAATCAAGTTTTAGAGGTTCTGGAGCCGAGGCGGCCGCATGGGAGCTGGTGAGGCGCCCGCCTCAAATGCTGAGAGCAATTGCTGAATGGTCTGAACTTGGGGAGAGCCCCAGTTGTTGAGGCGGCCGCATGGCCTTGGGTGAGGCGCCCGCCTCACCTGCTGTCCTGTTACGGGATGATTTTCTCCTGTTCTGAAATTGGTCGACTTGTACACTTCAAACCCATATCTAAACCTATCCTAAACCTCCCTAACCCTTCCTACTTAAGTCCTAACATCCCTAACTAGTTTTTAATGATGAGTTAAGAGTTCATTAGTGACCAATTAAGCCACAAATCAGATTAGAAAAGGGACCACAAGTTGTTGACACTTGTCCCACTCAAAATCTAGACAAATATAAACCACATTTCAGATTTTTGACTCTCATTCTCACCCTCTCTCTTCCAAAAACGAATTTTCATCTTCTCTCTAGTTCTTCCATGGTTGCTTGAGGTCTTCATCTCCATCTTCAATCATCCATTCATCATTTGGCCAAGAGTTCTTCATTAAAGTTGTAGAGCTCAAGAAGAGGAGCATTTCCATCCGATTGGTTTCCTTTATTGCTTTCTTTGGTGTATAACTTGTAAGTTACTTTCTTCATCTTCTTCTTTTAAGTTCTCATTGACCCTAAGGAAGCAAAGCCTATGGTGGTTGAGGTCAATGAGGACACATGTATGCCTTTCATGCTATCTTCTTGTATGTTGAGATTTTGATCTTGTTAGGAGCATGTATAGGTTGAATTCTTGCTTGTGAAGGTCTATATTATTCTTTCATCTTGTCTATTTAAGGTTTTAAACATGTTAGAGACATGTACATTATTTGTTGTTGGAAGTTTGTTTACATGAGAATGCCCTAAATGGTGCCTACATTATATGTTGTTATGTTGTATGTGTTCTATCTTATGAAATGAACTCTATGATGAACATGAATCACTTTGCATTGCCTTGGTGAATTTAATACCTTGTTGAACCTAGAAATGACCTAGGTTGGGTTATGAAGCATATAGCTTCAATTTCTCCAAATTTGGGAATTTAGAGCAAAGACTCAACGGAGTCGACTCTAGGGAATATTTGAACGTGTTGAACTCTAATTTCAATCCCTACGAAGTTTGAACACCGTTTGATTTGGGTTACTCAAGTATGAGCTTGGTTTGTTTGTTTATAACAAGTTTTTATGAAAGGTTGGTTTTGTGCAATCTAATTGCCTTGTTATGATTTTGTAGTAGAGATTAATACCCTACTTGGTTGGTCGAGTTCGCTCTTGTCGAATTCGGTCTTTGATTGGTTTAGTCAAGTAAATATCTACTTGTGCATCACATTGAGTCCAGCTGGCATTATTTGGTTTGTTTATCGGGTCAAGGTGGGACGATGCATCGCCTTCACGAATTATGGGATTCGTGCTCGCTATGGATCGCCGCACCTAGGACTTCACACACACCTCCATTGTTGGTCGCAATGGGAAGTAGCCCTTTGCCGATCGTTAAGTGCCGCATTGGCTTGCTATCTAGATCGAGTGGTACTTGATAAAAGTTGATGCATTCACAGAGCATCAATGTTGCACGATAAAGTATAATAAAGTTTTATTGCAGGAACTACGAAGCGGCCGTGCCTATATCATATCCTACTTGTATGATTTATTTCCTTGCACTTACGTGAATAAGGTGCTAAGTGCTATATGATGAACGTGAACTATAATTGTGATCAATGCCATGTTATAACATGATCATGCATTTTAGTAACTTACTAAGTCTTTCGACTTACCCTATTTGTTTGCTTTGTCTTTCCTTAGATCCGAGCCGAGGAGACGGTCCACGTTAGACCCGCTTATCCCGTTTGGTTGGTTGTATTCGCAAGGTTGCTCTTTTGGACTTCTATTAGTTAATCTTTATTTTGGAAAGGACGTTGGGAAGCAAGTCATGTAGACTTGGCTTGGGGTTTTGTTGTTGATGTAACTTAACTACTTAATACTTGTAATCTTTTGGTATGCCGACTTGTATGTCGAGCCTGTTTATATGTGTATGGTTCACTACGGTTTTCTTCCGCTAAAGCTCGTTTAAATTGTTGTTGTTGTTGTTGTCTCCGGCATGTTGTGGCCGTTGAGGTTATTATAAGCATGTGTTAATAATTGTAGGAGTAGTTGTTGGGTTCTACCGTAACGCCGCCGAAGACTTGTTTAATTTAAGTTGTTTTTCCGCCAAGTGTAGCCGAGTTGTTGTTTGTATGCGATGTTGCGCCACATGAATTTTATGATCCTACTATGCATGCTTGTGTTATTGATTATTTGGACGACACGACTCGGGATCTCGCATTGGGGTCCGGGTCGGGTCGTCACAACAGATGTATTGGGAGAATCTTCTAAGTTGGTATTAGAAAACTCCTGCTCAAGGGTCACGGCACGAGAGTGTTTGTTGTCTTGGAAAATGTCACGCAAGCGATTCCAAGCCTCCATTGCCGTCGCATCAGGTTCAAGAATTGTGTGCAACAGATCAGTGGATATGGTGGTGTATATCCACTGAAGAACTGTAGAGTGAAGGGTCGACCATAACTCCTTTTCTGCGTCGGTGGTAGGCTCTTTGGATGTGCCTTCAGCCGGCGGTATAATATGGTCGATGACGCGGTAAGAACGTGCGTGAATCTTGAATAGCTCCGCCCATGTCGCGTACTGAACATTCTCCATTTCAAGCGTAATGGAGATATGATTCTTGATGTTAGAAACAGCAAGAGCAGGGTGGAAGGAAGACTTAGAATTAGACATGGCGGTTTACAAGAAAGAGAAGAAGAGAGCTAGTCGGCGGCAGAAGGAAAAAAAAACGCCTTACAGCTATGATACCATGAAAGATGAATGATTTTCCTTGATTATCTTCTGACTGGAATCAGCCATATATACAAAGGATTTCCGTTTACAAAGAATGAATTATAGCCTAAAATTAAGCTTTCCAACTATACAAAAACTATCCAAAATTACTAGCAATATTTATGGAAACTATATATTCTGTTAATTATAAGTCATATATGCAAGGTACTAAGACTCCAATGAGACCTAGTTAAGTGCTAACATGCTAAGGCGAACACTCAACGCATTAACAACAAAGCATGCCACACGAGAAAGTCAAATACACGAAGGTTCGGGGTCTTACATCCTCACCACCTTAAAAAATTCGTCATCAAATTCAAAACTTGACAACAACCAAAAGTTCAATACTCTGTCCTGCACATGAAGTCGAGGTAATCGTCTAGGTATGCCTCAAAACACGAGGGGGAGAAATACTCAAATCTCAACTACAATAAATTCAAAAATCAAGTCATCTTGACTCTTGACGGAGTTCAAAGACATTAGCAAAGCTTACAAAGTTCCAATCAAACGTGGATATCAAGGTTCAAATGCCTCTCTATGAACTAATCAAGTAATTCATGCATGTTCAATAATTGCACCGAACTAACTAACTTCCCAACCAAGAATTTTCTGGTCACCACGCAAATCTCTAGGGTCTAACGCCCTTGCACTATAATCAAGTAGTCAATCATCATTATAGACCACATATTCACCCAACAAGGAAGACATTCAACACAGTGTAACTTATTCGATCAAGTCACAAGTTCATTTCATTCATAGCATGATCTCCATATACAAGTTGCACATATTTGCACAAGCAAAACAAGATACCATTTTCAATTACATTCCGCTTGGTAGCGGGTTCACCAATTCCTATCTCATATTATACCATTCTAGTTCTCCGACGAAGACCTCTTGATAATCAAGTCGTGGGCCCTCAAGTGACTTCAAAAGCTTTCGTCAGCAGATGTGGGGTGTTTGTGAATCACATATCAACATCCTTTATATCGGTCTCAACAATAGCAATCATAAGCACATATAGGCATGGCATCAACATCATGCAACATAGCATATTAATTTACTATGTATGTATACCAAGTATGGAATATTCATACTATTAACTACCTATCAATGGTAGATAAAACACATTATTCAAGGCTAATACTCTATCAATGTGTTAGACTAATAACGAGACAATACAACACTTCACAAGTCACTAGGTAGCATATTCTTACTAACTAGTATATAACCAATTCTTATAAGTCAAACCGTATACGGTCGACAACCGATCCGACCAATCACCATGTGATCACCTATCGCCCATCACCAAGTTCCAACATATCATGAGGAAATTTCACCTTGATCAAGGTAGTCCCCTAAATACCAAAACACAACCATCGGGAAAGGGTTCTCAAATTCCCAACACAAGTAATACAAGAACTGGTGATTAAATACTACCATAACTATATACACCTATATAGTAATCTATGAAATACTATTAGGTACCACGGGAGGCTTAACCACTCCGCTCTCAAAATGTATTACAACGAACTTTCGCCATAATGATTAACACGACGATCACCCTTGGGACCGACAGTCTAGCTTCTCTCGATTCCTAAAAGTGGAACAAGAAACAACAACTCTACTAAAATGCAAAGACCTACTCTTGGTATAACTGCAACTCGTAAGCAATAAAGGAGAAATATAATACTCCTAGACACAAACCTTCACTCACGGCAATCTAGACCAAACGAACTTAGTACTCCAAGTCGTTTGCTTGTACCAATGAATATGCCAATAAGGCATTATAAACAACACTCGACGGTAAATACTCGACGAAAACCCAAACCCAAACTAGGCCATGGAACCTATCCTGGCTTATAGCTAACATAAGCTCTGATACCAACTGTAACGACCCGACCCGGATTCCAACACGAAATCCCAAGGTCGTGCCACTGGAACTAACTTAAGAAGAGGACAAGCACTTGTTAAACAGTAGTGCTAGTCAAACAGTCGAGCTAACACGCTCTAAACATGAACATAAAGCCGCACTAAAATACGGTATTTCAAAATCGAATTAGCGGAAGAAATATAAGAAAAAAAGTCCCAAGATATGAAGCTCGAAACCAACGACAATGAAACCAGGAGAGACAAAATCTCTCAAAGGAGGAAAAACAAAACTCGCGTGCCGCAACATCGCAGACGCTAATTAAACCATCGGCACTCGGTGCCGGCAAGCTTTCAACAAAGAACCAACCTGATATAACAATTACCCAACGGTTAAAGCATACCGGGGTCAACCAACAACTATAAAAACTAGAATAAGGAAATTCCCCAAAGCTACTGCGTGCCCGGGAGACAACTGAAATAAATACTAAAACCACAAACAAGACACGACACAACACGTCGGCCCAAGAAATAACCAATACAAATACCCAAGTATTCTACCCGACTGTAAAGTCTAAATAATTTTACAAAATGTCGATCTCACAAGAATAGCAAAGTACATGAAATCAATGACAATGCTAAAAAGGAACAAGACTCCACAAGCTGCTACTCGTGAAAGTCGGCTGCTACAAACACGAACCACACGATCTAACCTCGATCTATCGACCAGCTGCGCCCTGCTACAATCACAATCTACTCGACCTCAGTGCAGCTATCAGTTACTGCAACTAAAAACAAGTACGAGATGAGTCATAATTACCCAGTACGCTACTACAATATATATGCAACATATAATTATGTAACATAAACATAAACAGGGTGTCATTTTATATATGACAGAAAAACCCGTGAAGAGGCGTCGTATCGTTTCGATACTCCACAAGATATCCACTCCTTCTTACTTACTAAACCGTCCAAATGAACCAGGGTGTAATTCCCTGTTCACACACAAATCAAATAAATTAGAAGGTAGTTCCCACAAAACATCATATGGAAGTATACATATCATTATATATACGAATCAAGCTATTCACACTGTTACCACGTGTAAGGGTGCATGTTTATATATATACACCTATATCAGTATGTATATCTCTAAATATACATATCAAATCTCCCATAAAATCATCATGCATAAGTGTGCATATCTATATATATACACATCAAGTCTTTCATATATATCTCATATACAAGTATGCATATATCTATATATACATATATCAAATCTCTCATATAACATCAGCCAATACAAACATGGTCAATAAGATCTCATGTTCAACTAACATTTTGTTGTCACATAAGTGCCCATAGGAGGCCACATAAGGGATAGAGAAGATACCAAATCACTGTCGTCGTATTGCTCCTGCAATCACAACTGTTAATCATATCGTGCCAATGATACCCGTATTCAGGTATCAAAGTATCGAGCTCTCTTCTCGGGTTTGAGTTCTCTACTCAGGAAAATAGCACTAGCAAATGTGCTCAATTGGTTACGACAAAGGGGCTACTTCCCCACTGTAGCTAGCAGTGGAGGTGTTTGTGAAACCCGAATTCGTTACGGCGATACATTGCAACCACGAATCCCATAATTCGTGAAGGCAATGCATCGTCCCACCATCATCATGAAAACTCAAGTAATGCCAGCTGGACTTATATGCTATGCACAAGTAGATGCTTACTTGCTAATTCTCAAGTATATATAATGACCTACTAAACTCATACGATTATGCTCATTGTAACATAAATCACAAAACCACAATAGGAACTCATTTGAGTCTCTAAATCATAAGTGTCAAGTTTGTTCACTCTATTCAATTCAAGTCCCAAAAGCTAGTAACCTAGTCAACTGGAATATAATTGTCATAGGATCTCACCACGATCCTTGTAAGGTTCAATTGTTCCTTAACTTGACTCCGTTGAGTCTTTACTACAATTCCAACCAAATAGAGTTTGAACAATATATGTGTCCGAAGACTCTTTTCTATGTTCTCGTTTGAGGCATAGCAAGGTTCTAATTCCATTTAGGAATCTAGTTCAAAGTCCCAAGTCAATTATATAAGGGAAGCCTAAGTTGATTATTGTGAAATCAAGCTTAGTTCAATTTTTGATTCATAATTCCACTTAATAGTCACTACAACAAATTATGTCTTTCGAGGCTCTTAAAAGTGCCTCGATAGGTACCCTATTGAGGCTTTTTGAACCTGGAGGCACTTGGTCCAAGTGTCGCATGTTTTGAAGCCCCGATAGGCTATTGAGGCTTTTTCAAGTGCTTTAACAGACTACATCATAATGAGACTCATGTAAAAGCCTCAATATATTTTTGATAGTGTCACTTCAATGTGCCTCGTAAAGTCATTTGAAATGTGTAAAATTAACAATTGTGACTCTTTCAAGTGTCCCTATAAAACAATTCAAACTGTTTTAACTACCAATAAATGCCTCAATAAAACCATTGAAACAACACTTACAAGTGTCTCAATAGCTAGGATGTAGAGGCAGTTCAATGGTTGATTATTAGGGCACTTCAAAATGCCTTAATAGTTAATCTTTAAAGGTGATTATGTCTCATGCTATTAGGGCACTTCTTTTAAAAGCCATAATTAGTAATATCAAGGTAATACAAATTGAGCCCCCTAAAGGATAAGATCATCACTTTGCTAATCAAAAGACACACAATCATCAAAATATTATCATCAAATTAATCATCAACACTTCAATTACATTGTTCAAAACCAAGTCTTTCAATAATTTAAGCAAATCAAAATAAAACTAACCATGTGTGGTAATTGTATCACAAGCAAAAAAATATACCAGACTACAAAAATATAAGTCTTTCATTCTAACGAATCTATGAAGTTCTCCATGTTCAACATTTTGAGGTTGCAACTAACTTGAATCAAAATCCAGCAGTGGTACATACCTACAAATATATAAATTTAAATTAGAAGTAAAAAAAGACATACACGCGCACGAATTTGAATACGATAAATGAACTTAAGTAATACCAACATACCAATGATAAATGCCAAGCTATAGGTGCTCCAATCACATCTCCAATTGTTGCAAAAAAAATCCATATGGCCTAATTAACTCTTCGTTTCATTCCACGGGAACTTGAATGGATACTTCACACCAATTACGGCCTAACTCTGCACCTCCCACTTGTGTTTTTGGATCGATACTAGAGATAATTCCCTTGGCAACAACATGGTCTAAATTTACTACTCTTGAGCGATACTGTTGCACCGGCCTAAAACATAAATAAATAAATTGTAATCAAAAGAAAATTAACAAACAACACTAAATATAAACACCAGTTGTCAATTAATAAAAAATGTTTCAAAGAAATCATGATATGTTTGAGATCAAGGAATTCATGTTGGCATTGAAGCAAAATATTCTTGAACGTTACAAATAGCACTCAAGTGGTAAAGCTGCTTTGTTAACTCATCTAGGTACCAAACTTTACTACAATGGTAATCATGCACATGTGTTTATTTCACGGTAGTTGCCAAAAAAATGGTAGAATCAGTTAATATGCTACATATATAACATACGGAGACACCAAATTAAAAGTTAAAGTGGCTATTTTTTTCTCTTAGCTCTTGGTACTCAAATACAAAAAGTACTTGCATATTTTAGGCCCTAATGCACACAATTCCAAGACTTAACGCCTACTAACACAACAAACACAATTAAAAATGAATTCAAATGTGAACTTTGGCTACAAAAATGTCTAAGGAGATTAAGTGATGATAAACTTATCTCCAAAATGGCAATGCTGCCTTACATAAGATCCTCTTCCCCAGTCAACCATACACTAAGCACTTGTGCACCTCCAACTTCTATTTTTCTGATTTGCCAAGAACTTCTAATTTTTTAGTTATTCAATCAACAACAAAAAACAATAGTGTTGCAGTTTGGCTATTCCCAAGCAATAAGGGCAACAATAAATAGACTCACCAAGTATTAAGTTCGAGCACACATACAGAGTTAATTAAATCATTATGAAGCTGCGCAAACAAACAAACCATCCATTGCAGGAATTGAAAATAATATCACAAGCTGATACTAAATAATGAATTAACTAAAATCTGTAAATTATTTTGCTAGCAGCACTAAATTATTATTTACTAAAATTTGTAATATTACAAAAACCAAACATAAACATCAGACACATAAGACTTACCTGAATTATTGGATGTCCTACGGTCAATGGTGAGTGACCCATTTGATGTTGAGAAGACACACCAGGTTCACTAGAGCGGTACAGATGAGAATGAAAAGATCCATCAGGTTCACTTGAGGGATTTTAAGGAGTGCCTCCATGCCTTTACACCATTCATAAACATATACTCCATGCACATAATTGATCAAGAGTATTGGATTCTATTCCAGGGAAGATTTACCTAGCAAACTAGTTCCTCAGATTTCACTTAATGCCTAGGAAAAAAACAAAATGGAGATCTGTTTTACTGTAATTACTAGCCAAGAAAGAGGGGGTTCTTATGTTAGTAGTGCTACTACCATCGGTACATTTGTAAATTACATCAGTCATGAAAAATTACACCAGATGTAGAATTTTTTATTACTAACTTGGTCTAGCAAAATATTAGACGTCCTGATTGCATGATAAATTACATCAGTTTCTGCTTCATTTTAAAATTTTAACTTATACTTCCAGTTATCTTTTTAGAACATCTCATATATGAGGCCTGGTGTCAATTCTAAGGAAAAAAGTTATGTGAAGTAAGACACATATATAAGATTGCATAATATGTTAGAATAGATGCTTTGACCTAAAACTTAGTGTAATATAAGGACTAACAATTTAAACTTTGAAAGAGAGGGCTATAAAATCTTACTTGAAAATAAACTATTTTCCACACTTCCACGGGCCATATACTCGTGGCCGGGTTATGTTGCTCCTTTTCGCAGCAGATCAAATTCCCCAAATTTGGATGAGAAAGCTGCCCCAAAAATATGACCTCAACCTATAATTTCACAAAGTTGTGAATAAAGCTAATTGAGAATATCAAGAGAGAGTGAAAATCAATATGTACCTCCTTTAAGTCATTGGTAATGGGTTGTAAACATTTCCAAATCCTCCACCTAACTAGTGATCTTGTCTAAAGTTTCAAGTATTTTTTATCAATTCGTTGTAGCTAAACACAATTAATGGATTAACAACTGAAGTACGGCGCAAGTGTTCTACTTCTTCGGGATTTGATGGCAGCTTATTTTCTTCCTTTACTTTCATAGAAGGGGACATGTATTTATAAACTATAACAAACTTCTAGTCAGTTTACTTATTGGTGTTGCTTCAAGTAAAGTTCATCTTTTCATATTTGTGTTAAGGGTGCTCTACTTTCACATGAAAACATGATTGTAAATGTTGCTGGTGCAAGTCTTGGAATCAAATTCTTCCCATCAGATGCGTGAGTGCCAATGGTGTTCTATCTTCCAATTTACACAGTTATTTTTTTACCGTATCAGATATATGAGGGATTTAGTTAATGAATTATTTTAAAATCTGTCTACTATTAGCTGTGATGTAGAATCTATACCTATTTTTTTCTTTTCGGGGATGCTGCCTCATCAGGAGCCACTGTAATTTCAATTAGATTAAAGGAAAACATGAAGAAGAAAAAAACACTGATTACATTAAGGAATAGAGTATCATGGAACAATGCTCCCTTTGTTGTGTGAAACCTTAATGATTGATTGTATTTGTAAGTTAGTCACTTTTGTAGAAGTGTTGGTAAAAGCTAAAACAAGATTGTATCTAGTACTACCTTCCCAAAAGGAGAGGGACGCTATGACTTGCTGCCCATATCTAACCAATAGCTAAAAACTCAATGTTTTCTAAAGTAACCATACACTGTGTGGCCATAATTTAAAACTTGTTTTTAGTTGATTTGACTCGATAAATCTCACTCACTAATTAATAGGATATTAAAAGGTCATCATGCTAAAAAATACTTTTTCGAAAGGAAACTTCCCTCTCCTTTCTAGACAAACAAAAAAGGAAAGTATCCCTATCCTTTTGTGACAAGAGTATCATGGAAACACTTCAATGACTCTAATTCCATGATCTTAGAAAAGGCAAAGACAAATTTATCATGAAAAAATCTAAGACATCCATGTTTATTTATTATTACCTGATATATGTTCATTGTATTATCTTTTGTACCATTTTTCAATGATCTGTTCCATTATTTATATGTTTAATACTGCTATCAATTAAAATACATTTTTTGTTCACCTCGACTTTGTCCAGTTTGTAAAGAAGCAGGACTAGCACGACCAACCAGCCTATTCAAAGTTCATTCCTCATAATTATCTGCAAGTTGGTATTCTATCAATTTTCAAACAACGTGCATCTACTATTTACTACTCTTAACATTGTCACTTCCAAATAATGTAACTATACACTAGTTGAGCATAGCTGGTACAAGCTTGGGTACACAAATCATATGTATGGTAGAAAAATTTAAGCAAGGGGATTTGTAGTTTACAGAAGCAAAACAATCAAAACTATTGGGGCACCTAAAACATAACAATATG
Source organism: Codonopsis lanceolata (assembly GCA_013146195.2). Taxonomy (NCBI): domain Eukaryota; kingdom Viridiplantae; phylum Streptophyta; class Magnoliopsida; order Asterales; family Campanulaceae; genus Codonopsis; species Codonopsis lanceolata. The sequence goes on from CM028378.1 coordinate 174,060,324, forward strand.
CAACTCAACTCAACAAGGCATTGTCCAACTAGTTCTATCTCACTACATGAACCCTTTTATGCATTAAAAAAATTTATTCAAGGCTTAAGTTAACACATGTTTCTTAGTAGCAACCAACAATTAAAATCTCTTTGAAAGGAAACACTAAATGGAGAGTTCCTAGCATTTTAAAGCTAGTTAAACTAAAGCCATGGATTTCATAGCATCAACATGGCTACCCAACTACATATCATTATTTGAACAATCTTCTTATTTAAGCTTTGTATGAATCACCGTTTGAGATATGAAACTAAGTTTTGATGTTGGTAGTTACGTCTCCATGTAAACTGTAAGCTTGGCTTTAATAATCACAAGTTCTCTTGAGGCTTGGCAAAAAGTTAGCTAATACTATATTCTTTAGGACATAATTTCTGAGGTTTTAAATATACTGTTATCAAGTCATATACGGTTATCAAGTCACCACTTTCTAAAACTAAAGTGGAAGGAAATTGCCCTGTAGAAAATTATAGAACTGGAAGTGCTGATGGTAACTTACTTGAGGAATCTAAGAGACAGATTTGGTAACTTGAGTACCACTGCTGAGAATCTTCCTGCATGACAAGAGGAAATGAGGTTAATTAACAAATGAGTGAAATGTTGTAAGCCTGGGCGATATGACCGAGCTTGTAATGTTATAAGATGATGCTTCTGGGAAACCAAAATGAATAAAAAAATGCTCTAGTTGCGGTTAGCCTTTCACATGTTTTCTTTGTGAAGAATACCCAACCCAAATCTTTGCTCCTGAAAAAGGAATTCCATGTGGAATTAAGGAATCATGTACATATGATGGTGTTGCTCAAATTGGGGGAGCTAATATCGTAACCGACAACATTGTTAAATTGAAGGATTCCAAGAAAGATAGTTGTGTATCTACCCTTGCAACACACCCACAGTCTCTTTCAGTAAAGACTATCCTAATATTAGAGGTGAAATAAGGACCAAGGTATAAGTTCTGAAGTTGCAAATGTAAATGATCATCTACAAGAAAAATTTGAAACAAGTTCTTGTGTTAATGATGACAATGATCTCGGCCATGATAGTTTTGACTCAAGCAAAGATGAGTATGTTGAGTATTCAAGATTGCCCGAGTCACAGGATCTGGAATCTCTGGTTTAGAGAGGTGCATAGGACTAAAGGGTGATGGATGCACTAATTCAAGTAAAGGTGTTGATTTGATCAAAGCTTGCTCTTGTTCATTTTACACAAAAGCTGCGTATATTTGATCTGATCTCCATTACCAGGATATAAAGGGTCAAATAGCTTCACTAAAGAAGAGTCAGAAAGAAGCAATCATTTTGATTCAGAGAAGTTGCAGGGATAATGGGCCTGAAAAATGTGGTCAAAAGAACCTCAAAGTTCTCAAAGTTAGAATCTGATCTCACAGGTCTTTGGACGTTATTTTTTCTTCGTACGGAGGATATACTAGTCCGTGAGTGCAGCCAGCTTGAGGCCAATATGCTTTAGTGAAAGCAGCTGTTTAGGGAAGTTACTGAATCAGTGTCTTCTAATTCAGTCATTGGATGTAAAGAAAGTTGAAGTTGTGGATTACACATTTTTGTGCGTGGCTAGAGTTGAAGTAAATGACTAGAAGTTCAATCTTATGTATGTTCTTAGTTTTTCTTATGATTCAAAGTGTAAATAAGTACAAAATTGAAAAAAGGGTAGTGGCCATTTACATGTAAAACATTTTCTGAAACACTTGCATAGGCTTGCAAGTGGAATAACACTGGCCAAGCTTGAAGAAACCTGCCAAGTGATCATAATTACAAAAGAAACAAGTTAGGGAAAAAGGCATTTATGTCTCCCAATATATAACAAACTGGCATTCTAATTTTATCCAATTTACAAAGAATTATTGAGATCCAAAAATCACTTTTCTACCTGAATCCTGACCAAACTTTAGCAGGTTAAACATACTATTGGAAAGTCTGCTAGTTCCATTGACGGCCATAAAAAAGTGTCAATAATATTTCAGAAAGATTATTGTGATCCAAAAGGAATGAGACAATTATAAAGATAGCCATACGAAAGTGTAGTCTAAAGAATCCAAAATTCAATTGATGGCGAAGCATGAAAAAGAAACTAAAGTAATGGGAACAATTCTTAAAGCCACGACACCAAATTCAACATCCAAACATCTTAACACTGTCAATATATAGGAATGCCAATTTCCAAGAAGACATATATCATCCAAAATATAGTTCAAATATGAAAACATTAGTCATGTTACATGTTCCAAGATTAACAGGGAATATATCGTGAATTGCTTAACAGAAAATAATCATATGTTTTTGCTTTATCTTCCAACCAATATTTTTACTACAGGAAGAACGGATAGATTTATGCAACCTAGATACTCAACTACCTGCCATGTGCAAAACATGGACATAAGCTAAATTTCAAATGGCAAAGTTCAGTGATACATATCAAAGATGGGAAAATTACCAAGAGGAAAAGAGATTCTTTTGCAGCCTATTTATGAACAATACAATACCAAAGAAAATGCAATCAAACAAATAAAAGCAGGGAATCAATAAATTACTGAACCGTGCAACTTAATCATTATCACTTTAAACAAAATCTAGTTATATCTCTACTATCACTAATCAATCGATCAAGAAAACCAAATGTACAGATGATAATTTTGATCACAATAAGAGATGACCCAAAGTCATTAGCTCTTAGACTCAATCAGAAACCCTAGTTCGCAAATGTAAACGAATCGAATAATACCTGGCTGAAAGCTTGAACTGGAGCAATTCTTCGTTGGACTTTCAAAGGCGCCCTAATTTTTTCTTCTCGAAGTGAATCTGGTGTGAGGGACTTTTTGGAAGGCAAGGAGACGAGAAGATAGCAGCTGGGAAAAGAACTGGTATGGGAAAGAGAAAAGGGGGAAAATAACTAGAGCGGGAATGGCGAAATGTAACTTGAGCGGGAAAAGGAAAAGTAACCAAAAAAAGCCGCATATTCGTGAATTATTAGGGCGACATCAAAAAATTGGGTTGATTTTCAAGTGCCTCAACATCATAATTAATTAAACAACACTTAAAAAATCCTTAATAAACACTTTATGAGGCTTTTTAAAAAATAATTTATTTATTTTAGTAAAATGACATTTATAAAAGCCCTAACAAATAACTTTATGAGGCCTTCCAAAATATAATTGATAATTTGTAAAATGACACTTATAAAAGCCTTAATAGATAACTTTATGAGGCTTTTTGAAAAGAGTCTCAAGCAAGGTGTCACAATATCTCATTTTTCTTGTAGTGAGTAGAATCCAAGTTCACCACAATTTATTAATTGTAGAACAGCTCAGGCACGAAGGCAAACACATTCAATATGCTCATAAGTCATATCATAGAAACACATAGAAGAATCAATTCTTGACAAGGTAGGAAATCATGCATTTAGTCATAATATCGTATATACACAGTATTCCATATTCACTTATGAAATTCAGCTGAGTCACAACTTAACCATCAGTCCATTATGCACTATCCAAGACTACTCCATTAGTGTAGGATCATGAAGTCATTTACTAAACTCTTCCTAGAGTAGTAACTCACTCCTTAACACAAAAGTCGATAGTAGTCAAGGACGTAATCAACACTAGAGCGGTAATAACCCGTAAGGTCAACCATACCGGTGAGTCTTAGATAACAACATTGTCATCCTAGCGACTTATACAAGTAGACTCCATGTATAGAGTACTAAGAAAGCCCCAATCCAAATCTTCTCATAGAATAGTCCTCAAATTAATTATTCAACAAGTAGGTGTTTTTACTCATTAAAGAATCAAGTAGGAATTCGACAAGAGCGAATTCAACCTGTCAAGTAGATACATCATTCTACAACATGCTCTTAATTGTGCATTTGCTTCACACAATCACATAAACCACATAAGAACTCGATTGAGTCTTATAATCACTCATATCAAACATGCCCTTCAATCCATCCCAAAGTCACGTAGACTAATATATTAGTCTAACGCACTACAAACGTCGTAGGGATTGAATGTGGAGTCGGTATTGTTCAATAACTCCCTAATCTCAACTCCGGTGAGTTTTACTAAAATTCAACCAAATAGAGCATTGATAATATATGCATTACATTTCCCTTTCCTAAGTTCTCCTTTCATTTAGAACTCGATAACTAGGCCGTTCATGATCTTAAACTAGCCTTAAACACAATCCCGAGTTTCAAACCCTAGAATCAGAGATTTTATTAAACCTTGAATTGAAACATAATCTTTCACAAGAGTTGTTCCTAGGCACATACTAAACAACATTCATGCTTTACACAAAGTCAAAATCATAACTTCATAAAGAAATCTCAAAATCCTACACACATTTCATAGGTTGAATTGGAGGATTCCACTTCATAAAAAGTGTTCCTAAGCATCATAAGAACAACATTAATGAAGGGAGCATGTCATATATTTAACATGAAAAATTCAGGGAATTGTCAACTCACCTTAAGCCTATGAATAATGTGAGGTAGGAAGATCAAACCAAGGATTGTTGTAGAGGAGGGCAAGGCCTTCGATTTGGCGGTCTCGGATCACCGATCGGACCACCGGAACTCCGGCAAATGGTCCCTCAAGTTGGGGTTCTCTTCATGGACGAAAATGGTGGTCACTCTCTGTAAATGGAGCTTGGGAGGGTCACCAATGGTTGCAATGGTCTGAAGAAATGGTTTTATACCTCCCAAGAAGGCCACTATCCAAGTGAAGGGGGTTATAAGCCTTCTAATTGGCTAAGGAATGTAAGCCTTTAATAAGGGTTGATCCAAGGGCTTAGAAGGGTTGTAGGAGAGTCAACAAAGGGGGCTTGACACCCACAAGACGTCCAAGGGCCAAGGGGCTTGGTGGTCAATAGCCAAAACCACACAAGAAATGACCAAAGGCTGAAAACTGCCCAATTTCCAGATTGTTGTTACTGGACAGTCGATCTTGTAAAATCGACCATATATAGCTCACAACTCCAAATGAGGTGATTTTTTATTTTTTTGAAAGTAGACTCATTAAAATATATTTTATAATTTTAAATTACTCAATTCGGACTTATATTAATCAAAATAAAGTTACAAAAAAATCAAGTACAGAAGCTGATTTCCTGAAAATAGAATTCTGGCACAGCCGTAAGTGAAGACCTAAATGAGGGACTTAGACACCTTGGAAAATTACCAAATTTTACAGGGAGTAACCTAACATATGAAGGTAAAGCATACAAAATATTTAGAAAATTCTCTTCAGTAGATTGGTACCAGAATTTTCCCGAAGTTCGCCTAAAAACTGGACTGAATCTGTGAAGTAATATGTTGGTCATCTTATTTCCAAATGCAACAAATCTATGAACATTGATTGTGCAAGCATGAGAAATAATAGTACACTGGGTCTAGAACTTAAATCAACTTCCCGCAAGTTGAAAGCACAAACAATACAAGCAACGAAGGCAAATACAAGAAACCCTAAGACTCAAACGAAGCAACAAAGCTTCTAAACATTCAACCAAGCATACTATGATCAAGATGAACATTATAAGTCATATATGCAAGGTACTAAGACTCCAATGAGACTTAGTTAAGTGCTAACATGCTAAGGCGAACACTCAACGCATTAACAACAAAGCATGCAACACGAGAAAGTGAAATACACGAAGGTTCGGGGTCTTACAGGATCTTGAAAGTCTAACATTTGAAGACGATCCATCCCATCCGGATTCCCGTTGGTAGTCATCGTCACCGGCATTGTTTTTGTTTTAATTTGTTTTGTTGCTTTCCTTTGCATGATTGCCTCTTTCTTTTGTTTGTTTGCAATCAGCGCCTTTTTCCTTTGTTTGTTTGCTATTAGTGCGCTTAGTGCGCTTTTTCCCTTTTGTTTGATTCCCTGTAATAGTTAGGTGGAATCTTAGGTTTGCTTTTTAGGCTTTTAGGTTTGCTTTTTAGCCGAAATTATTGGTCCTTGACGTAAGCGCTTGCGTCATTGTTCAATAATTAGTTTGTAATAGTTGGTTTGAAATATCTGTAATAGTTGCTTTGTGAGCCCTATATAATGGGCCTTAGGTTTTCATTTGTACTCAGAGGAAGTGAAGAAAGAAATAAATATTATAAGTTTTATATACTCTCTCTCTCTCTCTTAAACACTCCCCAGTCTTCCGGTGCCCAGAGCCCAACTCTTAGCAGCTATAGAAGACCTGTAAGACTGGAGGGAGAGAGAGAAGACTTGTATAGAGATACGGTGTGTCCACTAAGCGCACAATAGTTTCGGTGATCCTTGCAAGCCTCCTAAGCAGACTAGTTAGCTGCTCATACAGATTGTATAGAGATATATGGTGTATCTGATACCAAACTCTATCGAGATAGGGACTATCAATACAGATTGTATAGAGACTATCGATTTGCTCAGACTAGTTAACTATAACTATAGAAACTGTGGTATAGAATATGTATAGCTATCGATGCTTCTGTATACATATTGTATAGAGACTATCGATCTGCTCAGACTAGTTAGCTATAGAATCTGCTCTGATACCAAAGATAGGGACTATCGAGAGTTTACCCTGATCCGTTCTGGAAGCACCTGTCACTAGGCTTACACACTGTTCTACATCCCTGATCATCACTACCAGTGGAACGTCATGCCCTTTGGTTTAAAAAATGCCCCATCTGCCTTCCAAAAGGCAATGGTAACAATTTTTGAACCAATTCTTTCTAATGCCCTGGTCTACATTGATGATATACTGCTCTTCTCCCCTGATGAGGATTCCCATGTAACCCTACTTTCCCAGTTCCATTCCATAGTGACTCGGTTTGGTATCATGCTTTCAGAGAAGAAAATGGAAGTCGGGCGGTCATCCATCGATTTCCTCGGAATGAAGATATCCGACGGTTCATACCAGCCTCAGCCCCACATTGCTCAAGAACTGCATCGGTTCCCAGATGTCTTGACTTCCCAAAAAGAAGTTCAGCAGTTCCTCGGTCTAGTCAACTATATGGCAGATTTTTTTCCAAAAATATCTGCCCATACAGTATGGCAGTTCCCCATGCTGAAAAAAGATCCTCCTCCTTGGACTACAAGCCAAACCGAAGCTGTCAGATCAATCAAACAGCTAGCAAGCACCATGCCCCCTTTAAAGATTCCCACATCGTCAGAAAAGAGAATCCTTCAGACAGACGCAAGTGACGATTACTGGGCAGCGGTCCTACATGTCCAAAGTGAAGACAACCAGAGGAAAATATGTGGATACAAGAGTGGCGTTTAAGCCATCGGAACAGCACTACCACTCCACATTCAAGGAAATCCTTGCAGTCAAAAGGGGAATCGAAAAATTCCAATTCCATCTAATCGGGCACGATTTTCTAATCGAGTTGGATATGGCTTCTTTCCCCCGCATGCTTCAGTTCAGGCGAAAGACTCTCCTTCAAGCACAGCTTTTAAGATGGGCGAATTGGTTTTCCCAGTGGAAATTCAATGTCAAGCATATTAAAGGCACAACGAGTGTCCTTGTAGATTTTCTCTCAAGGCCAACTGATTATAAAAAGATATGCAAAATTTCCAAAAGAACCAACAACGACATCATCCAAATGGTGTTCCCTATCAGAAAAGCCCCGCCTTCCTCTTCCAACACTGAGTCACCAGATCAGGTCCATCACCCTTCTTCCTCCTCCAACCCTAAATCTCCTGATCTGATCCCTGTCCTCTCTCTCCCTAATGAAATAACAGAAGTCGTTGCAGACTTAACTCTTAAATACAGGGCCTCACCAAATTGCCACAACTTCCTCACCATCCTCCTTCGCCGTCATGGACTCTTCATGAAAGGACTTAGGTTTCATCCTGACTATCCTTTCCTTAGTCTTTTCCATATCCATGACCTGTCCGAGTTCCCTAAAGAGGCTTTGTGCTTCTTTTGGTATTTGTTCGAATTATTTACCATCGGAATCTCGTTCAGCTCTGTCAAGCTTCTCTCTTATCTGTTCCAATGCCAGCTTGACAGTCTTCCTCCTCAGTCCCTTAATCTGTCCAAACTATTCCAATGGTTCCTTCCAGCTCATCAATGGACGCAACAGCTCTCCCCCTGTCGCAAACCCTATGTGACAGTTCTATTCTGGAGACTATGTTCATACCTCCCTCCCACGACAGTCAGAAATCAGGCTCAGTCGTTTGTCTACCATGCTCCCATGGCATTTATCTTTGACTGGACTGATATTAATCCTGCAGGGTCCCTTTGTTCAGAACATGATCCTGAGCTGTTCCTAGACATGAAGAAGGCTTTCGCCCGGGTCAACATGATCGATCCCCGGACCATTCCTTCTTAGATCATGTTGGGTGAACAAACCTGGACAGATAATCACCCCGTAACATCCAAATGGAATGATGCTCTTCACCAATGGGTTGACTCAGTGGATCCTGAAAATCTGAGGGATCCTGAAAATCTGAGTTCTGAAGATAACAGTGATGGGTCTTACCCAGAGCCATATGAAGATGATCCATCTCATCCAGATTCCCATTGGTAGTCATCATCGCCGACATAGAGCCATATGAAGATGATCCATCTCATCCAGATTCCCATTGGTAGTCATCATCGCCGACATAGTTTTCGTTTTGTTGTTTTCCTTGCATTATTGCCTTTTCCATTTGTTTGTTTGCAATCAGTAGCTTTTTATTTTTGTCCATTTGCAATTAGTGCGCTTAGTGCGCCTTTTTCCTTTTGTTTGTTTGTAATAGTATGGTTTCTTTTTAGGTTTGCTTTTTAGGTTTGCTTTTTAGACCTGCTTTATAGGTTTGCTTTTCAAAGCATAATTATTGGTCCTTGACGTAAGCGCTTGCGTCATTGTTCAATAATTAGTCTGTAATAGTTGTTTCCTGAGCCCTATATAATGGGCCTTCAGTTTTCATTTGTTATCAGAGGAAGTGAAGAAAGAAATAAATAGTAAAGTTTTATATACTCTCTCTCTCTCTCTTAAACACTCCCCAGTCTTCCGGTGCCCAAAGCGCAACTCTTAGCAGCTATACCTCTGGTAACACCATAGTGCCTGCTCTCCCTTCGTCTGTCCCTTCTGTAGAATTGAGTCTTCTCTCTCTCCCCCTTGTTTTTACAGGTCTTCTATAGATCTGCCTTAACCCCCACCTTTGGTATCAAAGCCATACTCTCGATAGCCTGGCAAACTCTCGATAGTTCCTGTCTTTGTTCCACAGTATTGTTGCCATAGATCACCCCCCGACTCTATGACAACAGAGTTATACTCTCGATAGCCTGGCAAACTCTCGTTAGTCCCTACCCCTGTTTCTCAGATCGGTTGCCTTCCACCTTCTTTCTAGCCTTAAACCTATGTGCTTCTTCCTGAGTCCTCCCACCTTGTTTCGGTGTGGCAGACCAAACTTGTGTGTTTGTACTTCTCCCTCTACAGTGTATTCCCCAAGCTTCGGACCCGATGCGTTGTGTCTCTGAGACGACTTCTGATCTCTCACAGCCTGAAAACCAAGTTTGTAGTTCTAGAAGAAGTCTTCAGATTAGTAAACGGTGTGTCTGCAGGACCGACTTCCTGATCTCTCACATCCTGAAAACTAAGATAGAAGCTAGATCTTGAGCCTTCCTGGATTAAAGCCTAATTGAGTCCTTGGTCAGTCGAGTCCTGGAGATTTTGGTAAGACGACAAGAGGTCGCAGTGTTATCTCGGAAAGTATTGACAAGGAAAGAATTAGTTGTGCCTCCAGTTCTCAGTTCTCATCATGTCTTCTACTTCTACCTCTACCTCTACCTCTCTTCTATCTCCTCTTCTAGCTTCCGACAATCTTCAGCCTCTAAGATAGATCAATTATATGATATATCTTATGTTCCCGATGATTCGAAGATTCCTATCTCCAAACTACCCATAGTCAACCCTTACCATGTGTTTTCTAAACCCCATATTTCTTTCTCCAAAAGTAAAGAAATTCATAAGTTCTTCCTCCGAACAATGTAAAAGAGTATGTTCAAGCCTCCCGGCTTGATTCATACCAATTACGGCAACTACTGCAACTAGTCGAACACCTAGTTCCGTTATCCCTTCCTTCGCACCTACCCTGCATTAATCTGCTCTCTCCCAAGGATACACCCATATCCACTTTGGAGCGCCGACTAGCTCTTACCTTCCATGGTCGAAAAGGACTCCAAATTCCCTTTCTCAAGAATTGCTCGTGGATACAAGGTTTGTTGAATACCAACATGCATGTATTAATCCAAACAACATTAAACGCCGAAGCTTTTTTGTAACCTTCTACCCCAACTTCAACATGCCTCTCAACGACCTCTTCCTTGCCGAAAATTTTTAAAAGCCCAGATCCAGATTGGTGGTACGCCTGTGTGAATACGCCTGTGCAACGTTTCATTATCGATGGCGCATGAGTACAAAATCACTCCTAGACCTCATGGTCCCTCGGACAAGACTCAGAGATGCTATTCTCCTTGATATTGATTCTAGAGCTACACCAACATGCACCTATGTCCCGAGACAACTCTCACGAAAGCAGATCTACTCAAGCTCCTTCCCCGAGCGCTGGGTAACCAACTACGAACAAACTCATCAAGCCCCTCCGGCCTCCAAAAGCAAAGCACCTCCGTAGTTTGTAACGCCATGAAGATGGCCTCGCCAAAATGGCGAAGTTTTCATCTCCACAAAGATGCAAACATCCCACACAAAGTCTTCCCCACGTGAGATCAATATGGTCCAACCTATTGTTCACCGTCCCATACGATGTTTGGATCGGCCCTAATCGCCTAGATGATGCTTCTAGAGTCTTGATGGACGAAGATCTCAAACGATGAAAACTCTTCTCAAAAGAGTTTACGTAAGAGATATGAAGGTGACCCAAATTAGAACCTCGGTGAACCATCCGTAAATTTGACTTTTATGTCCTTACTCGATAGAACACCGTCCAAGCCTAAACTACTCCCCCGACCCTTGCAAGCCTCCTAAGCCTAATCCACCTCCTCAAATTTCTTGCAAGCCTTCCCTACCTTTGAATCCTCCACCTTCCAACTCTTCTCTTTACTACCAAAAGGCCTTGTCCATCATCCACAAAAGCCCAAGATGCTCCATCCATCCGGCTCCAAATTCCCTTGTCTTGCCATATGCTTGCTTCACCCACGATATGGAAAGGGATGACTATATGCTTGCTTCACCTCTGATATAGAAAGGGAGTTTCCAAGCAAACTTTCGATCCCTTCGTCCGCTTGAAACTCCCGCTCAAAGAGAGCAGCATGCTTGAAAGCCAAGAATCTTATGGCTACAACCTTAACTCACCGCTGCGTAGCCAGAGTTACCCTTAATTGGCAAAGCAAAATTGCCGTTTAACGCCTGCACAACGCGCATATCTCAAAGCAGAGCTAGACGGTCACTGCAGTCCAAGACAATCTCTTCAAGGGTAAAGTCTCGAAAGCATGACACCGAGATCCGTCTCAAGATCCGTGTCCTCCACCAAAGAATCACTCCAGCCTTTCCCCAGTGCATTCCGCCATCTCCCTAGGTTTCTTCTCTCTCGTTATGAAAGTAAAGGTAAGAGATAGAGCTCCTCAAAGCTCAACTCACGCATCTAGAGCGCCAGAACATAAGAAGCAAAGAATAATGGCCGCACTCGAGGATGATCTTTGGAGACTACCTCCCACACCTTTCCTCGCCACCAATCCAACCTTCGCCTCTCAACCAATCTTCCATTCCGCCTACCACAACGAGGCATCCCTTCTCTCTCCCTTTGGGCCTCTAAACCACTATCCACCACCACCACCATTCCAACCACCTACACCAGCTTGTTCCAAATCTGCCTCCCCTGTCACCCATAACCTCTACACCTAACATCTTTGTTCGAGACAACCCAACAACACACCGGTTGTTCCAAAGATCCCAAATTAAAAATCCTCGATCCTATTACATGTGCTTCCTCCTGAGCCCCTGCTTATCCTCCACTACTTTAAACAAACCCGCTTCCCAATTTCTAATCGGCTCTTTCCTCCCACCTCGACAAGCCTCCCGTGGTCCATTCATCCTCTTCACAAAAAGAAGAAGAGTTTGATACTCACGTAAGCTTTCAACATCTGCTCATGACCGAACTAAAACCAATCAGCTGAGTCATCGGGTCCAAAATGATCCAGGAATCGCATCCCGACCTCTCCGTAAGAGAATCGAAACTCGTTATCCACTACCCAGATGATACCCCATTTAAGTTCACCTTCGACATATTCCGCCTCACAAATGGCGAGAACGAAGTGTTGAAATGCTAACCTGGTGTACAGCAGAGCTGCAATTCTATACCATCGACATGGTTATTAAAAGGTTCCTTGCCCGGATCCATGGGCGCCTTTAGAGATCGGTATCTCGGGCTTGAGAATACCGACACAGTATTCAGAAGCCTTGTCTCCAAATGAACTTATGAATATAATATGTTTTGAGTTCATAGTGCCCCATAGAACACACTATTCAGGCCAAAGCGGAATTCCTAAAAATGAAGTGTTGTTCTTTTCTGAAGAAGGACCTAGAAACGTATTATAATCGGATGTCCGAGTGTTTCTATTGTCTCAACGGTGTTGATGATGTCAACCTGAAACAGGTGTTCCTCAACTCCTTCCCAGAGTCTCTCAGCAACGAAACCTTTCTATCTCTCGAATCCGTAAACATGCCTGGTTGCTCGCACTTCTATCGTGGCCTTTACCAGTTGATTCTAAATGCTCATGACAAGCTCTGCAATCAGAAAAGATTCTTCAAAAAATTTGAGCAAACTGGTACAAAAATGGGATCTGCGTGTGATGAAAAGTGCTTCCAGATCAAATGCAAGGATAAGGCATCCTGTGACTGTACTCACACGAAAAAGAAGTCCCATTCAAGATCCTTTGACCTCTCTCAAAGGAAAAGCTTTTCGCGGCATCCTTCCAGGAAAAGATGGAGATTCACAAAGAAGAAGCTCCAATGCGGTCGCACTTTTGATCAGTGCCTCATTTGCAAAGAAATGGACATTTCTCAATAGATCTCTGATGTTACAAAAGAGTCCCCCAAGCACCTGCCTAAGCGCTCAATCAAATGAGCCGACGGCCTGCCTCCCGACCGCAAGTCCCTCCATTCTCTTAAAGATGAACCAAGAGATTCAACAATCTGTTTTATTGCCTATTCAGGGGATTCAACAGATTCTGTTTCAGAGGATGATCCCATACCCAAGGTCTTCATGTTAAATCCTCTTTCCCACAAGCTACTTGTTCATCGGAAGACCTATCCTATGCCCCTGGCCAATGTCCACCTTCTCATCTCTCCATATGCTAAACCTGTCCAGGTCATAGCATTCTTTGATACAGGATTTGTAGTATCCATCCTTAACTCAACGGTTTTCCCGGACAGACTGCTAGGCTCAAGCTCGCATGGAAAAGACCTCCTTGTTGACTTTGATATCCTTCATAAGTTGCCCGACTTACGTTGGATACAGGTAGGTCTCTGTTACAAGGGCTTCTTCAGCCCTTGGAGCCCAGCCCAATGGCTTCACAAGGCATCTGGTCCATTTTTTCTGAAGCAACATGAAGATGCCAGTGCTATCAAGGCAAGCCAGTCAGGAATAGATCCGGATCACCACCAACTTGCTCCCAAAAAATGCACTCCAAATTGCTGATCAAATACCATAGAACTGCCATCCTCTCCATGGACGATGAGGTAATTTTGTCAACGTAAAAAATGAGCAAGTTCGAAAGAAGCTGTGTTTGGTCATCAATCATCAGCCATCCTTGTTCCAATCCGACGCTGTAGACACCCCAATTTCGTACCCCTGGTATGTAACTGACATAAAATATCAAGAATCGTTAAAACTTAACAAATGTCAAGTTGCGTAAGTCAAAAATGCGAAAGGAAAGCAGAGATGCGCGAAACTGAACCGCAAGGGGGGAAAGTGTCAAAATTGCAAACTTCAAAAGTAGCTTGGTGCCACTCTAAGAAGAGTTTGTGCCGCACTGCAATAGCTTGGCCGCATCAAGCATGACTTTCATGCTCTCTCACATTTCAAAATAGTACAAGTCTTCAAGCGCAGCTACAAGCGGCCAATGCACCTGAGAGAAAATCCAATAATTCCACCCTGCCCTCAAGCTCCAAGATAAATAGAAGGCCCCGCCTCTCATTTCCTGCTCAATTTTACGCGAAGTTTATCGCAGCAAGCTTTGCTTCGCGATCCTTCGACATGCTTAGTACGAGAGGTGCGAGATAGGTGAGTGGAAGCCCCTAAAATCTCCAAACCCCATCCAAACTCGCTAAATCAAAAAACCCATAGGTTATAAGTGATCCCTAGCCTAGTTGTTAGGTATCCACCTTAAAACCCCAAATTCAAAATCCCAAAATAAGCCGCTATTCCGCCCGAGTAACGAGCTAAAAAGTCAAAATTTAAGTCTAGGTTCCGCCTAACTAAAAAGGCCAAAACCTATCCAAATAAAGCCGCCACTCGCCTCGAGTAGTTGAATAGCCCAAGCCTCAAATCCAGCTTCAAATCCAGCTCACTCCGCCCGCTCAATTCAAAACAAAAAGACTCCTCTCCGAAGAGGACGTAGCGAGCACACCACCGCTCTAAAAGGTAATACCTTTAAGGGTGTATTTTTATTTCATTTGTATTTTTTCCTTTTATTTATTTTCAAAAGTTGTATTTTAAATCGCACAATGTAGCCAATATAAGCCGTCAGGCTCGCCTGGATTAGATTAGAAAAATTATGTAAAAGAGCCATTATAATGGCCAAATATTCTTAAATGTGTTTGTAATTATTGGAAGGAGGCGGCATGAGTCCAGAATAATGTAGCCACGAATGTATTCTTAATTTTCCCTTGTCAAAATAAGACCTTATTTATTTGCTAGATTAATATAACAATGAGCATATTTCACCAAAAACGCTTTGAGACCGAATGGCGAGTTGGGTGCCTAGCACCTTCCCAACTCGTAACTTAGCCCCCGAACCCGCTTTCTAAAATCTCTCGGGTTTTTTTTCTGGTTTTCCTTTATTTTTGCCTTAAAATAAAGGTGGCGACTCTAAAAACTTTCGATCCAAGGGGCCTCGCAACATTCCCTCTTTGCACTTTCCTCGTTTCTCCCTAAAAAAGGGAGATACGGAATGGAGGAGTGATGTATTCCCATATCCCGGTATCCCCTAAACAAGGGATAACTTGATGCGGGAAACCCATAGCTCCCATAGCGATCCGATTGGGCCATAAGGCCATTTTAATAAATCCATAAGTGGGGGCGCCGCAATATCTTTTCTTGCACTTCTATTTTCCCCGAAAGTATAAAAGGGGAGAATGAGAATGGAAAGGTAATGCATTCCCATATCCTCGTTATCCACGAAATAAGGGATAACCCGACATGAGGAAACCTTTAGTTCCCATTTTGGATACAAAATCCACTCAAGTGGCAACCGAGGCACATTCCAACGTGTTAATATAGACAAGACTCCTCTCGCACTTTGGATTTCGCCTTCCCCTAAACAAGGGAGGGTGGAACGAGCAGCGTTGGTGTCCCAAGATCCGCACGCACGCCGCACCCCCTAAACAAGGGCTGGCGCGCGGGCACGCCGCCCCTGAACCTCACAAGGCGATCAGGGGAGTTGTTTTATTTTAAATAAAACGGAGGGCTAGACTCATAAAATAAAACCTTTTTTGGCTTTTCTTTGTTTCCCCTGGCAATATGCTCGTTTATATTAATTTACGCATTTCAATAAAGTGTTCCCATTACTACCGTGGCTATATTTGTGGATATGATCCTCCATCCGGCAGCCTGCTCCGATATCTGCTATGTGCATGTTCGAGAGTATTAAAAAATTCGAAAAAAAAATATATATATATATAAGGCGGTCTAAGTATATTATCGGAAACTCCATTGATACCCTTCTAAAGCATTCCAATAGGTGTAGTATCGCCGAGTAATACAACGCCGCTGCATTTGGTCGATCAAAAGCCTTCAAACACTATTATATATATATATACATAAAAAAATTCAAAAATTAAAAAAAAAGGAAAATATATATATATTATATATTTCACAAATAAATTCCTCAAAGACAACAAAAGGGCTAGGGCTTTACTTCCTCTATTTTCTTTCATTTATTTCTTTCAAGACATTTTTTTCTTTTTCACTTTATTCTCGTAACTTTGTATATTTGTACATCTCAGATTCATTATGTCATTTTATTTTGGGGACATAGGACCAAAATTTGTAATTAATAGGATAGATAGTTTCCCCACTTTTTCTTTCTATTTCTTAATGTGACGTGCTTATTGCTCGCCAAACTAAAAAAAAAACCGAGAAAATCCACACAAACAAAGAAGACAAAGCCAAATTTGTTTTATTTTCTATATCCAGAAATAAATAAAGGCTTTATCGCTTTTAGATACTCCGCACACGTGCACGCATGTAAATATATTCCGAATCGTTATCTCTACACCACCTGGCCATTTACCCGCATAAGCCAACGTTAGAATGCATATAGTTTTTCAGACACTTCAATCGGTTTTGCATCTTTGAATTGTGGGTCACCGCCAAAAAAAAATCAAAAAAAATCGAAAAAATCAAATTAGAAAAATATATATGTTAAAAAAAAATGCGCAAGTTCAAAAAAATAAATAAAAAAAAAAAAAATATAATAAAATATATATATATATATATAAATAAACAGGGTCGATTTATAATTCTCGATGCTCGACCTAGTCCATTTCTGATGGTGGATCTCCGAAAGAGTATAGGCCCTTCGCCTCGGGACCACCCACCTAGGGAGTCGAAGGCGTGTGGAATACGTTGGTCCTATACTGAGAAAGAATCCACTATTCCAAAGAAACCCGAGATCACAAAATAAAGCAAGTGCTTATCCCACAATTGTAGGAACATAAAATAATAATAAAATACTAATAAAAGGCACGCCGACTCCAAGCCCCATAACCTCCATCTACCCTTCTCGATACCTACCAAACCCCATTTTCCTCGTAAAACCGGCCCGAATTTGAAAGCAAAGACAAGATCGCCGGTTAATACGGAACCAAGCAAATCAAATCGTATAGCATATGGCTTTATCAAACCAAGCAACCACCAAGAGTAATGCATCCAAGCAAGATGGCGAAGAAAGAACAAACAAGTCAGAACGAAAACAAGAGTAAATCGAACGGCCGAACTAGAAAGGGAAACTCCTCGTATGCACCTCCTCCCGGCTTGAGGCTAAGCAAAGGAACCGACACCCATGCAAAGAAAAAATGGATCGTGGTAAAGTGACCTTTGGCCGCCAAAACCATTGCCATTTTCACAAAAGCCAAACTCCCTCGGTATGCTCCTAATACTTCCCACTCTCCGAAATAAACTCCCTCGATACCACCGAAAATATCCTCTTCCAAGCTTCCAAAACCATCAAGTGCCGCCTACCAACCCATGACCTCCTTGATCAAGGAAACATGATT
>CM028378.1:174077892-174111627 GCA_013146195.2 Codonopsis lanceolata
GTAATTGTATCCACGAGCAAAAAAATATACCACACTACAAAAATATAAGTCTTTCATTCTACTTGAATCTATGAAGTTCTCTGTTCAACATTTTGAGGTTGCAACTAACTTGAATCAAAATCCAGGAAATGTTACCTACAAATATAAATTTAAATTAGTAGAAGTAAAAAAAAAAAGACATACACGCGCACAAATTTGAATACGATAAATGAACTTAAGTAATACCAACATACCAATGATAAATGCCAAGCTATAGGTGCTCCAATCACATCTCCAATTGTTGCAAAAAAATCCATATGGCCCAATTAACTCTTCGTTTCATTCCACGGGAACTTGAATGGATACTTCACACCAATTACGGCCTAACTCTGCACCTCCCACTTGTGTTTTTGGATCTATAGAGATAATTCCTGGCAACAACATGGTCTAAATTTACTACTCTTGAGCGATACTATTGCAGGCCTAAAACATAAATAAATAAATTGTAATCAAATAAAATTAACAAACAACACTAAATCTAAACACCAATTGTCAATTAATAAAAAATGTTTCAAAGAAATCATGATCAAGGAATTCATGTTGGCATTGAAGCAAAATATTCTTGAACGTTACAAATAGCACTCAAGTGGTAAAGCTGCTTTGTTAACTCATCTAGGTACCAAACTTTACTACAATGGTAATCATGCACATGTGTTTATTTCACGGTAGTTGCCAAACAAATGGTAGAATCAGTTAATATGCTACATATATGACATATGGAGACACCAAATTAAAAGTTAAAGTGGCTATTTTTTCTCTTAGCTCTTGGTACTCAAATACAAAAAGTACTTGCATATTTTAGGCCTAATGCACACAATTCCAAGACTTAACGCCTACTAACACAACAAACAAAATTAAAAATGAGTTCAAATGTGAACTTTGGCTACAAAAAGTCTAAGGAGATTAAGTGATGATAAACTTATCTCCAAATCGGCAATGCTGCCTTACATAAGATCCTCTTCCCCAGTCAACCATACACTAAGCACTTGTGCACCTCCAACTTCTATTTTTCTGATTTGCCAAGAACTTCTAATTTTTTAGTTATTAAATCAACAACAAAAAACAATATTGTTGCAGTTTGGCTATTCCCAAGCAATAAGGGCAACAATAAATAGACTCACCAAGTATTAAGTTCGAGCACACATACAGAGTTAATTAAATCATTATGAAGGCTGCAAACAAACAAACCATCCATTGCGGGGTGAAAATAATATCACAAGGCGATACTAAATAATGAATTAACTTTTTGCTAGCGCACTAAATTATTATTTACTAAAATCTGTAATATTACAAAAACCAAACATAAACATCAGACACATAAGACTTACATGAATTATTGGATGTCCTACGGTCGATGGTGAGTGACCCATTTGATGTTGAGAAGACACACCGGGTTCACTAGAGCAGTGCAGGATGAGAATGAAAAGATCCATCGGGTTCACTTGAGGGATTTTAAGGGCCTCCATGCCTTTACACCATTCATAAACATATACTCCATGCACATAATTGATCGAGAGTATTGGATTCTATTCTAGGGAAGATTTACCTAGCAAACTCGTTCCTCATATTTCACTTAATGCCTAGGAAAAAAACAAAATGGAGATCTGTTTTACTGTAATTACTAGCCAAGAAAGAGGGGGTTCTTATGTTAGTAGTGCTACTACCATGGGTGCATTTGTAAATTACATCAATCATGAAAAATTACACCAGATGTAGAATTTTTTATTACTAACTTGGTCTAGCAAAATATTAGACGTCCTGATTGCATGATAAATTACATCAGTTTCTACTTCATTTTAAAATTTTAACTTATACTTGCAGTTATCTTTTTAGAAAATTTTATATATGAGGCCTGGTGTCAATTCTAAGGAAGAAAGTTATGTGAAGTAAGACACATATATAAGATTGCATAATATGTTAGAATAGATGCTTTGACCTAAAACTTAGTGTTATATAAGGACTAACAATTTAAACTTTGAAAGAGAGGGCTATAAAATCTTACTTGAAAATAAACTATTTTCCACACTTCCACGGGCCATATACTCGTGGGTTATGTTGCTCCTTTTCGCAGCAGATCAAATTCCCCAAATTTGGATGAGAAAGCTGCCCCAAAAATATGACCTCAGCCTATAATTTCACAAAGTTGTGAATAAAGCTAATTGAGAATATCAAGAGAGAGTGGAAATCAATATGTACCTCCTTTAAGTCATTGGTAATGGGTTGTAAACGTTTCCAAATCCTCCACCTAACTAGTGATCTTGTCTAAAGTTTCAAGTATTTTTTATCAATTCGTTGTAGCTAAACACAATTAATGGATTAACAACTGAAGTACGGCGCAAGTGTTCTACTTCTTCGGGATTTGATGGCAGCTTATTTTCTTCCTTTACTTTCATAGAAGGGGACATGTATTTATAAACTATAACAAACTTCTAGTCAGTTTACTTCTCGGTGTTGCTTCAAGTAAAGTTCGTCTTTTCATATTTGTGTTAAGGGTGCTCTACTTTCACATGAAAACATGATTGTAAATATTGTTGGTGCAAGTCTTGGAATCAAATTCTTCCCATCAGATGTGTGAGTGCCAATGGTGTTCTATCTTCCAACTTACACAGTTATTTTTTTACCGTATTAGATATATGAGGGATTTAGTTAATGGATTATTTTAAAATCTGTCGATTATTAGCTGTGATGTAGAATCTATACCTATTTTTTTCTTTTCGGGGATGCTGCCTCATCAGGAGCTACTGTAATTTCAATTAGATTAAAGGAAAACATGAAGAAGAAGAAAACACTGATTACATTATGGAATAGAGTATCATGGAACAATGCTCCCTTTGTTGTGTGAAACCTTAATGATTGATTGTATTTGTAAGTTAGTCACTTTGGTAGAAGTGTTGGTAAAAGCTAAAACAAGATTGTATCTAGTACTACCTCTCCCAAAGGAGAGGGGCTATGACTTCTTGCCCATATCTAACCAATAGCTAAAAACTCAATGTTTTCTAAAGTAACCATACAACGTGTGGCCATAATTTAAAACTTGTTTTTAGTTGATTTGACTCGATAAATCTCATTCACTAATTAATAGGATATTAAAAGGTCATCATGCTAAAAAAATACTTTTTCGAAAGGAAACTTCCCTCTCCTTTCTAGACAAACTAAAAAGGAAAGTATCCCTATCCTTTTGTGACAAGAGTATCATGGAAACACTTCAATGACTCTAATTCCATGATCTTAGAAAAGGCAAAGACAAATTTATCATGAAAAAATCTAAGACATCCATGTTTATTTATTATTACGATATATGTTCATTGTATTATCTTTTGTACCATTTTTCAATGATCGTTCCATTATTTATATGTTTAATCTTGCTATCAATTAAAATACATTTTAAATTCACCTCGACTTTGTCGGTTTGTAAAAAGGGACTAGCACGACCCAACCGGCCTATTCAAAGTTCATTCCTCAGAATTATCTGCAAGTTGGTATTCTATCATTTTTCAAACAACCTGCATCTACTGTTTACTACTCTTAACATTGTCACTTCCAAATAATGTAACTATACACTAGTTGAGCATAACTGGTACAAGCTTGGGTACACAAATCATATGCATGGCAGCAAAATTTAAGCAAGGGATTTGTAGTTTACTGAAGCAAAACAATCAAAACTATTGGGGCACCTAAAACATAACAATAGCTGTCTGTAATTTTTTTCAAACACATCCATTAACTAAGGGCACTGGGTTCGAACTGACCTCTTGATGCAGTCAAATGCTCTACCAGCGACCTATGGACCCTTGTGAACTCAACTCAACAAGGCATTGTCCAACTAGTTCTATCTCACTACATGAACCCTTTTATGCATTAAAAAAAATTATTCAAGGCTTAAGTTAACACATGTTTCTTAGTAGCAACCAACAATTAAAATCTCTTTGAAAGGAAACACTAAATGAGAGTTCCTAGCATTTTAAAACTAGTTAAACTAAAGCCATGGATTTCATAGCATCAACATGGCTACCCAACTACATATCAATATTTGAACAATCTTCTTATTTAAGCTTTGTATGAATCACCGTTTGAGATATGAAACTAAGTTTTGATGTTGGTAGTTACATCTCCATGTAAGCGTAAGCTTGGCTTTAATAATCACAAGTTCTCTTGAGGCTTGGCAAAAGTTAGTTAGCTAATACTATATTCTTTAGGACATAATTTCGAGGTTTTAAATATATTGTTATCAAGTCATATCTTGTTATCAAGTCACCACTATCTAAAACTAAAGTGGAAGGAAATTGCCCTGCAGAAAATTATAGAACTGGAAGTGCAGATGGTAACTTACTTGAGGAATCTAAGAGACAGATTTGGTAACTTGAGTAACACTGCTGAGAATCTTCCTGCAGGACAAGAGGAAATGAGGTTAACTAACGAATGATTGAAATGCTGTAAGCCCGGACGATATGACCGAGCTTGTAATGTTATAAGATGATGCTTCTGGGAACCAGAATGAATAAAAAAATGCTCTAGTTGCGGTTAGCCTTTCACATGCTTTCTTTGTGAAGAATACCCAACCCAAATCCTTGCTCCTGAAAAAGGAATTCCATGTGGAATTAAGGAATCATTTACATATGATGGTGTTTCTCAAATTGGGGAGCAAATATCGTGGCAAACAACATTGTTAAATTGGAGGATTCCAAGAAAGATAGTTGTGTATCTACCCTTGCAACACACCCACAGTCTCTTTCAGTAAAGACTATCCTAATATTAGAGGTGAAATAAGGACCAAGGTATAAGTTTTGAAGTTGCAAATGTAAATGATTATCTACAAGAAAAATTTGAAACAAGTTCTTGTGTTAATGATGACAATGATCTCGGCCATGATAGTTTTGACTCAAGCAAAGATGAGTATGTTGAGTATTCAAGATTGCCCGAGTCACATGAATCTGGAATCTCTGGTTTAGAGAGGTGCATAGGACTAAAGGGTGATGGATGCACTAATTCAAGTAAAGGTGTTGATTTGATCAAAGCTTGTTCTTGTTCATTTTACACAAAAGCTGCGTATATTTGGTCTGATCTCCATTACCAGGATATAAAGGGTCAAATAGCTTCACTAAAGAAGAGTCAGAAAGAAGCAATCATTTTGATTCAGAGAAGTTGCAGGGATAATGGGCCTGAAAAATGTGGTCAAGAGAACCTCAAAGTTCTCAGAGTTAGAATCTGATCTCACGGGTCTTTGGAAGTTACTTTTTCTTCGTACGAAGGATATACTAGTCTGTGAGTGCAGCCAACTTGAGGCCAATATGCTTTAGTGAAAGTAGCTGTTTAGGGAAGTTACTGAATCAGTGTCTTCTAATTCAGTCATTGGATGTAAAGAAAGTTGAAGTTGTGGATTACACATTTCTGTGCGTGGCTAGAGTTGAAGTAAACGACTAGAAGTTCAATCTTATGTATGTTCAACTCTTAGTTTTTCTTATGATTCAAAGTGTAAATAAGTACAAAATTGAAATAAGGGTCGTGGCCATTTACATGTAAAACATTTTCTGAAACACTTGCATAGGCTTCCAAGTGGAATAACACTGGCCATGCTTGAAGAAACCTGCCAAGTGATCATAATTACAGAAGAAACAAGTTAGGGAAAAAGGCATTTATGTCTCCCAATATATAACAAATTGGCTAAGCCCATTCTAATTTTATCAATTTACAAAAATTATTGAGATCCAAAAATCACTTTTCTACCTGAATCCTGACCAAACTTTAGCAGGTTAAACATACTATTGGGAAGTCTGCTAGTTCAATTGATGGCCATAAAAAAGTGTCAATAATATTTCAGAAAGATTATTGTGATCCAAAAAGAATGAGACAATTATAAAGATAGCCATAAGAAAGTGTAATCTAAATAATCCAAAATTCAATTGATGGCGAAACATGAAAAAGAAACTAAAGTAATGGGAACAATTCTTAAAGCAACGACACCAAATTCAACATCTGAACATCTTAACACTGTCATTATATAGGAATGCCAATTGCCAAGAAGACATATATCATCCAAAATATAGTTCAAATATGAAAACATTAGTCATATTACGTGTTCCAAGATTAACAGGGAATATATCGTGAATTGCTTATATGAGAAAATAATCATATGTTTTTGCTTTATCTTCCAACCAATATTTTTACTACAGGAAGAACAGATAGATTCATGCAACCTAGATACTCAACTACCGCCATGTGCAAAACATGGACATAAGCTAAATTTCAAATGGCAAGTTCAAGTGATATATATCAAAGAGGGAAAATTACCAAGAGGAAAGAGATTCTTTGCAGCCTATTTAAGAACAATACAATACCAAAGAAAAATGCAATCAAACGAATAAAGCGGGGAATCAATAAATTACTGAACTGCAACTCAATCATTATCACTTTAAACAAAATCTAGTTATATCTCTACTATCACAAATCAATCGATCAAGAAAACCAAATGTACAGATGATAATTTTGATCACAATATGAGATAACCCAAAGTCATTAGCACTTAGACTCAATCAGAAACCCTAGTTCGCAAATGTAAGCGAATCGAATAATACTGGTGAAAGCTTGCTGGAGCAATTCTTCGTTGGACTTTCAAAGGCGCCCTAATTTTTTCTTCTCGAAGTGAATCGGTGTGAGGACTTTTTGGAAGGCAAGGAGACGAAGATAGTAGCTGGAAAAGTTGGAAAAAAGCGGTATGGGAAAGAAAGGGAAATAACTAGAGCGGGAATGGTGAAATGTAACTTGAGCGAGAAAGGGAAAAGTAACGAAAAAAAGCCGCATATTTGTGAATTATTAGGGCGGCATCAAAAAATTGGGTTGATTGTCAAGTGCCTCAACATCATAATCAATTAAACAACACTTAAAAAAGCCTTAATAAACACTTTATGAGGCTTTTTAAAAAATAATTTATTTTTTTTAGTAAAATGACACTTATAAAAGCCCTAACAAATAACTTTATGAGGCCTTTCAAAATATAATTGATAATTTGTAAAATGACACTTATAAAAGCCTTAATAGATAACTTTATGAGGCTTTTTGAAAAGAGCCTCAAGCAAGGTGTCACAATATTTCATTTCTCTTGTAGTGTGGCTTGCATGCACGGGCCCATGGCCTCCTTCTCTTCATCTAAATAAGAGGGCTCCCCTCCCACAAAACACTAAATTCTCATTCTCTCCGCTACGCTGCTAAGAGAGAAACCCATAAGATGCCCACTCTCTCTCCATCATGTTGCTAAGAGAGAGATACACAACAAACAAACCCAACAACGTTACCCTGCCAAAACCTTACCAAGACAAACATCATACACATGCACTCTCTCCGTTAGACTGCCCAAATCTTGCGAAGACAACCAACAAGCCCAGTTGTTATGCTACCAAACTCACAAATCTGCAACAACACTACCGTTACGCTGCTGAAATTCTGCCAAAACGCAGCAAGAACAAACACACTCACTTACACATACACACACACAACAAACAACACACACATACACACGTTGCTTTTTTCAGATTTTGAGCGTAGCACAACATAACCGCATACACGCACAACAACAACAACAACAAAAAGACTTCCTTTCTTGGAAGGACAAGGGAAATGCACGTAGATCACCTAAGCCTAGGCATACCGGGTTCAGACATTTATGCTCCAAAAGGTAGGTCCTATCCCCGTAGTTATTTATCTCAGTTTGTAAATAAGAAATGTAGATATATATATATATATATATATATATATATATATATATATATATATATATATATATATATATATATATACTGCGGATCTGTAAACATTATTATTGTCTTGTAAACATTATTAATGGTTTGTTTTCCTATATGTTTATATTTTTTCATAAATAAGTTTTTATTTTGTTTGTTTAATTAGTTTCTTTTTATAATAATGTAATTAGTTGGTATTCTCTTTTGTCCTTAAGTGTATTTTTTAATAAAGTAGTATAAAATAGTGTACATAAATAGTTGATATTATTATTATTGTTATATAGTTGAATAAATAGAAATCTTCTTTATTTTCCTTATATATATGTATATAAATATTTTCTAGACTAAAATGTAGGTAATAAAATGAGCATATTGACAAACCTGTTTTGAGACCGAAATAGCGAGTTAGGTGCCTTACCCCTTCCCAACTCGTAACTTAATCCCCGAACCCATGATTTTTTATATTTTTGGTTTTCCTCTATTTAACTTTAAAATAGGGTGGTACTATACATACATTTTCGAGTCCAACGAGGCCGAGCATAAGTTTAAGGTTTGAAGTCACTCACCTTTCACGAGAATTGAAGATGGTTCGAAATGTGGTACTCACATGCCCCGACACAAAATCCCTATATGGAATTCCAAGAAGACGCCGATCACAAACAAGTAAGTAAACAAACCTCGATTAACAAGCTATAATAGGTAATTTACGTAAAAAGAATAGGTGTTATATTGTAAGAACACCTAGGTTTTCTATACTACACATAACATATACACATCAAACTACCGTCAGAATGTACACAAAGAGGCTCAACAGCCTAAAACAGGGAAAGCCAACTAACCGTGAGAAACTATAACAGTACGACGTCTCACCGGCTCCAAAAGAATAACAGTCATAAGTAGCAAGCATATAGAACAAGCTACCCCAAAATAGAGTTTACAAAACTCCATCCACCCCAATTACCAAACTAGAAAATGTACATAAGCTCACAACGAGCTATTATACCAAAAGACAACCCGCAGGATCCACGTCTCGTTGGTCCTTTGCTTCGGTCTTCATGGCCGACTAGAATCTAAGGAAAATAAATAAAGGAACGGGGTGAGTGAAAACTCATATGCAACTACATGGCATGTTACAATGTGGCAATTCATAGCTCATACTCAAACAACCAAGTATTCTTAGCAAATATACTCGCACATATTCATGTAGGTCATGTGATAAAGAACATTGATATAACACAAGTAAACACATAACAAAAGATATACATATAGAACAACTTTCAGTCATATCCTATTAATCAAACTTTGTAGGAGTGTTACTTTTGTAGTACATATACTGGAATCATATTTGAACCATTACTTGTGTCTAAAACATGTTCTCTTCGGTAGACTTCCTCGGCAAAAATTCCCAAATACACTACCGATAGTCATACGAAGATTAGCTTACCAAAGTTACTTGTATTGAATATAACGACTACTTCTCACACTGCCGATAAGGAGGCTAACACAGACCAATACGAATCATGTAAGCCATCGCTGGACTTAATGTGATGCATAGGTAATATTTACTTGGCAATAAACACATCCGTCGAGTCCCAAAGTAGGGGAGCTCAACACACATAACAATCATGCATATTTGCTTCTAAAATAAACACGGAAGCGTTTATTTGTTTACACACAAACACTAAAGTATGTGATATTTCACATCTAATAAACTATACCAAAATATTCTCCATTATCGTAAGAATTGAGCACATCACTCGTTATATTTTATTGTCCCTCAATCAATTCAGTTGTCATTCGTTTAATATTTACAAATTCTGAGTATCTCCGCGATTTACGGATTTCATTCCCATATAATCTCACTGATGTTTTATTTGGAATAATAATGGTTTAAAATCATTTAACACGTCAACCCGTTCAAATTAATAATAAATCGTATATAAAGTATTTTTACTACAAACTTAAAACAAATCATATAAGAGTAGTCCACATATTATATATGTTATTATTACATACAAAGGGAATAGAATAGTAATTTATCACTTCCCAAAATAATCGGTAAAAAATATGTAATACCCCGATTATTTCACTTTTTAAAATATTAAGTTATATTGACTAAAAATAAATTTTTGTTTTGGACTTATTTGGTAACTAATTAATTTGGGTTTGGGCTAGGCCCATTTTGACAAAGACTTTAATTCTAGTCCTTTATTAGTGTAACTTAATTAATTTGAGTCCATTTAATATTAGGCTTTTCGATTAGGGTTAAGTAAACCCCAACAAGTGGAGTATAAAAGAAAGCTTTAGGGTAAAATAATAATAATAACACTAATAATAATAGGAGTAGGCGGCAAGTTACTGCTGGAGAAGAAAGTTTCCGGCGGCTCACCAAGATATTCGCCGAGAGACTGTCTGGTTTGGAGGTATGATACAGATTAGTTTGTTTAGTGATTATGTTTAATACATAGATACATACATACATACATACATATATATATATATATATATATATATATATAAAGGGGATGATGATATATGTCTTTCTGTACACATACTCGGTTTATCACAGTTTGTTTTACTCTTTGTAAGATTAATGGAGGATTAGAAAAAAAAATTTAAAAGTCCAAATCGTACTGAATCATAGACTTGATGGCTTGATTATCTTTTAGATCATTGATTACATATATAGGTATATAGGTTTTTGGACTTTTACAATTATGTGTATAGGCGTGTGTGTGTTTTCTTTGGTGTAAAAGGTGTGTGTGCAGAGGAGAGAGAAATAAAAAAAAAAGTAAAAGTCCAAATCGGTGGACTGATTGTTTAGGGATGGCAGTGAGCGCAGAATGATGGTTCAGTTGTATCCTTAGATCACTAAATAGATATATAGGTATATAGATTTTCTTTTGACTTTTACAATTGTATGTTTAGTGTGTGTGTGTGTTTGGTGCGTGTTTAGTGTGTGTGATTATGTGTGTGTTTGAGTTAAAATTAAATAATCACAATAATAAATAAAATAAGATAATAATAATAACAATAAATTATTTAATAAAGTATTACTAAATTCGTTGTTATTTAAATTAATAGGTTTTGGTTAGTACATTTTTTGTTAGTTAGTGATTGTGTTATATTTTAATTAGATTTGGACAAGACGAATTAAGGCTTCAATTTGCGGTTCGAGACTTTTGTTGTGAGCACATCTTAACAAGGTAAGGGATTACGTTTCAATGCCCATACCCGAGTGGAAGTGGGAACATATAACTATGGACTTCGTTGTGGGGTTGCCGAAGACACTAAAGGAAAAGAACTCCATTTGGGTTATCGTAGATCGTTTGACGAAGTCAGCACACTTTTTAGCCTTCAGGATAAATGACCCGTTGGTGAAATTGGCCAAGATGTATGTAGATGAAATTGTCAGGTTACACGGAGTGTCAGTCTCGATTGTGTCTGATCGCGACACCAGGTTTACCTCCAAGTTTTGGGGTAGTTTGCAGAAGGCTTTGGGCACCACTTTGAGTATGAGTACGGCCTTCCATCCGCAGATAGACGGCCAATAGGAGCGGACCATTCAGACTTTGGAAGATATGTTTCGTTCTTGTGCTTTAGACTTTTAGGGTAATTGGGATGATCATTTACCTCTAGTGGAGTTCACCTACAACAACAGCTACCATGCAAGCATTGGTATGGCGTCGTACGAAGCGTTATATGGAAGAAGGTGTCGTACGCCTACATGTTGGGATGAAGTAGGAGAACGAAAATTGTTGGGACCAGAATTGGTACAAATTACCTCAGAGAAAGTACAACTGATTAAAAAGAGAATGTTGACGGCTCAGAGTAGACAGAAGTCCTACGCCGATAAACGCCGACGTAAACTCGAATTTGAAGAAGGGGATCATGTGTTTCTCAAGGTTTCCCCTACGTGTGGAGTTATAAGGTTTGGTATTAAGGGAAAGCTTAGCCCAAGATTTGTGGGACCATTTGAAGTGCTCGAACAAGTTGGGGAAGTCGCATACCGACTAGCTTTACAACCAGTACTGTCAGGGGTGCACAACGTATTCCATGTTTCAATGTTGAGGAAGTATGTTCCAGATCCGAGCCATGTGATCGAATATAAGCAACTCCGCTTAAGGGGGGATCTTAGTTACGCTGAGCAGCCTGTTAGAATTGTAGATCGAAAATACCAAGTTCTTCGAAAGTGAACTATTCCTTATGTCAAGGTTCAATGGAGCAATCACACCGAGAGAGAAGCTACTTGGGAACTCGAGGAAGAAATGAAGGAGAAGCATCCCGAACTCTTCGTTTGACTTGGTACGTAAGTTTAGGGACTAAACTTCTTTTAAGGGGGTGAGAGTGTTGTGAGAACCCAAACCCATTACTTGCATTACTTGTTCTATGCCTTAATAACATGCTTGTTTCATGCTTTAACATGTTAGATATCTCTTTTTGTCCATGCCTGACTCGTATTATCATTATTACATTCCTTGTCGCTTGAATTCCTTCTATGCTTAGCATTCCTTGCCGTTATGCCTTGAGTGTTGCCTTAGCATGTTTTGCACTCAACCGAGACTTGTTAGGGTTCTATTGTCTTTCATAGATGACCTAGAACGCTCACCTTGATCATAGTAAGCTTGATTGGAAGTTTTGAAACCTTCTTGCTTTGTTTTGGTCTTAGTGATTTCACCCGTCTCCCGTTTTGCTCGTATTTCGACGTGCGAATTGTTCCTTGAGTTCCCGGACTTGTATTCAAGTCATAACCATGATTAAACAAGCCTATTCCATGCCCAAGTTACCCTAGTTCTATTAGCGTTTGATCCGGGTTTGATTCGTCAACCAATCGTCGCGTGATTCGAGCCTTGTCCTACCTTGTTCCGGGTGATGTTCGGGTGTGTTTCGGACATGTTTTGAGTTATGTTAGACCCTAGAATGGTTGCCCATGAGCTTGGGACCATTTAGGACTTGTTTAGGTCAAGTTTTGGTGCTCCAGAAGTCCAGGCGGCCGCATGGCTCAAGTGAGGCGCCCGCCCCAAGTACTGAGAGCAAATGAAAAAGGGATCCAGTCTCAGCATCTGAGGCGGCCGCATGGCCCCTCATGAGGCGCCCGCCTCACCCTCCTTTCAGCTCTACGGGATTTTTCTTCTTCCAGATTTTTGTGACCCAATTACCACTTAAACCCCCTTCCTAATTGATCCTAATCCAACCTATTAAACCCTAATCAAGCTAGATTAGTCCTAATCCCAAGCAATCCCCTTTGGACATGTGGATTCCACCACTCCTCTCCTCTTGACACTTGGATTTCCACCAAAATCATGCAAGGTATAAAGCCTCTCTCTTGTTGACTTTGCCCTTAATCTCTCATTATCAGATTTCTCCTCTCTCTCTCTTGCCATGGTTAGTGTGTGTAGAGAATAGGTGAGATTGGTGTGTGTGATTCCTCTCCTTTGAGCTCCCGACTTCCGTTTGCCAAGCCGAGACCACCGGAGTGAAGCTACCGACGAGGAGATCGTTTCCATCCGATTATCTTGTACTCCAACCTTCTTTTTCCTTGGAGAAGGTAAGCTATTGATTTCCCTTAGGTTGCATGATTAGACTTGCCATGATCCCCCTTGTCTATTGATCCCCATGCTTGTCCATGCCCATGCCATGATCTAGGTTGAATTGGTCCTTTGAGATTTTGATTATATGTCCATCTTGTTGATTGAGACCTATACCTAGAATTAATTATGCTCTATGCTTCCTTAGGAACACTTAATGTTCTTGAATTAATAGATTTTGATAACTCTTGGAAATTTTGAATTCTAGGGTTTCATATGCTTTGTATTGATTATCCTATTGAATTGGGTCCTAGGCCTAGAATGAATTGTGTTCTATGTTTCCCTACGAATAAATAACGTTCTTGGACCCTTACATTTTAATAACCTTGAAAGAATGATTCTAAGGTCCCTTGAATTCGAATTATCGATAATCCTTAACTACGGTTGTTAAACGGATTAATGACCTAGCCGATCATATGCGAGAACTTAGAAGAGGGTTTGTGATGCATTTAGCGTCCTAACTCTATTGGATGAACTATTAGAGACGACTCAACGGAGTCAAGATTAGCGAGCTATTGAACAATACCGGCTCACAGATTAATCCCTACGACGCTCGAACGAGCGTTGCCTAAGAATAATAATTCTAGACTTTGAACTTGAATTGATTGCCCTGCTTGATCTTGACTGTCATATTATGGAATGACTAATTGACATGTGAGTTCGCTCTTGTCGAACTCAACCTTACTTGGTTATTGATAAGAATAATTTACTTGTCTTGAGCGAGATCGCTCTTGTCGATCTCGTTCTCTACTTGAGATTTTGTTAAGTATACATTACTTGGCATATGCATGAGTCCAGCTGGCATCCCGTCTTTGTGCACACACGCCTCCACTGTGGCCACAGGGGGAAGTAGCTCCCATGTCGTAATCATTTAAGAGCATCATCGGTGACTATCCCTGCATCTCCTCGGAAGATCGATGTACTACACACATTCGATACCCGCACATTCCAGATAACGCTTGTATGCAGGGACTACGTAGCGGCCCGGCTCTCCATATATCCTTATTCTATGTGATTTACTTATGCGCACTTATGTGAAACAATGTGCATCCTGGATATATGATTCTATGCTTGTGATGATATATTGTCTTGAATGTTGCATCTTGCCATGACATGCATGATTAATAGCTTACAAGTCTTTATGACTTACCCTTTCCCCTTTACTGCTTTAGATCCTAGCAAGACAGGTCCTGCTCGTTGACTAGCTGTGTTCGTGCCTTGTGCCTTTTTGGTGACCGTTGATTCTTGAAGAGGTGGTTTTTGTTGGCCTCTTCCTCTTGTCTATAATTTTTGTAAGGACGACGGGTTAAGCAAGTCAACTAGACTATGCTTGGGTATTTGTGTAGATCTTGCTTGTAAATCTTCTTAACTGCTAGTAGTTTAATACTTGTAGTACTTGTAACTTTTGTGCCTAAGATTGTAAGCCGAGCGTTGGTTAACTTGTTATTATTCCTCCACGTTTTAGTCTTCCGCCGAGCATGCTTTTAGCTCTTTAGTAATTCTTGTCTTTGAACCGGTTAGCTGGGTTCCGCTTGTAGTGTCGCCGAAGACTTGGTTATATTTGTTTATCTGCTTATCGTTTAAAAGTTTTAAAATATCCCTACTGCTTGGTGCCGAGGCGTGCCGCGACTCCAATGTTAAGGCCACGTCGTTTTTGTGAATCCAGCCCTGCATGTTTACTTGCTTACTTGTTTCCTCCTTATTACGGGTCCGACCCTCGGTCCCATCTCTGCCCGGCCTGGTCGCCACGCTTGGTATCGAGCTTGTTTTAGTTAGCTATCTGCCAGATAGGTTCCATGGCCTAGGTGGGTTGTTTCTGGTGTGATGTTCTAACGCCGAGTGAATTCTTATAGGTGCTGATGGTGAACCCTAGAGCGCACCGTGTAGCCGAGGCAGAGGCCGACCCAGAGAGTTCCCCGAGGAACCCGAAGGAGTTGCCACCTCCACCACCGAATCCAAAGGGCATGAATGCTCGATGGCGGATTTGTACCGTCAGATGACGTAGATTATGACCGAGATGGCCCAGCCTTGGCCGTGGTCGAATGTACCTCCTCCACCACCACCCCTGCAACAGAGGCGAGAGTGTCGCCACCTCGCAGCCTATACCACCGGTGCTGTGGCTCGAATAATGCCGTGTTAGAGAGATTCTTGAAAATGAAGCCTCCATCTGAGGGAGAGGCGATGCTAGTATGGCCGAGCTATGGCTTGAGGATGTGAAGAAAATCTTTGCAACACCGGATTGCACCTGATGAGGAGAAAGTGATCTTAGCCGCTATAAGCTTGAGGAGCCGCCAATCATCGTGGGAGGTTTTACTTGCTAGTTGGGAGTTGAATCGGGTGGCGCAGTGTGGCCTACATTTGAGGCGTAGTGGCTACTTATGTGCCTACAAAGTGATTAGACAAATGGGGGAGAAAGAATTCCAAGAATTGGAGCAAGGTTCCATGTCTATAGCTCAAGACTTTCTAAATTCACCGAGTTGTCCCGCTATTGTGCACATCCGTGCAAGATGAGAGACATGTGACCCGTGAGGTTCGTGAAGGGGTTCAAGACCGAATACAGAAACGCTTGTTATCCCTACAAGTAGACACGGAAGGCGTAGATCGCGCATGAGATCGAAAGCGAGACATTGAGGAGCAATGTAAGCATCTCGTGCGCCTTTCAAAGAAGCCAGCTAGCTTCGCAGCGACCCAGGTCGGGCCTCGAAATCGGCCCGCTACTGTGGCAATCGCCGCAGCGTGGTCGAATAGGCATCGGCCTGTGGTCGATAGCGCCCGCCCGAGAGTCGCGTAGTAGTGCTCCCGGCCTCGTGGGCAAATGCACTCGGCATTTGTATGAGGACCATTGGTTTGTTCTTATTGTAATAAGATTGGGCACTCTAGCGAAGTGCCTGACTGCACTTGGCACGTGTCTTAGCTGTGGAGATCCAAATCATCGGCCAAAGACGCCCTAAGTCTAGAGCGCTTCAGCCTGGGTCCGGCTCTCAGCTAGCCTCGGGATCCAAGAGGGATAGCGATGGCGCCCTAAGGCGCAGCTCGTGGCTCTTCGCTTGATCACGAGGTGTTCCCGAGTCTACTGTGATCTGAGGTACTCTTTCGCCTTCGGTCATCATGCTCGAAGTTCTTATAGATCCCGGTTCTACCCATTCATATGTGCATCGCATTTCCTAGAACATTTATGTTTTGCCCGCCCGCTTACCTTATCGTGCTTGAGGTGTCTACACCGCTGGGTGATTGCATGTTGGCGCCCGAGGTCTATATGAGGCCGTGGATGTGCTTGTTCATGATCGAGTCTTGCATGCCGATTTGGTAGTATTGCCTATTAGAGACTTTGATGTGATTCTTGGTATGGATTGGCATGTGTGCATCATGCTTTAGTTGATTGCCGCCGTAAGAAAGTAACTTTGCCATGCCCGGTATTCCTAATTTGTGTTTTCTGTGATCATGCTATGAGTGGGGTTCATATTATTTTCGCCATGGCTAGACAACTCTTATCGCTACGGTGTACGGGGTATTTAGCTTGTGTTCGATACTAGCATGTCTTCTCGCTAAGCTAGAGGATATCCCTAGTTAATGAGTTCCCCGATGTCTTTTCTTCCGAGTATGCTTTGCCTCCCGATCGAGAACTAGAGTTCTCAGA
Source organism: Codonopsis lanceolata (assembly GCA_013146195.2). Classification (NCBI taxonomy): domain Eukaryota; kingdom Viridiplantae; phylum Streptophyta; class Magnoliopsida; order Asterales; family Campanulaceae; genus Codonopsis; species Codonopsis lanceolata. The sequence continues at coordinate 174,094,890 of CM028378.1, forward strand.
TTGAACTATTGCCGTGGACTTCGCCTATTTCTAGGCACCTTACCGTATGGCTCCCGCTGAATTGCGTGAGTTGAAGGATCAACCGCAGTGAACTTCTAGATAGGAGTTCATTAAACCGAGTGTATCTCCTGGGGTGCACCTGTTGTTTGTAGGAAGAAGGATGGTAGTTTACGGCTTTGTATAGACTATCGACGCTGAACCAAAGTTACTATCAAAAATAGGTATCCTCACATCGACGATCTTTTGATCAACTTCTGGTTCGCTTGTTCATTCCAAGTTTGACTTGAGGAGCGGCTATCACCGCTGAGGGTTAGAGCGAGGATGTCCCGAAGACGCCTCCGCACGCCAAGTATGGTCACTATGAGTTTGTTGTGATGCCATTTGGATTGACCAACGACCTCAGCTTTTATGGACTTGATGAATGTGGTTTTCCACGAGTATCTCGATTGCTTTGTAGTGGTTTTATTGATGACATTCTTGTGTACTCCAAGTCACGAGAGGAACACGCGAATCACTGAGAGAAGTTCTTTCTATCTTGCTAGAAGCAGCCTACGCGAAATTTAGTGTGTGCTTTCTCGCTTGAGCAAGTCTCTTCCTAGGCACGGTGTCTAGAGATGGTATCGCGGTGGATCCATCCAAGGTCGAGGCGATTACTAAGTGGAAGACGCCTAGTACGTGACCGAGGTCCGTAGCTGGGCCTCGCAAGTTATTACCGTAGGTTCATTGAGGGGTTTTCAAGATCGCTACTCCGATGACTAATTTGACTCGTAAGAAGTCTACTTTTATATGGAGTGATAAGTGCGAGGCTAGTTTTCGTGAGTTGAAAAGGAGGTTGACTACGCTCCTATTTGGCATTGCCGCTGGTTGTGAGAACTTTGTGATTTATAGCGACCGCTAGAAGGCTTGGCTGCGTGCTTACGCAATGGGAGAGTTATTGCCTGCTTCGAGGAAGCTATCACCTTATGAGCGAATTACCCGACACATGACCTGAACGCAGCTTATCATCTTTGCGCTTCCACAAGTGGAAGCATTATCTTTACTGGCTAGGTTTGAGATATTCACCGATCATAAGAGTTTGAAGTATCTCTTTCACAAAAAGAGTTGAATATGCGATGCAGGCGATGGATGGAGAAATCAAGGATCATGACGCATTATTTCATATCATCCGGGAAAGCTAATGTCGCTAAGTGATGCCTTGAGTAGGAAGGCGTTATGTCTTGTTTGATGATGAAGGAGTGGAAGATGCTCGAGGACGTCCGAGAATGGAGTCCAATGCGAATGAGCATGTGGTTATTTGCTAGCGCTGCGTGCTACGCCTCGCGTTGTTCGAGTTGATTAAGAAGGCTCAAGTTTCGATTCTCGAAGTTGGGAAGATTATTGATGGCTTGGGTGATGGTAAGACACCTGAGTTTTTGAACGCCGATGGGATTTTGACTTTTCGAGGTAGAGTTTGGTGCCTTCTACCGATGGGGTTAAGCGCATGGTTCTTGATGAGGCTCACAAGGCCAAGTATACTATACATCCGTGAGTACCAAAATGTATAGGGACTTGAAGAGCGCTCGTGGAATGGGATGAAGAGAGAAATTGCACTATGTGTTCTAGATGCTTGACGTGTCGCCAGGTTAAGGTCGAACACCGTAGACCCGGCTTACTTCACCACTTGAGATACCTGAGTGGAAGTGGGAGCATATCACCATGGATTTTGACATGATTGCCACGCATCGAGGTTTCGATGCGCTTTGGGTTGTGGATAGGTTGACCAAAATCTTCACATTTTATCCCCTTGCTATGACTTCAAGTAGTTTGAGTCATATGATTTATGTCCAGACACGTGAGATTGCACGGCATTCCAGCTTAGCATTGTTTCGATAGAGACCCTGTGTTCACTTCCGTATTCCCGCATTCTTGCAGTGAAGCTGGGTACGAAGTTAAATTTTAGTACGGCTTTCCACCCGCAAATTCGATGGTCACCGGAGAGATTGATTCAGTACCGGAGGATTTGCGCGTGCGGTTGTGCCATGGATTTCAAGGGTAGTTGGGATTCCCATTTACCGCTAGCCGAATTCGCATACAATAATAGTTACCACCCAAGATTGAGATGGCGCCATATGAGGCTTTATATGGGCGCAAGTGTCGCTCACCGATTTGCCGGGATGAGGTTGGTGAAGCTAAACTTTGGGGTTCTGAGATGGTACAAAATAGTCCGAGAGCGTGAAACTTATTAGAGATAGATTGCTTACGCCCCCGCAGTACGTAAGAGCTACGCTGATAACCTGAGACGTGACCTAGAATTTCAGTGTTGGTGACTATGTGTTCTTGAAAGTATCGCCCGACGCGTACTAAGCGATTTGGAAAGAAGGGTAAACTTTCACCCGATTCATTGGACCATTCGAGATCCTAGAAAGGATTGAGCTTTGGGCGCGATCGGTTAGCATTGCCGCCTTCTATATCGGATGTTCATGACGCCTTTCATGTCTCGATGCTACGCAAATACTTGAAGGATGAGTCGCATGTCCTTACCTATGATGAGATTACTTTTGAGCCCCGACCTTTCTTACGATGAGAAGCCGGTGAGGATTTTCGACACTAAAGAGCAAGTGTTGAGGACAAAGAAAATTCCCTTGGTGAAGGTCTTGTGGAAGAATCACGATATGAGGAAGCCACGTGGGAGACCGAGCTTGATATGAGAGAAGTACCCTTTCCTATTCGATGATTCGCAGTAAGAATTTAGGGACTAAATTCCTTTAAGTGGGGAGGATGTGAGAACCCAAACCCATTACTTGCATTACTTGTTCTATGCCTTAATAACATGCTTGTTTCATGCCTTAACATGATTAGATATCTCTTTTGTCCATGCCTCGCTTGTATTATCTATATTATTATGCTCCTTGTCGCTTGAATACCTTCTATGCTTAGATACCTTCCCGTTATGCCTCGAGTGTTGCCTTAGCTTGATTTGCACTCAACCGAGACTTGTTAGGTTCTATTGTCTTTCATAGATGACTTAGAACACTCGCCTTGATCCTAGTAAGCTTGATTAATTAGAAGTTTAGAAACATTCGCTTTGTTTTGGCCTTAGCGATTTCCCCGCCTCCCGTTTTGCTCGTATTTCGACGCGCGAATTGTTCCTTGAGTTCCCTGACTTGTATTCAAGTCATAACCATGATTAAACAATCCTTTTTCATGCCCAAGTTACCCTAGTTTTATTAACGCTTGATCCGGGTTTGATTGGCCAACCAATCGCCGCTTGACTCGAGCCTTGTCCTACCTTGTTCCTGTGATGTTCGGGTGTATTTCGGACATGTTTTGAGTTGTGTTAGACCCTAGAATGGTTGCCCATGAGCTTGGGACCATTTAGGACTTGTTTAGGTCAAGTTTTGGTGCTCCAGAAGTTCAGGCGGCCGCATGGCTCGAGTGAGGCGCCCGCCCCAAGTACTGAGAGCAAATGAAAAATGGCAGCCTTCTCAGTATCCGAGGCGGTCGCATGGCAGCTTCGAGGCGCCCGCCTCGGCCACCTTTCAGCCTACGGAATTTTTCCTCTCTCTTTATGTCCGACCTTTAACCCTTTAAACCCCTTCCTAATTGGTCCTAATCCAACCTATTAAACCCTAATTAAGCTAGATTAGTCCTAATCTCAAGCCACCTCCTTTGGACATGTGGATTCCACCACTCTTCTCCTCTTGACATTTGGAATTCCACCAAATCCATGCAAAGTATATAAAGCCTCTCTTGTTGACTTAATCTTAAACCTTCCATTATCAGATTTTCTCCTCTCTCTCTTGCCATGGTTAGTGTGTGTAGAGAATAGGTGAGATTAGTGTGTGTCTCTCCCCTAGATTGGGCTCCCGACCTCCGTTTGCCAAACCGTTACCACCGGAGTGAAGCTACCGACGAGGAGATCGATTCCATCCGATTACTTTGTGCTCCAACCTTCCTTTTCCTTGGTGAAGGTAAGCTATTGATTTCCCCCTTAGGTTGTATGATTAGACTTGCCATGATCCCCCTTGTCTATTGATCCCCATGCTTTTCCATGCCCATGCCATGATCTAGGTTGAATTGGTCTCTTGAGATTTTGATTAATATGTCCATCTTGTTGCTTGAGGCCTATGCCTAGAATTAATTATGTTCTATGCTTCTTTAGGAGCAACTAATGTTCTTGGATTAATATATTTTGATGACTCTTGGGAATTTTGAATTCTAGGGTTTCATATGCCTTGTAATGATTATCCTATTGAATTGGGTCCTAGGCCTAGAACAAATTGTGTTCCATGTTCCCCTACGAATAAATAACGTTCTTGGACCCTTGCATTTTAATAACCTTGAAAGAATGATTCTAAGGTCCCTTGAATTCGAATTATCGATAATTCTTAGCTACGGTCGTTAAATGGATTAATGACCTACCGATCATATACGAGAACTTAGAAAAGGGTTTGTGATGCATTTAGCGTCCTAACTCTATTGGATAAACTATTAGAGACGACTCAACGGAGTCAAGATTAGCGAGCTATTGAACAATACCGGCTCACAGATGAATCCCTACGACGTTCTAATCGCGTTTCCCTAAGAATAATAATTCTAGACTTTGAACTTGAATTGATTGCCTTGCTTGATCTTGAATGTCATATTATAGAATGACTAATTGACATGTGAGTTCGCTCTTGTCGAACTCAACCCTACTTGGCTATTGATAAGAATAATTTACTTGTCTTGAACGAGATCGCTCTTGTCGACCTCGTTCTCTACTTGAGAATTTTGTTAAGTATACATTACTTGGCATTGCATGAGTCGGTGGCATCTGTCTTTGTGCACACACGCCTCACCGTGGCAGTGGGGAAGTAAGCTCCCATCTTGTAATCATTTAAGAGCATCACTTGGTGACTATCAGGGCATCTCCTCGGAAGATCGATGTACTTACACATTCGATACCCGCACATTCCAGATAACGCTTGTATGCAGGAACTACGTAGCGGCCCGGCTCTCCATATATCCTTATCCTATGTGATTTATTTATGCGCACTTATGTGAAACAATGTGCATCCTGGATATATGACTCTATGCTTGTGTGACTATATCTTGCCTTGAATGTTGCATCTTGCCATGACATGCATGATTAATAGCTTACAAGTCTTTATGACTTACCCTTTCCCCTTTACTGCTTTAGATCCTAGCAAGGCAGTCTGCTCGTTGACTAGGCGTGTTAGGTGCCTTGTGCCCTTTTTGGTGACCGTTGATTCTTGAAGAGGTGGTTTTTGATGGCCTCTTCCTCTTGTCTATAATTTTTGTAAGGACGACGGGTTAAGCAAGTCAACTAGACTATGCTTGGGTATTTGTGTAGAACTTGCTTGTAAATCTTATTAACTGCTAGTAGTTTAATACTTGTAGTACTTGTAACTTTGTCTTAGGCATTGTATTAGCCGAGCTTTGGTTAACTTGTTAGTATTCCTCCACGTATTAGTCTTCCGCTGAGCATACTATTAGCTCCTTATTAATTCTTGTCTTTGAATTGTTAGCTTGGGTTCCGGCATGTAGTGTCGCCGAAGACTTGGTTGTTTTGTTTAACTGTTTATCAGGTTTAAAAGTTTTAAAAATATCCGTTTGGTGCCGTAGGCGTCTTTGCGACTCCAATGTTGCGTCACGTCGTTTTTGTAAATTAAGTCCTTGCATGTTTAATTGCCTACTTGTTTCCCTCCTTATTTGGGCGGTCCGACCCTCGGTCCCATCTCGGGCCCGGGCCGGGTCTCCACACAAATAGTCTCTGTTAAAATGGAGATTTTACTTCTGGCCAGAGTCATGTGACATGCACTTAAGAAGACTTAACAACCAAAAATTGACAGAAGACGGGAAGACCAATTGTTGTCCATTAATCTATATACAACTGAGTCTAAATATAATAATTTCACACGAAAATGAAAACAATTATTTATACAACATAATTAATGCAGTTGTCAAATAATAAGTGGTTGGTCATGTTTTGGAAATAAATATTTTCAATACAATTATCATTATGTCTCGAATTGATTCACAAATTCAAAGAAATTTTGAACATTGTCTTTAAACTTGCAAAGAATGAGTAGTTGGTTATGTCTTGCAAACACAAATGTGACTATAAAATTATCATGAGTTGATTGATAAATGATCCAAATAAATAAATTAAATCATAACAAAAATATGTTAATACTTCAAATGTGAAGTAATAATTACAAAAAAAATCCATCAATCAAAATTTTTAACTCATGTCGATCAGAAAATTTATGTGCGTGTGAGTTGTGTGTATGTGAAGGGGGGACTGCGGTGAGAGAGGGGGTATTTACAAAAATGGCCAAGTCAAAGATGACTTGGTCATTTGTAGCCTCACTTAAAAAAAATACTCTTTTATGGCACGGTTTATCGATAAACCAGCGATAAACCACGATTGGTTTATCGGTAAACCAATAAAAATACACCTCTTTAACATCCGAAATTCGGTCGACGAGTGGTCGGCAGGCCAACCACAGTCGACCAAGTGGTTCTGATGGTTTATTGATAAACGGTGTAAACCACGTGGTCGGCACCGACCACTTGGTCGACCAAGCCATTTTTGATTAGTTTTTGGTCAAAGGCTATATATGTTCATCAATCGGGTCAAATGACCGTATTTGACTAATGCCACGTAAGAGAGAGAGTGGGATTGTGTGTGCGTGTGCGTTTGATTGGGAGAGGGAGACGGTAAGAGTAGGGGAGTATATTATGTGTGTGTGTGAGGGAATGAGGGAGAGGGAGATGGTTGGAGAGTGGGACGGCTGGAGGGAGTATATATATGAGGGAGAGTTGTTGTGAGTGTATAGTGTGTGAGGAGAGGAGTATATATGAGAGAGAGTGGGCCGGATGAAGTGAGGGAAATTGTGGGGGAATGTTTGTTGGGTGTTGAGGGAGTATTCATAGGAGGGATTGTAATCATTAGATTAGGGAGTAAGTAAAAGGGAAAGGGGAACCGGCTGCCCCTTTTTTTTTTTAATTCTTTTTCTTTTGTTTCCTTTTCCTTTCTTTTCTCTTTTCTTTTCTTTTTGCTTTTCTTTTTGTTTGTTTTTTCTTTCTTTTGATTTTTTTTTGTTTTCTTGATTTTTTTGTACCTTTGGTCCTGAAATATATAAGAGATAATTAGTAATCCATTTTACAATATTTATTGGACAGTATAAAATAGGGGTACGAATTTGGGGTGTCTACACCGATGTATCAAAATTAATATCTATAAATACTGATTATACATTTTATTTGTTCTTTAGCCTTCAAATAAATTGTAGTTCAATTGTTGTATTTGAAAAGTTATTATAACTATTTTTACCTCTTGCAGGGTGACCGGATACAAGCTTCAATTAAGAAAACGTTGATTAAAAAATTTGAAATTTTTTTTTCCAGGAAGGTGGATTATACTACATATCAAATGTTTATGTCCTTGATAACCACAAAAATTACAAAATCACAACAAGCAATTATAAGATACAGTTTATGACAACAACTGATGTTATTAATGTTGGTGACAAAAATTTACAAGAAACATAATCAAAATTAGGAGTTTTAATGAAATACTTTCAATTCTCAAAGTTCGACAGGCTAGATTAGTAGGTGCATCAGATCACTCCTACCTCACTATATTAAATTTCTTAGTTTGGAGATATTTATGATAAATCATATTTACAACTGCACATGTCGTAGATATTGAAATTTTGTACTTTTAAGGTCATGGATCTAAACATTTGATATACAAAATCCATGTCTATATTAAAAAAAACAAATTTATTTTAAATATATATATATATATATATATATTTTTTTTTAAACAGCGGACACAAGGATCCTTATCTCCATCCAAAAACCTTCATCGCTGCAAAAATTAACCTTGAGCTATCTAAAACCCAGATCTAAATTTCTTTAAAAATTAAGTCTAAAAATAAAAAAAGATTTATATTCAAAGTATACATATCTAATGTAGTTTACTAAAAGAATTAAAAAATTTCAAATTCACACATATATCTGCATTTTAAATGTGTAAATACATCTAAAAATTATAAATATGCACTTTTAAGTTTAGATCTAAATATTAGATATTGAACATCCATGTCTATATTTGAAAAAAAAAACATTTTCATTATCATATCTGTATTTTAAATTTACATATCTGATAAGTAAATATAGAGAATTTACAAATATGTATTTTACGTGCACATGTTAACACTGAGATAGTTAGGATGCTTATATTATTGTGTCAATGGAATAAAGAAAACAATGAATGAGTGTTACTACAAGTGGTCCCATGAAAGCATAGGTAAAAACCATCCAAGTATAAACCACTGTAAAAAACAAGTAAAAATGGTTGAGACAAGTAAGTGCAGTTTAGTGGTAAGACGCTTCACCCATACCTAATAGGTCGTGGGTTCGAGTCATCTATGGGATAAGTGGGGAACCACTATTGATCCTCTTAGAGAAAAAAAAATAAACCACTGAATGTTAGACCTAATTGCTGGCATAAAATGCGAGAACATATTTAAAGTTTCACTTATTCTTAATGTCTCTCTCTCTTCGTCCAAGTATTGGAGTATCAGCAATAAGAATAATAGCCTTGAACCCATTTTTTTCGGCTCTTTGTACCATCGAGCCGTAAGGTCACGTCTTTTGTAAACCTATCAACAGATTGAATAGCATATCACAAATTCAGGTTTCGATGTCGAATGATAAAACAAAATGGAAATGACGATAAAAGAATTGGTAAAAACGAAATATATATATATCTGAATGAAGTTGAAAGCTTTGCAGCTGGAAGCAACCTCTAGTTGCAAAACAGATTGTTAGATGAACAACAAGAACTAAAGGAACGAGAAAGAGACGAACGAAGGCGCTGTGATCAACACAACTGACCATCATCGGCCACGAAGGCCTAGGCTTCGAGCAGCTCGGCTCATACACTTTTTCCCGACCATGTCCACCGGAGAATTCATCGTTTGAACACCGAAAAATCTATCCGTTAACAGATCTATCCTTAACGGAGCACCTCAAAACACCAGTCCACCAAGGCCAACGACTCCGGCGACACCAAGCACGAACGAAGTCTTCACATAACCACCCGCCACCAAACCCATGTTTGCTCTCACTCACCGACAACACAGCTCATCGGAGACGAGCTCGCTCCAAGAACACTCGGTGTATATCTCTCACACTAACCAACGAACGAGGTAAAGAGAGGAAGAGATAATATGGGGTACCTCTGTCACTATTCAGCAAAACCCATAAAAAAACACAAGGGAATGAGGAGTATGTGCGACTGCTATCCTCACCTCTCTCTCTCTCTCTCTTGGGACACAATGAATAAAAAGGGCTAATATAAATATGTAGGGCAAATGAGCGTATCTCTCAAGGGCAGAACATAGAACTCACAAGAAAGCTCCACCCGATTCTACGTAATGTGCTAGATGGGCCGCCAAGGAGTGGGCCCGACATTCAAATGGGCACACAAACAATTTAGAAATAAAAGGAAATGGGATAAGATGTCTCTGTTTATATATATATATGACAATGTGGATGCTAAACTTTTTCTTTTTGGGTCAAATTTTGTTTGGTCTTTTTAGTTACATATAGTTTGAGTATGTCTTATAGGTTTATTGTATTGTTAAATTATCAATGGGTAATAATTCTTTGGATGTTTTTTATTGACAACTTTGGGCCAATGATGTTTAATAATTAGATGTATTTACATGGGTTTTTTTTTAATTGAGTAGTCGTGGAAAAATTCTGATGCAGAAAATGTTGCCTCCCAAAATTTTCATGTTGGAGGTTCTGTTCCGAGCGTTTTATTTCCAACTTCAATTCCTCCTTTACGGATAAAAAAATGGCAAGATATCCGACTATTTAGTAAAGTAGGTTTTATTGTTCTATTTTATATGTTTGTATTTTCAATAACCAACTTTTATTACAACTACTAGGCCAGTACATAATATCGATAACAATCATATCTATCGATTTTCATCATCCCCAAATATAGGTCTCTCGCCAATTGTTGACTTAACGAATGACGAAGATGGTCCAATTCCATCTGATCCCTCATTTCCGAATAAGAAAATTTGTTTAGATAAATCCCGCCACTTGCTATGTAAAGTTGTAAATTGCATTTTTTTTTGTTATATAATTTGATTTTTTTTATGATAAGCAACATTCTCTAAGGGTGACCCTACGTACAAAGTGGAACTCATATTTTGCTTAGAAATGGAAATTTTAATTATTAACATTAATAATTTTATATCTTAGATTCATATAGCTTTTAAAATTTATTTATAGATTTTTGTTCAGTATCATAAATATACAACTGCGTAAATTTACTAACATGATTATTCGGCTGTATATTCTTTTATTTTTATTTTTCTTTAGTACTTTGCTTAAGTGTAATTTAGTTGAAAAAGTGTTATACTGCGCGTTTAACGCACGGGTGCAAACACTAGTTCTTTATAAATGCAAATGTAACGTGAAAATTATGCCATGTTGGCATAACTCCAATAACTTGCAATAGAGACATCTCATACTGATTTGTTCGATACGTAGCATCCATGACCAAAACGTAGGGGAAGCGATATAACAACTCAACACTATTCGGGTGAGAAAACATGATATTACTGAGTTTATTGGTCCTAACCTTAAACTGAACATAATGAATGTACCGATTGTTATTGAGCAAATTGAAAAAATATTGCATCTTTGTATAGCTTCCCATCTGCTTCTTTCTTATTTGTTGCAACACTTATTTACCTGCTTGAGAAAAGATTTATTTTCTGGATTTTCCTTTTGCAGTTGGTTGAGTATCTGTCTTGGCTTAGCATTAGAACTTCTCAACTGCTCTACCCTCTCAATTTCAGTTGATTTCAACTTTGCGTCAGATCTGTGTCATTGTATGTAATCACCAACTACATGGTTGTGTCTACTTTTTTTTTGCAAATTCTAACTTTCCAACCACCACAGTATTGTTCTTGCCACCACGACTGAAATGGACAATCATATTTTTTGTGCCTTTTCGCACATAATCATCTTTATCCTGCTAACCGGTATACCTGTACAAACCACCGGCCTCACAATCATACCAAATATTTTTGCGTCCATCATATATCCATGAATGTCGCTTAACGAATAGAAACATCATGATATCATCCCCAATATTTTAAATCCAAGTGTGAATTTCATCACGAGTTTCAAAAACATGATCAGTTCAAAATAAATCCCCCAAGTCCGGATATTTATGTTCATCATTTTCATTCTTGACACTATAATCCTATAAATTTTAAGTAATTTTTAATAATTAATAACAATTATTAATATTTAACAATGTACATTAACTGGTAAAATAAAATAAGGACACATCAATTAACAAGAACACATAATTAATAACAATTATTAATATTTTAAATGAAAGTAATTTTAAATGATTCTTAACATTCATTAAAAATAATGTTTATTATTAACAATTATCTATAAAAAATCGAACAATAATTCCTTTTTCAAATTATCAAAAAATTAAATTAAAACAATATATCATAAATAATATTTAAACAATAGTTAACAATCGGGTTATTTAGTATTAAATAAAGTCTAACTAAAACAAAAAAAAAATCTAACTTATACATCCCCCCCTTAAAATTGTTTAAACAAACAATCACTTTAATGTTTTATGTTCATAATTAATAATAATTAATAATATTTTAAATGAAATTAATTTTAAATGATTCTTAACATTTATTAACAAATAATGTTTATTATTAACAATTATCTATAAAAAATCGAACAATAATTAATTATTCAAATTATCAAAAAATAAATTAAAACAATATACTATAAATAATATTTAAACAATAATTAACATTTAACAATTGTGTTATTTAGTATTAAATAAAGTCTAACTAAAACAAAAAAAAAATTCTAACTTTTACATTCCCCCCCCCCTTTAAATTGTTTAAACAAACAACCAATTTAATGTTTTTATGTTCATAATTAATAACAATTACTAATATTTTAAATGAAAGTAATTTTAAATGATTCTTAACATTTATTAACAAATAATGTTTATTATTAAAAATTATCTATAAAAAACGAACAGTAATTCTTTTTTCAAATTATCAAAAAATTTAATTAAAACAATATATTATAAATAATATTTAAACAATAATTAACAATTTTGTTATTTATTATTAAATAAAGTCTAACTAAAACAAAAAAAAATCTAACTTATACATTCCCCACCCCCTTAAATCGTTTAAACAAACAACCACTGTAATGTTTTATGTTCATAATTAATAATAATTATTAATATTTTAAATGAAAGTAATTTTAAATGATTCTTAACATTTATTAACAAATAATGTTTATTATTAAGAATTATCTATAAAAAAATCAAACAATAATTCCTGTTTCAAATTATCAAAATATTAAATTAAAAAAATATATTATAAATAATATTTAAACTATAATTAACAATTGTGCTATTTATTATTAAATAAAGTCTAACAAAAAAAAATCTAACTTATACATTCCCCCCATCTTAAATTGTTTAAACAAACAACCACTTTAATACATCCACCCCCTTTTTAAAAAATTTGACAAAGTGACCCCTAGGATTTGGATCCCATCTAACAGCCCAAACCCTCCTAACCTCGCCACCAGCCCCCTTCCTCTCCCCTGGGCCACGCCCAGTTCATCTGCCCAGCCCACCCAGACAGTCTGCCTAGAAATTGGACCCCCAACCCAGCCCAAGCCCAAGCCCAGCAAGGGCAGTCCCTTCCACCGAGCCCAATTCCTTTCCCTTTTATCGCCTGGCCCAAATCTGGTCCCCAGCCTAGACACCCCCCATTTGGACTCCTTGTCAACCGGTCCCTAAACCCACCACACCACCCCCATTTGGACTACCACCCAACCGGTCCCTAAGCCCACCACCCTTATTTGGACTGCCACCTAACCAGTTTCTAACCCAATATACCTTTTAGAGACCACCCAACCAGTCAAAGCTTACAAACAACTCTGGAAAATATTTGGGAACTCTATTGCATTAATTAAGGAGGTTTAGTGCAGTATTTACCCTTTCTCGACAACCTCGCGGTCCGTCTCTATACTGAAATTCCACCTCTCTAGGACTTGCTCATTATGACCAGAACTACCCACTGTAACTTCCCAGCTTCAAGCCACTCTATGCAAATTTCAGTTAAAGACACCAAGTGAAGACCTAACAATTACCATGTGCAACATATATCAATTCTCTCTCTCTTACACACACACACAAACATAACAATCGAAACAATTATCCATGGACTACAAATATTACCTGTAAGTTGAGCATTTAGATTTGCAAAGAAGGTTTTGACACCCTCATCCTGAGACAGCAACAAGGGAAGCCCATATTTCTTCACCTTCCCAAAACTTTCTTCAGGATAAACCCCACGATTGTACAGAATACTACAAATTTCCTAATCAAAATTACACTTCCAGTCCAACACACAAAATGAAAATTAAAGAATAAAACTTCAATTCGTACCACTTCTTTGACATAAAATCACACCATTAGCACACTGATAAAAGTTCCTGAAACTTGCAGTTATGACAACTAGATGACTGTGTGTGAGTTCAACTTTCAATGGCAGATAGTATCATTCGTGTATTCGTTTGGAATTGTAGAAAACAAGAGAAAGTTAGAAGAAAGAGAAGCAGTCTCCTATAACGTTCATAAATATATTAGAGTAGTGTACGTAAAGCTATGGCATCCTCTTGCTTGAGATAAGATGTTTACGAGACTAGGCCCCACTAATGGCATGGTTAGTAGCAGCTTGAATCTTGATAACTTAGACCAACAACTGGTGGAACTTACAGGATAAGAGTTCAAGGGGGGATACTAGCATGACCATCAATGATTTATTTATTTTTTTTTTCATCGACAAGTTGCAATTTATCAAGATTTCCAGGAGTGCCTGATTTCAATATACAGAATTAGAATTCGGGGTTCAGTGAGATTGTGAAAAGAAAATGCAGTGACTGAATTACTTGTTGTTGAGGATACTATTATTGGAATTGTTCAAGAACTGCAATGATAAGTGCTGGACTTAATATATGCTCTTCAGGTAGATTTGCATTTGACTATTTTGAGTTACATGTTAAAGCATCTTCAGAACATTAATCTAATTGAACTATGCCTTGTAAATTGTAATCGAAAATTCTAAGATGTTAACGTGATCTCCAAAGCACCTGGGAAGCAAGCTAATTTAATGAATGAAAGGAAAAGGCTAGCGAGCCTTCCAAGTCAAGCTGATGTTCTGATTAGGAAAATGGGCCCAGTTTTGGATTTGATTCGGCTTTTTTTTTTAATCTGACAGAGTCTAGTCAATCTGGGATTTCATCACGTAGTTCCCGAGTATGATTTAAGATGTTTGATTCACTATAAGCTCTACACACATCTAGTGCCCTGAGAAAATGATAAACAAAGGCTGCTTTGAGTTCATTATTAATGTTTCCTAAAACTTTCTTTGCAAAGATGTCCTCATTTTTTTATTCGGCTCATTGGTAGGAAGAAAATTGTTTCGGTGCATATTCATGATTTTCACTTATTAGTGTTTAATTGTTATCAATTTCGTCTCTCCTCCAGGTGCCTGAGGGTGGACTTTCATGTTGGACGACTCGTTGGTACTGGAGACCAGAAATCATCAGAATTCAAAGAACGGGTTATTGATTTAACTAACTGTGGAAAGGAAGCATATGTATATGTGAAAGTAGAATGAGATGCATACCGTGAAGCTGCTTGGTGAGACTCACATTATGCATGAATTCTCAATAATCCAAAGCTTCGTTTCATTCCTGTGGAACTGTAGTAACACGCCAGGAGAGCCGGGAGGTAGTAAGTTCAGGTGAGCAAAACTTTCAATTATTCTCTTCTTGTCATGGAACTCTTCTTCCTAGTATTAAACTTCAAAGGTATTTGAGTGGCATATTCCTATTGCCATAACATATTTAGCCTTTGTCGAGCAAAAACAATCAAGGCAGTTTGCCATTTTGTACAACTTGTCATTGCACACTGTGCACCAATCTAGTACAGTAAACACGCCGGCAAATGCCACTGTTGCTTTGGCAATAAGAAATTCATTTAACATATCAACTGCACTGTACGTAGTTTGATATCCACAGAGTTTATTATATATTGAAGGGCTAGTTCAGTCTGTTGCTACGAATAAAGTTACTTTGCATCAAAATAAGGTTCAGAAAATGTAATCCTTACAAGAAAACAAAATTAAAGAAAGGAAGCTGACAATATTGACTCCTGTAGCAGGTATTAATTGATAGGATTAATTGAACAACCTTGGTCGCTAAAAATCATAACCTTAACCTTAGCTAGTAGTTGCGAAGAACCTGCAATTATGAGCTCCTTGGCAATCTAAATAAAGCTTACCGGTCATCTCCTAAGTAAGCTAAATCGATTGTGGAAAAGAGGGGGAAAAACGAGGACCCAATGAGATCATTGAGAAACTTATCGAAAAGAACTAAACATTCTCTGTCGTAACTGCTTTGCAAAATCATGTATCTATCCAACATTGATTGAATATTAGTCGCTTAATCCTGTAAATCAATGAAAAATAAAGGATTTTTTAGTAACTTTCTCGCTTCAATACAAATTTGGCTCAATCTTTCTAGAATCATATGCACAAACCTTATGGCTTTTCTGTGAGGGAGGATGAACTTGAGGGGCATTTTGAGCTATTACTTTCTGAATTTACAACCGAAGGATCGCTCTTCCCGTCCTGCATAGATTAATGAGGTTCCTTAATGTAACTTAATGGTACATGAAGTCTCAAAGTGACTTCATTGTGAAAGGAATACTACTGTATTATTGTTTTTTTTTTTTTTTAATTAGTATTCAAGAAATGTTTTGCACCTTTGAATACTGACCTGGCTATGATTAGAGGAAGGCCTTGAATTCCCAATCAACATGAAGGGGGTCATGTTATCTTCTCCGAGTTCTCTCAATCTGTCAAGCTCTGGCAGAACCACCTTGCCAAGATCTGGTCTGTCTTTCCGTCTGAGCTCTGCGCATTCGAGTGCTAGCTTTGCAAAGACCAAGGCCTCCTCCAAAGGCCAGTCAGGCACGCATGGGTCCAGCATCTCAGAGAGCCCCTGCTCAATAGCCTTACGGACAGTGTGAGTCAAGCCCATCGGTGGCTTGCCCGTTATCATCTGCAGAAGCATGACCCCAACAGTATACATCAGATTTAACCCCTAGCATCCCAGTTTGTTGATACTCTGGGTCAATGTAGCAGAAAGTTCGGCTGTTGATGTCATTCGATACTGCGTAACGCCTTCAGACACAGAAGAAGGGAGAAGCCTGGCTAATCCGACATCACTTATCTTGCTCACGGTTTCTATCAAGCAGAATGTTGGCAGGTTTGAGGTCACGATGAACTATTGGTTCTGGCTTGGTCTGATGGAGAAAGAGCATACCCGTAGCAATCTCCGCTGCAATTTTAAACCTCAGTTGCCAAGACAGTGGTGGCGTGTTCCCCCTCCTGAATAGACGGTCTTCTAAGCTTCCATTAGCCATGTATTCATATATCAAGCAACCATATTCTGGGCAGGCTCCAAGCAGTAGCACCATATTGGGATGCCGCATACAGCTTAGCACTTCCACCTCTTGCTGAAACTGTGACCTTCCATGAGCAGCGTCTGGTCGTAAGACTTTGACTGCAACCGGTGTATG
>CM028378.1:174111727-174278044 GCA_013146195.2 Codonopsis lanceolata
GAGTTGAGCTGGGTTCGTCCTCGAGAATAACATTCACCACCCCGTTTATCTGGGGGGCATTGCCTCTGTTTCCGCCGTTTCCCCGAGCAGGAGGATCACGGCGATTGCCGCCATTGTTGTTCCCTTGCTTAAATCTATCAAGACGCCCCGATTTAATCTGCTGGATTTCTTTGAGGATGAAGCATTCCTCCGACATGCTCCCACGTCGTTGTGATAAGCACAAAATTTTGTGCTATCACGGTATTGTGCCGCCTCCTGATTCATGGATAGGAGCCGAGATCATTCTCAGATTCCGCATCATTATCTCCTCTCGAAGTGTTTAAGGAGCAAGTGCGCTCCCTCGAATCGTTGAGGAATCAAGTCTTGTTCCTGCCTCCTAAAATTGCTGTTATTTCCTCGAGCTAGAGTGGCAGCTTGGTGTCGAACTATTTTCCGCTTTTTCCTTCCCTTTTCCCTTCCTGGTCCTCCGTCGAGCCGAATCAGGCTCGCAAGCATCTCACCTCGAGTGGCCGGTGGTGCATCACCACCTCCTTCAGCCCCCACTTCGATATTATTTAAGAAGCAAAGCGTAACCTCTCCTCCAGTCCTATGCCCGTGACTTGTTCGAGCACCTTGGTGAATCGCTCCACATAGCTATGGGAGGACTTCATCAACTCCTCGACCACTTTGCAAAGATCGAATCGACTTTTAGGGAGTGCTCCAGCCGAGCCAAATTCTGCTAGAAACTTTTCCCTCAGATCCTTCCATGCAGTTATGGATCCTTTTGGGAAACGCCCTAACCAACTCTGGGCTTTGCCCTGAATAGCCCCTGCAAATGCCTTCATTTTTAAGGCTTCATTACTAGTCACTAAGCCGACCTGAGCTTCAAATGATCGCAGCCAATCTCCTGCTCGGGTTTTTCCCGAGTATTTATCGAAATTAGGAAAAACAGCTCCCTGTGCTGGAGGTGTGTTTTCGATCCAGTCTGCGAATGGACTTCCATCTGTAGATCGAGCATCCATCGAACGCGACCACCTCCAATTTGTCCATTCTAGCTTGCATGATCGCCAAAACCTCAGCCATTGTTTGGGGTTGAGCTGGTAATGATGCCGTAGGAATTACTGCGGGCTGAGCTATAGTAGCCAGAGGTGCCTCATCTGGCCGTTCTCGGAGCTGTTGGGGGACCCTTGGGGGTCTAGTGGTTTCATAGCGGTCAGCTCGCCTGTCATGTTCGCGACGTGGTGATGTCCGGCGAGAACGATGAGTATAATGGGATCGAGAATGGTATGAGCGTTCGTGCTCATCGTTCCGACTTCGCCTGCTGGCTGGCTGTGACTCATCGACCATACTGCGTTCTCTGGTCCGACGTTTATCCCGGCCCCGTCTTTCCTCACGAATTTCCATGGCATTAGCATCTTGATTGTGGCTGCCACCACTTTCTGCACGATTCCGTGCTGGAACCTGATCGATGGCCAAAGGGAGCTTGTGCGGGGCGTGGCCACCAACACTAAGCACCCTTTCAACCACGTGTGGAGCACTAACTGCAGGCACAATCGGTATTAACTGTTCTTCAATGGGAACTGGTGGTTGTCCCAACGCGGCCAGCTGTTGATTCAGAATAAACATCTTGCTCAAATACTGAGCTTGATTGCGAAGAGCTTGTGCCTGTGCCTGTTCATTTAATGGGACAGGCTCAGCTCGAATTAAGTCAGAGCAGCCGGTTCAATTGGTCACGTAGCCACCGAATCCACCGAATTGGCTTTTTGTTGCCGCAACCGATTTCTCGCAAATCATGTTGCGGTGCATCGCATTCTGAGGGGCAAACCTGCAGCATCTTTGCCGGCCGCCACTTGTGATCTGGTCATCACCCCACCTAATGGTGGGAGACCATTTCGTGGAAATTGGTCCAGCTGGGGAATTCCCTCAGGCCTGTTACTAATTGGAGGCCAATCTCCTTGATGAACAGATGCCTCACCACCAGCATTTCCACTTGCACCAACGTGTCCTTTTCCGTTCTTAGCCATGCTAACAAAACTTGATCAAGGATGAACTTCAAATTTTTCGTTTCCCGGCAACGGAACCAAACTGATGCTACACAATTTGGTCTTGGGCCGGTCCTTGCGGTTTATAGGATATCTGGGCTTAGTTGAATGCGAGAATTCCGAAAATCCTGTCAAAAGAAGAAGACACCTTAGATGGAATGCAAAGGCGGGCCTCGCGAAACCCTCGTGTGAGAGTAAGTATTAAGCTTTTAGTTGAAAGCAAAATGACAGGGTTTCGGTGTATTGAATAGTGCGTACCTTTCAAATGAGATTTCATGAAGTATATATAGCCTTCCTGGGAGTAAGATCCGGGTTAGGCTGTGATCACGGAGATATTTTAGGACTGTAATACCATAAATGCGGGTTGACCGCGTAACCGAAGGAATCAAGGCCAAAATCTCGGGATCAGCGAGGATATCTCGAGATTAATACCGAGCTCAATCGAGCGCCTTTGTTCCTTTCGCCGAGTGATAGATAAATTCCTGCTCGGTATAGATGTGTGATGGTCATCTCGCGGCTATCCTGCTCGGGTAGTTTCTTTCCTGGTCCCTGTCATACACGTGACTTATCACGTGCTGGAGCCTGTGCTTGGCTCGTGACCAAAGTTTGGGCCGAGCTCATCACCAATAAAAAATTAATGTGAATAATATAAAAATTCAGGAACTAATTTTCCTTAAAAAGTAAATTTGCCGTAATTTTCAGTTTCGTTTCTTTCATTCATCGTATGCTTGGAAATTATGGCGAAAATTTGAATTCTGACAATACCAAAAACATCAACCTGTAACAATTCTATTTCGATTAATCATATTTGACGCTCATAATTTTCAAGTTCTAAAGATTCGGTTTAGTTTAACCTGACTCAGTCAAAATAATTTGGTCATGCAATTTTTTTTTAAGAAGGGTCATGAATTGTTTTCAATAATTTGCAGGAAAAGATGGGCAGCGGGAATAATAATGACAGTGATTCTACCCCTTTTCGGTCACAAATATACCCAATATCTAGGTTGGGATCATTTTCCAAAATAATTGTAGCTTTAGTAGGATCATCAAGTAATTAGTTTTGACTATATTTCAGTATGGATGCATGTGTTTAAAACAAAAAACTATGTTAACTTAGTTTAAATTTGTAGAGGAAGTTGACACCGTGGTGGAGACAGCTCAGGAAATCATAGATGTCATAGAAGTGGTGGCGGAGAAAGTGGACGAGGTGGCAGAAGACATTGCCGGGGATCTTCCTGAAGGTGGAAAACTCAGAAATACCATAGATTTTGTTGAAGATGTGGCAGAAACAATAGCCAAGGACGCGCATTTGGCAGGAGAATTCCTTGATAAGGTTTTACTTTTCTAATGCTTCGTTCATTTTGTTTCATTTTCTTTTCGGCCACCCAATTAAGAAAGGCGAAAGGGTAATACTTGAGTCACTCTCATTTTGCACCAAAATATAAGTACTTTATGATGTGGTATGCTCTCATTGGCTGGAGTGCTGAAACCCATAAAATGTCCAACTAATGAGAATATGTCACATCATAAAATACACATATTTTGATGCAAAGTGAAAGTGGCACTAGCATTGCCCAGAAAGAAATTCTTTTAATATCCGTTGAACTATAAAATTATGCTGACTCCATGTATGGCACCAAACTATTCCATATTTCGGACATCAATTGGAACTATAACCTAACTCTTATTTAGAGGTGGTAAATGGGCGTGCCCATATGGGCGATCGGCTCAAATAAGTAGGCGAATAAGTGTCCATTTAATTATTTGGGCATATATGGACAAAATAGTAATCTCAGTTAGAAGGGTGGAAATAAGTTGAATGACGACCATGAAAATGTTTGTGTTGGAGCTAAAACTCTCCCCACAAGCTCCTCAAGGCATCCCCTTAATTTGAATGAACTTTGTTTCTTATTGATTTCTAATTTTTTTTCTGAATTTTTGGAATGAAATTGCAGGTGGAAGACATTGACGAAAAGCTGGAGGCGATGGTTAAACCTGTTAGGCGTCATATCAAGGAGGATGCTAAGAAAACAAGTTATTGAATATTGACGAAGTAGACTTAAATATGAGAAACTACCTCTCTCACTTCTTCTTTTTCGACTAAATTTACATTTTAAAAATGAATATAAAAGTCGGAATTCGTTTTCTTCTTTTGAAATATATATCACGTGATTCTTTTTGATTTCTTAGTTAAGGTTTTTGTGTATGGATGGAATGTATTGCCATCAATCTCATAAATATTATAACTACATACATATAAACAAAATGGCCCATTATTATTAAGCAAAATTTAAAATACCGTCTTAAAAGTATTTTCTATAAAATGGATTCCTCAAACCCAACTCACTATGTATTTGTGGGCTGAGTTGTGAGATAAAGTGACTCCGTCTAACGGATTCGGTCTCGTAGGAGACTTACTTTCATTATCATTGTAAGTTTGTAACTCAAGGTCAAATTAATGCAAGGGTACGTTTTGCGTATTATCTTTTACGAATTTGTATTCTAGAGCAAAGCGGTTGATCAGGGCCGGCCCAACCGTTATGGAGGCCTAAAGCGAATTATAAAATTAGGCTTTTTTAAAGTAAATAATAATTTATTACTAAAATTATTATATTTTTATTTAAAATTTATCTTTCGTGCTTTTTGAGATGCAAAATCATTTATTAAATTATTATAATCGATTTCAATTAACAATTCTTTTTCAATATATAATAAAGCTAGTCCACTTAATATTTGTTGAGACATTGTCGATCTTAAATAAGATTTTATTTATTTTAGCTTAGAAAAACTCATTTCTGCCGAATCAAGGCCTACGGGAATTGTTAGCATTATTCGATCTCCACATTTGGAAAAGAATCAACCCTTAATATATAATTAAGTATGTCCTTTGGTGTATCATTCTTCACTTGTATAATTTTTCTTAAAATTTTTAATTCCATAAATAGATTTAATCCCTCAATATCAGAGTTGTCATTATGTTTTAATAAATTTTCAAGGTTAAGACAATGTTCTTTCAAATTTTCATTATTCAATTACCTTAATTTCTCAATGCTAAATAAAAAACCAAAAATATCTTGATACATTTTAAATTGTTCAAATCTACTTTGAAATGAATATATTGTTTTATCTAGTATGTACAAGATATTTTTGGTTTTTTATTTAGTTTAGCTGTTTAGGAAATCTAATAGTCACACTTAATACTAAAGGTGACAAAATGGGTGTTAGGAATAATCATGGGTTAGTCTATTATCCATAATAGATTAATCCATCATTATCCATAACACTCATTTTACCACCCCTACCTAATACTAATAGTAAAAAAAAATTATGAGGCCTCCTATTTATCGAGACCTAAAGCCCTAGTTTAAATATCCTTACCCTTGGGTCGGCCCTGCGGTTGACGTTGCTTTGTATAACAAACATACGTGCACCATGTAAAATATATAATCTGGAGTGCTTTCTCGTCGAATTGATCACTATCGCATCACATTGCACAAATCTACTATCTACTATCTATTATCTACTATCTACTACTACTATAAAAGTTTATGTTGTTTCTTACAATTTAATGTATGGACAAAATTAACCATGCACCTAATAAACATCCATAATAGAATTAAGGTTAAACCAGTAAAATTTGTCATAAGTAGAAAATAATGTATAAAAAAAACCATAAATTTAATAAATATATTCACCATTAATTATTGCTAAACAAATAAATTTGCACGAACTAATCAATTCTTTGAAGGATGAAATTGAATTTGGTCCCTCAACTTATACCTAACTTTAAATTAGATCCTACATTTTTTAATTATATTCATTTTGTCTCATATGTTTATTTTTTTGTCATATTCCCTCTTCCTGTTATTACCATTACAAATGTCATACAATATTTTTGAATATCACGAAAATACACTTACTCAGTTAAGAGAAAAAATAATATGATTTACCTTTTTAAATTTGTTTAACATTTGTTACGGTAAAATTTTGACTACGACAAGCAACCTTAAAAGACTATCATATTGGTCCATAAGTTATAGATCTTAAATTAACAAATCTCTATTCAGTTAACTAAATAACTTTTGTTATGACCATATTTCTCTTTCTATATAAGTGTGAGTGTTTTCTTACGTACAAATTAGTGTATAGGAAATAATAAAGATAATCAATCTTAAATTTTGTTTAAAAAAAACAAAAGGATAAAATAATTTTTTGGTCCCTGAACTATACCAATTATATGCGTTTGGTCCATGTACTTTTTTTGTAATGTATTTGGTCCTTAATATAGGGTTTTGTTAAGAGATTACCCCCTGATGGGGTTACCGTCACTTTTGCCGTTAGACTTTTTTTGAAAACCCAAATATACCCTTACGTTTTAGCGCGTATACAAACCAGAGTATCTTCCATTTTCTTCATTTCATCCATTCTATCATCTCACAACACTTCTCACTGCACTATCTAAGCCCTAAATTCAGAGAAATTTCGCCTAGTGTTGAGTTCTTTCGATTTTAATTGTTTGTTTAGTTTCGATAACCTAAACGTTCTTCCCTTTCATGTACAAATTTAGTTCAATCGATCTCTGTAATTCGAAAAGGGGGTCATGACCTCGGCTTCCACATCTACAGGCCAATCACGGGCTAGAGGCGGCATTTACGTTCGTGGTGTGATTGCAATATTCGGCCCCATTGAAAATTTCCGGGCCGATAGTAATCCCGGAAAGCTCTTCTATGGTTGTGCAAATTACGATGTATGTTCTCAATTTATCACCAATTTTATGCAAAAATGAATCAATAAATAGTTTCTATGTGATTATGATCATTTTGTTTTTTTTTTTTTTTTTAAAACGAGAAAAACATGCAAAGGTTGTGGCTTTTTGAATGGGCAAATGATACAAGTATAATGTGTGAAAATTGCTTGAAATGAAAGAGAAGTGGGCAAAAGTCGAAATGCAATTGCTTAAGCTAAAGAGAGAAAATGACACTTAAAAAGGAAGTGAAGAGGCTTGAAGTAGAACTGGTAAAGAAAGACATGGAAATTGGCATGTTGAAGTCTCAAGTGATAAGCAGTTGGAATGTGAGGAAGTGGGTTATTGTAATTTTTTTTTTGTTTGATTGTATATCACATTTTTGGCTCAAATCATAGTTGTATGTTTATGTTGCCTATAAAGAGGTAAACTTTGATCAAACCATAGTGGTATGTGTATGGTGGTATGGTATCAGTTGTAAATGTTCTGTTATATTTTGGTTGATGAATTTGAGCAATTGGTTGGCTGTTGAGGTGTTCTGTAAATGTTTTGTTACATGGGTGTTGAATTTGAGCAATTGGTTGGTTATTGATGAATTTTTTGCAATTGGTTTGTTAGTGCTCTGTAAATGTTTTGTTACATTTTCTAAAAATGTTTGTTACATGGTTGTTGAATTTGAGCAATTGGTTGGTTGTTGATGAATTTTTTGCAATTGGTTTGTTAGTAACACAATGGTAAGAGGTTTGCAATTGGTTTGTTGATGAATTTTTTTGCAATTGGTTTGTTAGTGCTCTGTAAATGTTTTGTTACATTTTCTAAAAATGTTTGTTACATGGTTGTTGAATTTGAGCAATTGGTTGGTTGTTGATGATTTTTTTGCAATTGGTTTGCTAGTAACACAATGGTAAGAGGTTTGCAATTGGTTTGTTGATGAATTGGTTTGCAATTGGAGATACATATTCATAACACAAGTCATAGCACAATTTACCCAACATGTCCAAAATCATAACACAATTAAGTTACATGCCCAAAAGCACAAGTTTACATGTTCAATTTGCCCAACATGTCCAAAATCATAACACAATGGTAAAAGGTTTCAGAACATTTACATTCCCAAATCATAACACAATTCAGAACACAATTTACCCAACATGTCCAAAAGCACAAGTTTACATGTTCAAAGCATACATGTTCTATCTTTGTCCAAAATTACATCACTTAACAACCTATCACTTTTTTCCAGTGTCAGATTTTGTCAGTACATGTCTTCCCCTCCAAACAAAAGGTGTATCACTACTCCTTGGTGACCCTACAGTATACATATTCTTTGGTAAATTGGCTAGTTGATGTATTGGACACATTTCATATCCATATGAGGTAGTGAATTGAGTTGGTGGACTACTTGGTTGTCTTGGTCCTTGAGCTGGAAGGGCTTGGCTTGGTCCTTGAGCTGGAGGCTCTTGTCTTGGTCTGTCACAGTGGAACATAAGTGTCCAAATTCACACGGCCTTGGATGCCCAGGGGCCTATAAATAAACACAAGAAACAAAAATAAGTTGCATGTACATTATTTAAGCATGGGGACCAATTTAGACAACCAAAGTAACCAACATACCTTATAAAATGTATCTCTAGCTGGTATGACATAAATTCCACAAAATGCATGGGTTGGTTCAGCAACAGTATGCTCCTTCCTAGGCCTTCCTCTCTTTCTCTTCTCACCTTCAGGTACTTGAGTTTTCTTCCTACCATCATTTCTTTGCTTAGTATAAACTCTCTCAACAACTGGAGTCTTTCCTTTTTCCTTGGGTGTCCTTTTTTTCCTTGATGTATCATCAACCTAAAAGAAAAGTAATTAGTATTTGTTTATCAATTGTAAAATAATACACATAAATACTACCTTAGTTGTAACTGCATCTGGTACTTCTTTATCAATTGCATCTGCTTGCACTGAAGTAGCACCAACCTTAAACCAATTGGATAGAAAGATGTCACTATCATTTTGTACCAAAATATGAGTACTTTATGATGTGACATGCTCTCATTGGCTGGAGTGCTGAGACCCACAAAATGTCTAACTAATGAGAATATGTCACATCATAGAATACTCATATTTTGGTGCAAAGTAAAAGTACCCTAGCAATGTATTAAATAAGATATAATTATGACCACATGTTCAAGGGAATTATAGAAAATCATACAATTCATCAATATTTATAATATAGTCAATTATTTTTTCTTAAACAATATATCGGGTCAAAGTAGACAATAATTTGAAAACGGAGAGTAGTTGACAAGGGCATTAATATATGAATTTTGTATGTGCTTAACGAAACTGTCATCTAATGATGGGACATATTGGAGTCGCAAACTCAGTAGAGAACCTACATAAATTAGAATTTGATGTTTGGCATCCGTCTTGCAAGTTTTTGACTTGATATGTGTTTTGCTTTTTCTAAGTAAATTACTTTTTGAATCCTTCAACTAAATATATTATACTCAAAATCTTGAGTGTTCGGTTCACCATTGATTCATCAATAGACCCAACCCCCCTCAACCGGGAGATTTGCTCCTAATTCGGTTATGATGGTCGTTAAACTTACCTAAAAGTCACCATTGTGTTGCGTAAGCGTGAAGCGAGCATCTAAACATATTTCCATGGTCATTCTATTCTAAGTGATTCAATTACTACTTTACACTTTTCATCTATAACCTAACTCTTATTTAGAGGTGGCAAATGGGCGTGCTCATATAGGCGACGGGCTCGAATAAATAGACGAATAAGTGTCCATTTAATTACATGGGCATATATGGACAAAATAGTAATCTCTGTTAGAAAGGTGGAAATAAGTTGAATGACCATGAAAATGTTTGTGTTGGAGCTAAAACTCTCCCCACAAGCTCCTCAAGGCATCCCCTTAATTTGAATGAACTTTGTTTCTTATTGATTTCTAATTTTTTTTCTGAATTTTTGGAATGAAATTGCAGGTGGAAGACATTGACGAAAAGCTGGAGGCGATGGTTAAACCTGTTAGGCGTCATATCAAGGAGGATGCTAAGAAAACAAGTTATTGACGAAGTAGTGAAAGAACGCGATGCCACAGAAACTCAATATGGAACGATGTTACAGTCAATGTTGCAGTGAATGTTGCAACAATGGCTGTAACAATGTGAACAGAAAGTGTTTCACAGAAAATAGCAGCGGAAGAATTGTTTTCAGATTTAAAATAGATCAGACTTAGGAAGACAGAAAATCACACAAAACAATCTACAAGTATCAAACTTGTAGATCAAGCCTCAAGGCCACACAATTTATATAAAAAATCAACAACTTGTTTTTATACTCAAGTTAACAAAAATTCTCACAAGATATAGAATCTTGGAGAACCAAAAACCCACATAAACCACTAAAACAAACGTGGGAAGAAAGACTAAGAACAGCTACCAAAACAACAAAACAAGCTGAAGCACAAAAACAGAACTTCAGGAAACACAAGGCCGTGTTCCTGAAGTTTCAAACAGCAGCAGTAACAGCAGCAGGTATGAGAACTATTGTATGCAGAATGGTCTTCGTGTATGAGATGTTGATCTCTTCTCTCAAGCTCGGGACACAAGACTTCTAATTAATTCTCTCTCACACTGCTTTCTGTAAGCTCTATCACTCTCGGTCTTGCTGCGTCCAAGGCTCTAAATCGATTCTCACAGTCAGCTCTCGGCCCACTGCTTTATGAATTAACTGTAAGCTCTCAGCCTCGTCCCTTCAACAGCTCGACCTCTTCTCTTAATATAGGCAGCGAAACTTGCAAACCAAGACTTCAAAGAATCCTGCAGGTACAAGGCAATACAAACACTCCTAATAGGAAAGATATTAAACAGAAATTTTATGCAAGATTATGTTTCCTAATTAGACTATAATACTTGGAATAACTAATTTATTTGCAGAGATCTAGTTACCAAAACTATATTCCTAAATCTTTAAAATCTTTTAAAAGATTTTCCAAAGATTTTCCTATCAAAAAACAAAACCAATCTACCAAAAATAATCTAAACAAAATCTAACACCTAAAATAAACATTGACTAAATTAAAATCCTACTTTGACCAAGAAAGGTGAAAACAAGATAAAATAGGTCATGCCTATTTTACCCTTACAATCTCCCCCTTTGTTGAACCTTTCTGGTCAAATCAAAATACAAGTGTTTATTCAACACCAATCAAATCACCTAACCTGCATTGGTTAGAAAATTTCATCTCCCCCTGAATTTGTGCAAGGGGCACAAAACAGAAATCATCACCATCACAATAAACACTTGATCTCTCTCCCCCTATTTGACCGGAAAAGGAAGAGAGATAAAATCATCTTTTAGGAATTCTCAAAAATCAAAGATTTTGAAAAACACAAAGAAGTGTTCACCAAGATTTGATCACACCACTTAGCAAAAACTCAGCACATCATATCCAGATTCAAAACCTCTTAGTTTCCCACAAAAATTAGACATCCACTAAATATTTTTCAACATGGAGATTTTTTGAAAATTGATTTGCACAGTTTGAGTTTAGGACAAAAATTCACCAAGCTGATATCGATGCCAACAATGCATGTCCTAAAATGTTATGCCTAAAAACATGATGACTAAAAGCTAGGCAAAAAAAATAATAATAATCACACACAAGTAATAAAAGACCAGATCAAAAAATGTAGTTCCTAATGTTGCTGCATTGGGAGAAGCATTCGCCAAAATTGTGATTTTATTTTCAATTTATATTTTTTTTAATTTTCTCAACCAAATTTCTCTCCCAAGATCATAAATTTTTCACAACCAAAACCCATAGGTACTTTATTTCCCTAGGAATATAGCTCTACTTTATTTCAAGCTATTCAACACATGCCACTAGGAACCTTTCACACTATTTACCAAGGGAAGCAATTTTGCATTTGATCAACTCATGAAATCCGAAGATTCATAGTCCCAAAAGAAAGGTGCCACAACCTTGTTCATAGGTAGCTCTTTTCCGTTAGGTAGCTTTCACACTTTTTTCATTTAAGGGGAGTCAATTTACTCAAGATCAACCCATGAGAACCTAAGTTCCATAGTACCTTGACAAATTGCAGCATCCCAAAAATTTCAAAAGGTAGCTCTTTCCTTTGTGGACTTTAAACATACTCAAGAACTGGGAGAGAGATAGGAGAATCATAACAATGAAATCACAACAGATTTTGAATGAAATTCCCAAGCAACCACAAGAGATACATACATGTGAGACAATTGATCTAGAGTGCCCTCTAAAGACAAAATGCAATCATGCCTAATTTTGATTTTTTTTTTTTTTTTTTTTTAATAATTAACTAAGTGTAAAATCATATGTGTAAAAAAACATATGGCACACAAAACACAAGAGATTTCCAAAGATTGAAAAATCTCTCAAAAACAAGACACTTGGCAAATATATCAGCAAGATGATTTTCGGTCCCAACATGTTCAATGCAAACAATTTACATAATCAACCAAGTCCCAAAAAAAATGGTGTCTTATATTAATGTGATTAGTTCGAGAATAATGAACTGGATTTTTGTGCTAAGAAAAAATGAATAGTGTTAACAAAAAACAAGGTTAACACATCAATGTGAAGTCATAACCTTTGATCATTTGAGCATCCATAAAAATTTTAAGGCTTCTCTCAAAAATATTTTGATAAACATGCAAATTTTTGAGAATCAACCTTACCTTCTTCTCCTTGTGTATATCCCATCATGAATATCACCTATCACTTGAGAGATTGGATGGTTTTTACGACGGCTAGGAATATCATGGCTGCAACCATTCAAATTTGTTGATTTTCAATACAGGTGACTGAGATCGAAAGTTCAGGACTGCCTGCCAAGTTTACGTCAATGTTGCTCCCGTTGTTGCAACATCGGGTGAAACATTGTGAATAACATTGGTGAACTTTCGAGAACATGCAGGCTTTGTGCGATTCTTTTGAAACATTTTGGAGGAGATTCAGGCTCATAGCGGCTTAGAACGATCATATATCAAATTTTGGAGAGATCAGGGTTCACAATATTTGGACTTGCCTTTGTCATTACTACCCTTAGGAACCCATCTGTTTAAAAACTTTGGGTTGGAGATTTTTGAAAAATTTCGATTTGTCTTTGAATGAGGCTTCCAATGTGTGCGCCAATGTTGCAACATTGGTGGCGCGATGGTCGCCATACGGTTACGCGATGAGTGAGTTTTCAAAGAAATCTTGCCTCATTTCATTCTCATACATGGCCTTTTTCGAGAAAACAAAAGGGTTGTATGTGACCGAGCTTATGGCGAAGTGACAAACATAATTTTTCTTTCTAACTCTTGGTTTTTCACAAAAAAGAGAAAACTTTCATTGTTCGATTTGGTTCAGGATGTTCCTTCTCCCTCTTTCCACAAATACCTTAGGGACAAAACCAATACGATCTAGAAGTATTACGAATGACAAATCATCAACCTTTTGTTTGCTAGAATTCCACTTAGTCATGGTCTCATTGGCTTGAATGAGCTGCTCTTTTAAACCTTCAATCTCCACATCCTTCTTGGTCAACGAGACTCTCCATCCTTGTAATACACTCATACGTTCTTCATTAGCCTTCTTTAACAAGTCATTTGCCTTTTTAAGCAACTTAACTTGACAAACTCTCTTTTCCCAATCATTGTACAACTCCTTATATGCATCCATCAAATCGATTACGATTACGCACCATCTTTAGAGACAGAAGAGTTAACGCAACATAAATCATTATACAAACCTTTCTTTTTCAAAGTATTAGGGCGAACAAAATTCTCATATTGAGAATCCATCATGGCTACAACAGAATCTACTCTTAGTGATGTCAAGAGGAGGCTCGATACCAATTGAAAGAGCGATGCCACGAAACTCAATATGGAGCGATGTTACGGTCAATGTTGCGGTGAATGTTGCAACAATAGGTATAACAATGTGAGCAAAGTGTTTCACGAAAATAGCAGCGGAAGAATTGTTTTCAGATTTAAAATAGATCAGACTTAGGAAGACAGAAAATCACACAAAACAATCTACAAGTATCAAACTTGTAGATCAAGCCTCAAGGCCACACAATTTATATAAAAATCAACACTTTTTATACTCAACGAGTTAACAAAAAATTCTCACAAGATATAGAATCTTGGAGAACAAAAAAACCCATAAACCACTAAAACAAACATGGGAAGAAAGACTAAGAACAACTACCAAAACAACAAAACAAGGCTTGAAGCACAAAAGCAGAACTTGAGGAAACACAAGGCCGTGTTCCTGAAGTTTCAAACAGCAGCAGTAACAGCAGCAGGTATGAGAACTATTGTATGCAGAATGGTCTTCGTGTATGAGATGTTGATCTCTTCTCTCAAGCTCGGGACACAAGACTTCTAATTAATTCTCTCTCACACTGCTTTCTGTAAGCTCTATCACTCTCGGTCTTCTTTGCGTCAAGGCTCATCGATTCTCACACGTCGACTCTCGGCCTTTGCTTTATGAATTAGCGTAAGCTCTCGGCCTCGACGTCCTTCAACGGCTCGACCTCTTCTCTTAATATAGGCGTGAAACTTGCAAACCAAGACTTGAAAAGAATCCTGCAGTACTGAGGCAATACAAACACTCCTAATAGGAAAGATATTAGCAATTTTATGCAAGATTATGTTTCCTAATTAGACTATAATACTTGGAATAACTAATTTATTTGCAGAGATCTAGTTACCAAAACTATATTCCTAAATCTTTAAAATCTTTTAAAAGATTTTCCAAAGATTTTCCTATCAAAAAACAAAACCAATCTACCAAAAATAATCTAAACAAAATCTAACACCTAAAATAAACATTGACTAAATTAAAATCCTACTTTGACCAAGAAAGGTGAAAACAAGATAAAATAGGTCATGCCTATTTTACCCTTACAAGTAGACTTAAATATGAGAAACTACCTCTCTCACTTCTTCTTTTTCGACTAAATTTACATTTTAAAAATGAATATAAAAGTGGGAATTCGTTTTCTTCTCTTGAAATATATATCACGTGATTCTTTTTTATTTCTTAGTTAAGGTTTTTGTGTATGGATGGAATGTATTGCCATCAATCTCATAAATATTATAACTACATACATATAAACAAAATGGCCCATTATTATTAAGCAAAATTTAAAATATCGCCTTAAAAGTATTTTCTATAAAATAGATTCCTCAAACCCAACTCACTATGTATTTATAGACTGAGTTGTGAGATAAAGTGACTCCGTCTAACGGATTCGGACTCGTAGGAAACTTACTTTCATTATCATTGTAAGTTTGTAACTCAAGGTCAAATTAATACAAGGGTACGTTTTGCGTATTATCTTTTACGAATTTGTATTCTAGAGCAAAGCGGTTGACGTTGCTTTGTATAACAAACATACTGTAAGGGTAAAATAGGCATGACCTATTTTATTTTGTTTTCACCTTTCTTGGTCAAAGTAGATTTTTAATTAGTCAATGTTTATTTAGGTGTTAGATTTTGTTTAGAATACTTTTGGTAGATTGGTTTTGATTTTTGATAGGAAAATCTTTCAAATCTTTCAAAAGATTTGATCTTTCAAATCTTTCAAAAGATTTAGGCAACATATTTTTGGTAACTAGATTTATGTAAATAAATTAGTTATTTGATGTATCTTAGTCTTAATAGGAAACATAATCTTTCTTAATATTGTATTAATCTCTTTCCTAGTAGGAATTGGTTTCCTTGTACCGTGTTCCTACAGGTTGATGGCCTATAAATGCAGACGGGATTTTCATGGATTGGTACGCCGGAGAGCTTACAAGAGAGAAACTATTCAGGGAGCTTGAGGGAGAAAACTACTGACCATATTCGAGAGCTTGCTTGGCGTGCGGTGAGCTGAAGAGATTAGATCGAAAGCTATAAGCGTGAGCATCCTTCTTTGTAGTTAGCGTTTTATCCTTTCGTAAGGCGTGTGAAACTTCGAGAATATACCATTGTCGGCTTCATCGATTTATCGAGAAACAGATTCATTCTTTGTTGCTTCACGCATTCTTCTTGTCTTCTTTGAAACTTCAGAACACGGCCTTGTGTTCCGAAGTTACATTTTGTGCTTTAGCTTGTTTCGTTGTTTTGGTAGGCGTTCTTAGTCTTTCTTCCCACGTTTGGTTTAGTGTTTATGTGGGATTTTTGGTTCTCCAAGATCTATATCTTGTGAGAATTTTTTGTAAGGTTTTTCATTGAAAAACATTGTTGATTTTAGTAAATTTTGTGTGGCCTTGAGGCTTGATCTACAAGTTTGATACTTGTAGATTGTTTTTGTGTGATTTTTGTCTTCCTAAGTCTGTTTGTTTTAAATCGAAAACAAAACTTCCGCCGCTATTTTCGTGATACACTTTCGGTTCAGTTCACATTGTTACTTTTGTTGCAACATTCACGCAACATTGACCGATCGCCTCATATCGAGAATTCGTGGCATCGCGTTCTTTCAATTGGTATCGAGCCTCCTCTTGATATCACTAAGAGTCGATTACGCTTTAAAGGCGTGAATGGATTCTCAATATGAGAACGTGGTTAGATCCTCCTACTCTACTAATGCTAATTATTCTATATGGAAAGTCAAGATGCGTATCTTCATCAAATCCAATTGATGAAAGAGCGTGGCTTCTTGTGTTGAATGGTTGGAGTCCTCCCAAAGCGTAGATTCGATGGTGATGTCAAGATCACCAAAGAATGAGTGGACCAACGATGATAGGAACACGGCATCTTTTAACTCAAAAGCCTTGTCTGCTATTTATAAGGCCTTAGATGCAAATACTTTTAGGGTGATAGCAAATTATGAATCGCCAAAGATGTGTGGGAGGCCCTTCAGACTTTATGTGAAGGACTCGCCAATGTTCGTTCTTCTAAACTAAAATGCCCACTCGGTTTGCCTTGAATCTTTGTTTGTGATTCTCGATTACGAATGTGATGTTTGACCAATGTGTCACCCGATGTTGCAACATCAAGAGCAACATTGGGAGAAACATTGAGCGAAACAGAACAATTTCTTCGTTTTAATTCCACAATTGCGAGAGGATGATGGAGACACGATTCGGACCTCTTGGAAGGGAAGGTTACAAGGAGGCTGTACAAGGATTGGGAGAAGAGAGCTCACCAAGTTACACTACTTGGTAAGGCAAATGAACTATTAAAAAGGCAAATGCTGATCAAAAAGAATGCATAGTGAGGCCGAGAGTGTCCTAAGTAGAAAGGATGTGGAGATTGAGAAGTTAAAGGAGCATTACTCAAGCAAAAGAGACCATGACCAAGTGGAATTCTAGCAAACAAAAGGTTGATGATCTTGTCAATGCGTAATACTTCTAGATCGGTATTGGTTTTGTCCCTAAGGTATTTGTGAAAGAGGAAGAAGGAACATCCGGAACCAAACAGACCAATGAAAGTTTTCTGGCTTTTCGTGAAAAACCGAGAGTAAGAAAGAAAAATTATGTTTGTCACTACGCCATAAGCTTTGGTCACATACAACCTTTTTGTTTTCTGAAAAGGCCATGTATGAGAATGAAATGAGGCAAGATTTCTTTGAAAAAACTCATTGGCGTAACCGTAGAGCGCCGCGCCGCCAATGTTGCAACATTGGCGCACACATTGGAAGCCTCATTCAAAGACAAATCGAAATTTTTCAAAAATCTCCAACCCAAAGTTTTTAAACAGATATGGGTTCCTAAGGGTAGTAATGACAAAGGCAAGTCCAAATATTGTGAACCCTTTGATATATGTCCCGGTTCTAAGCCGTCCCTATGATGAATCTCCTCCAAAATGTTCGAACCAGCATCTGAAACCATAAATCTGCACATGATCGACAGGCACTGCATATTCGAAAGTTCAGCCAATGTGATTCACAATGTGTCACCCAATGTTTCACCCGATGTTGCAACAATGGGAGCAACATTGGACGTAAACTTGGCAGATTCAGAAACAGGTCCTGAACTTTCAGAATCAGGTCTGTACATTCAGAAAATCAGTCAAATTTGAATGGTTGCAGCCATGACATTCCTAGTCCGTATTCAAAAAAACCATCCAATCTCTCAAGTGATAGGTGATATTCATGATGGCATATACACAAGGAGAAGAAGTAAGGTTGAATCTCAAAAATTTGCATGCTTATCAAAATATTTTTGAGAGAAGCCTTAAATCTTTTATGGATGCTTCAAATGATCAAAGATTATGTGTTCACATTGATGTGTTAACCTTGTTTTTTGATAACACCTATGCATTTTTCTTAGCACAAAAATCCAGCTTCATTATTCTCGAACTAATCACATTAATATAAGACACCATTTTTTTAGAGACTTGGTTGATTATGTAAATTGTTTGCATTGAACATGTTGGGACCGAAAATCATCTTGTCGATATATTTGCCAAGTGTCTTGTTTTTGAGAGATTTTTCAATCTTTGGAAATCTCTTGTGTTTTGTGTGCCATATGATTTTACACTTAGTTAATTAAAAAAAAAAAAATTAAAATAAAAAAAAAAAAATAGGCATGATTGCATTTTGTCTTTAGAGGGCACTCTAGATCAATTGACTCACATGTATGTGTCTCTTGTGGTTGCTTGGGAATTTCATTCAAAATCTGTTGTGATTTTTGTTATGATTCTCTCTCTCTCTTTCTTGAGTATGTTTAAAGCCCACAAAGGAAAGAGCTACCTTTTGAAATTTTTGGGATGCTGCAATTTGTCAAGGTACTATGGAACTTAGGTTCTCATGGGTTGATCTTGAGAAAATTGACTCCCCTTAATTGAAAAAGTGTGAAAGCTACCTAACGGAAAAGAGCTACCTATGAACAAGGTTGTGGCACCTTTCTTTTGGGACTATGAATCTTCGGATTTCATGGGTTGATCAAATGCAAAATTGCTTCCCTTGGTAAATAGTGTGAAAGGTTCCTAGTGGCATGTTTTGAATAGCTTGAAATAAAGTAGAGCTATATTCCTATGGAAATAAAGTACCTATGGATTTTGGTTGTGAAAAATTTATGATCTTGGGAGAGAAATTTGGTTGAGAAAATTAAAAAAAAAAAAAAAAGCAAAATTGAAAATAAAATCACAATTTTGGCGAATGCATCTCCCAATGCAAAGACAACATTAGAACTACATCCTTTGATCTAGTCTTTATCACTTGTGTGTGATTGCATTTTTTTTATTTCTTTTGCCTAGCTTTTAGTCATCATGTTTTTAGGCATAACATTTTAGGACATGCATTGTTGGCATCGATATCAGCTTGGTGAAATTTTGTCCTAAACTCAAACTGTGCAAATCAATTTTCAAAAAAATCTCCATGTTGAAAAATATTTAGTGGATGTCTAATTTTTGTGGGAAACTAAGAGATTTTGAATCTGGATATGATGTGCTCAGTTTTTGCTAAGTGGTGTGATCAAATCTTGGTGAACACTTTATTGTGTTTTTCAAAATCTTTGATGTTTGAGAATTCCTAAAAGATGTTTTATCTCTCTTCCTTTTCCGGTCAAATAGGGGGAGAGAGATCAAGTGTTTCTTGTGATGGTGATATTTTCTGATTTGTGGTTTCTGATTTTACCCCTTGGTAACTAAATCTCTGCAAATAATTTAGTTATTCCTTGTATCATAGTTTTGTTAGGAAATCTTTCAAATCTTTCAAAAGATATCTTTCAAATCTTTCAAAAGATTTAGGCAACATATTTTTGGTAACTAGATTTTGTAAATAAATTAGTTATTTGATGTATCTTAGTCATAATAGGAAACATAATCTTTCTTAATATTGAACTAATCTCTTTCCTAGTAGGATTGTGTTTCCTTTTCTTTGTGGCCGTCGTGTATATATTGGAGGCTGATCATGAAGCAATTGGCGACCTGTGAGAGCAGATTACGAAGAGATACACGCTGCAAGAGAGCTTACAAGAGAGAAACTATTTAGGGAGCTTGAGGGAGAAAAACTACAGCCATATTCAGAGAGCTTGGCGTGCAGTGAGCCTGAAAGAGATTAGATCGAAAGCTATAAACTGTGAGCATCCTTGCTGTAGTTCTGAAGCAATTTATCCTTTCAGAAGCTGTGTGAAACTTCAGAGAATACACCATTGTCAGCTTCATCGATTTATCGAGAAACGCTTCATTGTTGTTGCTTCACGCTTCATTCTTGTCGCTGTTTGAAACCGAGGAACACGGCCTTGTGTTTCCTGAAGTTCTGTTTTTGTGCTTTAGCTTGTTTCGTTGTTTTGGTAGCTGTTCTTAGTCTTTCTTCCCACGTTTGTTCTAGTAGTTTATGTGGGTTTTTCGGTTCTCCAAGATTCTATATCTTGTGAGAATTTTTTGTTAACTGTTGAGTATAAAAACAGTGTTGATTTTTATATAAATTGTGTGGCCTTGAGGCTTGATCTACAAGTTTGATACTTGTAGATTGTTTTTGTGTGATTTTTTGTCTTCATAAGTCTGATTGATTTTAAATCTTAAAACAAAACTTCCGCTGCTATTTTCTGTGACATACTTTCTGTTATCATTGTCACTGTCATTGTTGCAACACTCACTGCAACATTGACAGTAACATTGTTTCATATTGAGACTCCGAGGCATCACGTTCTTTCACAATTTGTCCTCTTTTCGCCACTTCCCACCTTCATAACTTTTCAACACAGCCCATCAAAACTTGCAAACCCCAATTCCGTACCTTCAAAGCCAAATCCCAACTCAATAATTTGATTCCCCCCCCCCAAAGAAAAAAAAATGCAAGACTCGTCGACGTATACACAGATCAATCCCCAATTCCCGGAGCACGAGCACCTGAAATGCCCAAGATATGATTCAAACAACACCAAATTCTGTTACTACAATAATTACAACCTCTCACAGCTGTGCCACTTCTGCAAGAACTGTAGATGATGCTTGACTAAAGGAGGAACACTTCGTAATATCCCAATCGGCGGCGGCAGTCAGAAAAACACAAAACGCTCTTCAAACCCAAGACGATCTCCCACTTCTCCTTTTCC
This sequence comes from Codonopsis lanceolata, assembly GCA_013146195.2. Lineage (NCBI taxonomy): Eukaryota > Viridiplantae > Streptophyta > Magnoliopsida > Asterales > Campanulaceae > Codonopsis > Codonopsis lanceolata. The sequence continues at coordinate 174,132,521 of CM028378.1, forward strand.
AGCTTCGGTTTCAACGACAACTTCTTCCACGACGGCGTCGCCTTTGGCAACCCAATATCAACACAAACTAGAGCCTTCTAGAGTACTCGGATTCAAAGGGGAACACCGGATGCTTGACACCGATGGCAGCTTCAGCTCGCTATTGATATCGAGTGGGAACACCAGAAAAGATAGGTTTGCCCTTTAAAATGATCATGTTCCAAGCACATCATGATCGATTAACAGAGTAGCCTTTAACGACATCCAACCGAGGGACTACCGATGTGAAAAATTTGTTGTCTACTTTGGTTTAGCGTGCACTTGCGTTATACAGGGACTCCGAACTTTTTCAAAATACAGGAATCAATGGTGAAGTTAACTCAAAAAATTATATTTTTGTTGTTAGCAATATTTGTTCATGACATTCATAATCATTAAAAACCACTACTACTAAGCTAAACTAGATACTTTGACATATTATTGAAATTTTATATATTTTAACTATAATTCAAAATAACAATTGAATTTCACACATTATCCAAACCATGGAATTGCTACGACTTTAGAAGTAAATTTCACGTTATTTAAATTTCATGTTTTGACCCAAAAATGTTAACGAGTTGGGTTGGGTCGGATAGCTTTCAAGACAGCGGCCGACAACTTTGACCGACCTTGGTAGGTGTATCATTTCCCTTTCCTTTCCATCTCAAAGCTTGGTGTGCTTGGTGTATGGTTTCCCTTTCCTTTCCATCTCTTCTTCTCGATCCTCCTCTCCCGATTCTAGTCATTCTACGCCATGAGGCACACCGGCCGACCCAACCCAAAGTCCAACTACGAGATTTTTAACTGCAACAACTTAAATATACGCTATTAGAGCTAGAATTACTGCGGCAGCTAGCACCCATAGAATTTAAATATTTATTGAATTTAAAATAAAATAATAAAATAAATTAGTGGTATTAAGGTGGGACAAAATAAAATTTGAGTATTAGTATGAGATATGGTGTATACTTGTGGATACTAGACCACCGATTTATATTTTTGCCCAAAACTTCTTAAAAGTTGTCTTTATTGATTAAATTTTCAATTTGATCACTCTACTATTGTGAAACTCCACTAAACTCACCATATTATGCTTTTTTTACAATTTGGTAACTCTACTTAACAAAAGGTATCAATATGATTCATAAAGTGGATGTCGTTAAAGTAACACTATAAAAAGACACAAATACCCTTAACTATGACATGTGTCGTGCACGTGAACCTTAAGGCCTCCTAAACAAAGTCTAAGAACCCGACTATGGGTCATTTTCATTTGCGAGAGAGAGAGAGAGAGAGAGAGAGAGAGAGATCAAATGCTCAGGGTTGAAGGGTCCTAGCCACGTTGATTGAAGATTGAAGGAGTGGGTGAACAGTTGAAAGTGAACGAACTCGAACAAAGGTAGGCTTATAGCCTTAGTATTGCTATCGTCTCTTGAAATAAAACCTTAATTTGTGATTCTATAGTTACAGATTAGGGGCTTTTGACCGCATAAATTATGAATTATAAATTGTATTATTCAACTATACTTTCATGTGAGTTCAATTAGGGGGTTTTCTTGTAAGATTTTTGTTTTGTAAAATTTGGGTTTAAGTTGTCACAATAGTTGAAATTAGGGCTTTTGTGTTACGTGTGTTTATGCACACATGTATTGAGATTACATAGGTTATTTGTTGTAATATTTTTTTTTTGTTTATATAGCTCCAATTTTTATGTGATATATGGTCCCCCACCAGTCTGTGTTTCTTGGCCCCCTTCCCCACTTTAGTCTCTATTGTAATTTTATTCGGTAATGTTGGTTGTCGCCTTCACTCCTGAATGTGATCGCTCTGCCGATAGAAACATCGTTCGGATTTCTGCCAAAGTCATGCAGTCACTTTGTCCTAGAATGCGACCGTTTCTCAAAGTCGTTGCCCAACTAGAATGCAACTAACTTCCTGCATGTGTAATCGAGTCATTATATTCCTAACAATTCAATAATTATTTGATACTTAATTTTCATGCATGTTTGTAGGTGTTGCATTTTTCAATACTTTTAATGACGAAAACTGACAAAGTGTGTAAAATTCTTAATTTTATATAGGCTAAAATATGAAAAACACCCCAAAGTAACCACTCAATCTCACAATGCCCACCCAATGTTAAAATTTTCTCAAGTTCATGCCTAATGTTTCCATTTGTCCCAGTTAGCACCCTAGCTGTGACAGCCATTAGAAAGATAACAAAAAATTAACGAAAAGATAACAAAAAGTTACCTTTTAAACTTTATAATGGTAGAAATTATACGATAGAAAAAAATAATAGATCGAACTAATACATACAAATAATACAATTCACATTAAAAAAGTTACGGCAGAAAAAAAATTATACATATATATATTAATAAATTAATATTATGAAATTTATAATTTCTAGCCCTAACCCTTAGTATAGACAGTAAACCTAATTTTTTTGTTTATATATATATATATATATATATATATATATATATATATATATATATATATATATATATATATATATATATATATATATATATATATATAAGTTTAATATTAGTGTTATTAAGCGCACAAAAAAATTAAGTTTACTATTAATACTAAGGGTTAGGGTTAGAAATTATAAATTTCATAATATTAATTTATTAATATATATGTATAATTTTTTATGTCATAAATCGTTTAATGTAAATTGTATTATTTGTGTATATTGGTTCGATCTACTTTTTTTTCTGTCGTATAATTTCTACCATTATAAAGTTTAAAATGTAATTTTTCATTATTTTTTTGTTAATCTTTCGTTATCTTTCTAACGGCTGTCACGGATAGGGTATAAACTGGAACAAATTGATTCATCATACATAAACTTGAGAAAATTTTAACATCGAAAAACATTATAGGTTTGAATGATTACTTTGAGATGTTTTTTATATTTTGACCTTTTATATATCTATATAAGGCTCCCCGCCCTTTTTCTTGTCATGGCCCCCCTAAACCTGGTCTTGGTGAATACACAAACCCTTTCAAATGGCCCTACCCTTTCGTCATACTTCCTCTCCTAAAAATTATTAATACCTCATTTTTAAATTATCGTCATCATTTCTTTTTTCGTTTCTTCCAAAATAATTATTCAGTTTGAAACTTACATTTTTAGAATATCATTTTTACCATTTTACCCTTACTTTTTCAGTCTACTTTAATTATAGATCAAATACACATGGGCTTTAAAGGAAAATATACATTAAACCAATATAAATAATTAAGTCAGTTGTTTTTTTCTTAAACTGTGCGCCAGGTCAACTAGGACGATTATTTAGGGACGGAGGGAGTACTAGTATTGTTACTTTCCATTGGTTTTTTTATTTTTTTTATTTTCAATTGGACTATGGTAACTTTTAAAATTATTTTTATCATTTTTAAACATATTTAAAATGTAAATATTAGCAAAAAAGAATACAAAATGTGGACAACCATGTTAAGTATCTAATGGACATTAAAAGAAATGGTTTAATTAATTAATTAACATCAAGGTACAATGATGAAAACTGAAAAGTATTCGAAAAATACCATGGTCAAAATGAAAAAAAAAAAGAAAAAAAAAGGAGAAAATATCATTTTATGGTTTATTCACAAATGAACAAGTAATCAGCCCTAGCAAACAAATAATCAATCTCCTTCCTCCACTCCGGCTAATAAAAGTCTAAAAAAATTTCATTCCTTTTTGGTTTGTCCCAAAAATTATCATGATTATATAGATAATAGCAACGTTAGTTTAGCTTGAGGAAAGAGTATTTTTTTTGTTACATATTACAATTAAAACATAAAAAGTAAAATATAAATTATAAGTCGCTATAGTATAGTGGTAAATATTCTTATTTGTCACACGGGATCTAGGTTTGATTATTAGTAACAATAAATAATTCATAAAAATAATTTGCTTTATGGAGTTAGGATAATCAAATAAAATATAGATTAAAATATTTCTTGCCATTGCTGGAGATTGAACACATGTCACCCGGTTTGATTCTTATGCATGCTTTTGAGTGTGCTCGATATGTCCTTTTTGGGAGAAAAATCTTTTTGTTTGTTGTTTGTTGAATTTTGGCAACATGACCGCTGACCGCTTTTGTTTTGGTGCTTTGTTTGAAATTTAGGCGGCGTATTTGTATTTGTTGTATGTCATGTCTTAATTTCGACGGCATAACTACTATATTTGTGGCTTTTTATGGCTGGGTTTAGGAGAGAACTGAATTGAGTTAGCTAGGTTTCTATTTGGACAGAGGTTTAGGTTGGTTAGGGAAGATTTCTTCAGCCTAACGGGGAAAAGAATTTCTACAGCCTAATAGAGAGAGAGCTTCAGCGAGAGAGTTTTTCTACGTAATTTTATGTGTGTCGTGAACAGAAGAGGAGACCTTTATTTATAGGCAAAGATCTGATGATTCTTAACGGCGAAGGATGAGAAGACCGTGATAGAAATACATAGAAGATATAGAAGATTACTAGAATATTACTTTTATTTGTATATGATTTCCTTTTCTACTTAGTGTTGTAATCCTTTCCATATTGTAATTATCTTGATCTCCAAGTTAGGTTAGGATTCCTCTTGTATATATACAATACTACATCAATAATACAATTAAGTTTTCCCAATATCAATTTCTCTTATATGGTATCGAGCATCATAATTTCTCTAAACCACAGCCTTAACCGTCACCCTCCTAAATTTCCCTCTCCATCACGGCGGCCTCCTTCCCAACCCAACTGCCAACTCTCCTCATACCCCCGGCCTAATATACCTTACAAGAGGAAAGTGTTAGTGGTGTCGTTCGGTTGGTCATTCCCTCTCATGCCCCGTTGCCCCATGTTCCACAACTTATATCCTCACATCACCATTCCCAACCCACCTCCTAATCCCGCCACAAATTCAATGCCCCTCAGCGCCCCACCGCTGACTCCTGACCCTTGGCCGCAATCCGTGGTCCTCCCAACAACAACCCGATGCTACCGGTTTCTACTCCCCTCGTCGTCCAAGCGCTACTCAGCCCCACCATCACTCCTCTCTACCATCTTGGCTTCTTGATAGCGGAGCCACCCACCATGCCACGTGATGTGACTTGGATAACCTTGCCCTCCACTCTCCATATGATGGCACTGAAGAACTTCTGATAGGTGCTGGTTCCGGTCTTCAAATTTTTAACATTGGTTCGACCTCTTTCATTACTTCATCCTCTTCTTTTAAGCTTAATAATGTGCTTCATGTTCTCTCTCTCTCTCTCCCGTAATATTATCTCAATTTCTCAGTGTGCGTGATAATAATTCCTCTATTACCTTCTCACCAAATTCTTATGTTGTGAAGGACATCAAAGCAGGGAACATTCTTCTTCAAGGTCAACCTAAATCGGCATTTATGAATGGCATCCCTTCTTTCGTTGTTCACTCGGTCAACCTTTGTCTTCCACAACCAATTGGCATCATCGATTAGGACACCCCTCCCCCACTATTTTACGTTTTCTTAGTCATAAGTTTAGTTTAAATATTCCAAACTCTAGTCTTTTTCATTGTAATTCTTGTGACTGTAACAAGAGTCACAAATTACCTTTTTATGATAATTCAATAAAGTCTTTTGGTCCACTTGATGTTATTTATAGTGATGTTTGGACATCCCCTCTACTCTTTTTTGATGCCTTCAAGTATTACATTATATTCGTGGATCATTTCTCTAAATTCATCTAGTTCTACCTGCTCAAACACAAAAATGATGCCACCACTGTCTTTAGTCATTTTAAACTTCTTCTCAAAAAATATTTCAATCGCTCCATCAAAACCATATTCAGTGATAATGGAGAAGAATACATTGGGCTCCAAACTCTTCTTAAAACTCATAGAATCCAACATCTTACTTCTCCCCCTCATACACCAGAACACAATGGCAACTCTGAATGTCATCACAGACATATTGTTGAAACTGGTTTATCTCTCCTCACTCACTCATCCATGCCTCTAAAATACTGGTCTCTAGCTTTCTCCACTGTTTGTTACCTAATTAATCACATGCCTACTCCTACTCTTCACTTTAAATCACCCTACCTCATTCTTTATAATCAACCCCCCAATTATCTCAAACTGCGAAGCTTCGGATGCCTATGTTATCCTTGGCTCTGTCCCTATACCTCTCATAAACTACAACCTCGCTCATCTCCGTGTGTCTTTTTAGGGTACTCACCCACTCAGAGTCCCTATTACTGTCTAGATCCTACCTCTCATAAAATCTACACTTCGCGCCAAGTGAAATTTATTGAACATTCCTTTCCTTTTTCCTCTTCATCTTCTTCTCCGGCCCTTGACCATCCCATCTCCTGATTAGTGGTGCTCCATCACCGTGCCTCTACTTTCCAGTGTTACGCCTTCTGTACCACCCACTATACCCACGGCCCTTCCCCCTACTCCGGCCGCACCAGTCCAGTCCCCCCTTCTCCTACAAACCAACAGCTTACTCATCCTCCTTCACCTAACTCTCCGCTGCCTACCCCAGCCCCTAACCCCGATGATTCCCACCAGCCCACACCCTCTTCGACACCACCTCCACCCCCATCTCTCCCTTCCACTACTCGTCCCACTACCAGACTCCAAAACAATATTATCAAGCCTATCCAACGCCTTAACCCCACTGCCTCTCTCACATCTCCTTTCGAAACACCTACCACCACTGCCCAAGCTCTCAAAAGCCCTGTCTGGCACACTGCCATGCAAGAAGAATTTGATGCTCTCATCCATAACAAAACTTGGGATCTTGTTCCCCCTTTCCTTCATAGAATTTAATTGGGTGTAAATGGGTGTACCGGACCAAATACCTTCCTGATGGCTCAGTTGATCGTCACAAAGCCCGTTTGGTGGCTAAAGGTTTTCAGCAACGTCCGGGTCTTGATTTCTCTGAAACATTCAGTCCTGTAATTAAACCTGCTACTGTGCGCACTATACTATCTCTTGCTACAGTTCATGGTTGGTATATCCGCCAGGTTGACATCAACAATGCTTTCTTACAAGGTTCTCTTACTAAGGAGGTCTTTATGGCTCAACCACCGGGTTTTGTAAGTTTCTCTCATCCCTCTCATGTTTGTAAATTGCGCCAAGCTATTTATGGTCTTAAACAGGCTCCTAGGGCTTGGTACAATGAACTTCGTTCTTATCTTCTTTCTCTTGGGTTCAAAAATTGCATTTCCGATTCCTCTCTCTTTACATTACGTCATCCCCAAGGTCTCATCTTCCTTCTTGTCTATGTCGATGATATTATCATCACTGGTCCAAACTCTTCACTCCTCACTACTTTTATCTCCAAATTTTCCTCACGTTTTTCTCTCAAAGATCTTGAGTCTCTGTCTTATTTCTTGGTTGTTGAGGTTCTCCCTCACAAAGAGGGTATTCTACTCAGTCAGCATCGTTATGTTCAGGATTTACTCACTCGGGCACACATGGAAAACTCTAAACCTGTGTCCACACCCATGCTCACACATCCGTCTCTTACTCTCACTTCTGGTACTCCCTTGCCCAATCCTATTAAGTACTAGGGATGACAATTTGAGGCATGACACGATTGATCGACACGAATACGGCAAGAAATTATAGGGTTTGGGTTGGGGCTTATCGGGTTCGGGCCGTTATAGGGCCAACGCGATAAGGCACGATAAGAAATGGGTTGTTATCGGGCTGGCTTGATAAGCACGATAAGACATGATAACTAAAATATATATTTTTTAAAAATATATTTTTAAAAATTTACTAGGGGTTATTCAGTTCTTTCGAACTATTTTCATGATCATTTCATAGTTTTATTATTTGAAAATTTATGACTTTTAAACTACTTGACTATTTATATTGATAAATTTTCAAAATATGTATTACAAATCAAAATTTATAATGTTTATTGGGCTTAACGGGCTTGACTAAACAAATCGTTTTTTTTTTTTTTTTTGCTTATCGTGCTTATCATGTCGTGCTGTGCTTTTCGTGTTTTTATCGTGTCGTGTTCGGGTTTTAATATTAGGCATGATAAGCTTATCGTGCCGTGTTCGTGTTCGTGCTTATCGTGTCGTGCTGTTATCGTGCCGACCCGATAACAACCCAGCACGGCCGATTTGCCACCCCTACTGAGTACCGTGCTCTTGTTGGGAGTTTTCAGTATCTCTCTCTTACTCGTCTTGACATCTCATTTGATGTCAATCGTCTTGCCCAATTTATGCACCGTCCCACTATCGAGCATTGGGTTGCTCTAAAACGGTTGCTTCGTTTTTTTGGCTGGCTCCTCTGAGCATGGACTACTCATTCGTTGTGACTCTCCTCTTACTGTTCATGCTTTCACTGATGCTGACTGGGCAAGTGATAAGGATGATTATATTTCCACTATTGGTTACATTATCTATTTGGGTAAAAATCCTATTTATTGGAGTTCCAAAAAGCAACGTTCTCTTGCTCGCTCCTCCACTGAAGCAGAGTATCGTTCCATTGCCACTACGACTGCTGAAGTATTATGGGTTCAAAATTTGCTCCACGAACTTGGCTACATCTCTTCTTCTCCACCAGCTATCTATTGTGATAATATGGGAGCTACTTATGTTACTGCCAATACGAGGTTCCATTCACGTATGAAGCATCTTGGTCTTGACTATCATTTTGTTCGCGAACACGTTCAAGACAAGAAGCTTCGGGTATCTTTTATTTCCAGCCGAGATCAGCTAGTTGATGCGCTTACTAAACCACTCAGCCGAGGTCCCTTCCAAGAAATTGTCTCAAAGATTGGACTTGTTAACCGGTCGTCCATCTTGCGGGGGCATGATAGAAATACATAGAAGATATAGAAGATTACTTTTATTTGTATTTGATTTCCTTTCCTACTTAGTGTTGTAATCTTTTCCATATTGTAGTTGTAATCCTTTCCATATTGTAATTATCTTGGTCTCCAAGTTAGGTTAGGATTCCTTTTGTATATATACAATACTACATCAATAATACCATTAAGTTTTCCCAATATCAATTTCTCTTATAAGTTAAACTATTTTGAATCGCGGATAAAAAATATTGGATTACATTGATAAATCGCGGTACAAATAGACTAGCCAATTAAACTATTGAACCGCGGTGCAAAAAATAATACAATAAAATTGATGAATCTCGACATAAACATTGATGAATCACGATACAATTAGACTACATAATTAAATTATTGAACCACGGTGCAAAAGATAATGCAATAAAATTGATGAATCGCGGTACAAACATTGATGAATCGCGGTACAATTAGATTACACAATTAAACTATTGACCCGCGGTACAAAAATTAATGTAATAAAATTGATTAATCGCAGTGCAATTAGACTAGGCAGTTAAACTATTGAACCGTGGTGCAAAATTTATGCAATAAATCGATGAATCACGGTACAATTAAACTATTGAACTGCGGTGTAAAAAATAATGTAATAAAATTGATGAACTGTGGTGTAAAAATAATGACTTCTGTAGCACGTTTACAGTTCGTTAAAGGTCTCGTAGTCATTTTGCCACAAAAAATAACTTTTTCTGATTGAAAAAAAGAAGATACTTTAACGATTAAAAACTTTAAAAAGTAGACCAACCTATAATTTTTTTTCCTTAATAATTCCTCCAAGCTAAATTTCAAGCCAAAGAATCTCATGCTCAAACATGTGACGACCAATAAAAGAGTGAAGTGGGCCCAAACATGATCAAAGCCCAAAACAATCCAAATAATGTCCAAATACTTTGAGTCAACTTTTAAAATATATCTCGATTGATCTACAAGTCTAAAAATTACAAATAAGGTATAGTTAGGAAGCTTTTGAAGTCTAGTTTCTAACGTACCAAATAGATCCAAATTTTGAGTTTTGACACAAAACTACAGCCAATTTACTACAGGCTGTTTCTGACCTACGGAAATATGCGAGTCGAACCAAAATATAACTCGAGCTCGTGTAAAGGTACACAAAAGTCATTCCAAAGCAATTCCAGGTTAATCCCCAAGGTCTCCTAGTCATCTAGGGCTGAACCTAGGGTCAAAATAATACCTACCGAGTAAAACAGTAATAAACACGACATGTATAAATTCGTACGATAACACGATAAATTGCTATCCCATCGTGGCTATAATTATACCAAGTCAAGGGTAATCTCATAATACATGTTTAAACCAAGTATATAACGTTTAAAACAAATCACAAATGCCACGGGTAGACTCCACCCACCGAGTCAAAAAGTCAAAGAGTCAAACTAAAGCAATATCAACTCAAAACTAATTAAACCAAAGTCCTCAAAATTGACTCCAAACACAATCAAACAAAACAAAGTCTTATCTTGGACTTCCAACACAAATAACACCCACTCGAACCATCACGAGCAGCAACGGATTCTCTGAAGAGCAAATCCTCAGAGTCGCAATACAAAACATATCAACAACACGATTGGACTCCAAAGGTGCTATCGCACTCATCCAACTCACGATATAACAAAGTTCTAATTAGAACTCAAAATCCAAGTCAAAACACTATTTGACTAACATGCTAACACTGCAAATTTAACACTAATCAATTAGTAATTAACACATAAATATCATAATATATGCAAGAAAATCCCCGGGTGTTACATAACCAACATCTAAAGGTACAAATTAAGGAAAATCATAAGCTGCATAATATAACTCCAAGATAACATACTAACCTTCTGAAGGGGACAAGAATCAGGATGTACATCAACCATGAAATGAGAACCCCTTTCCACTTGTTAGTTGCTACTCCATTTACAGTCCTTTGCAAAGGATCAATTAAATGTTCCTATCAGATAAACATCTCCACCATCACTACTACACAATATATATTATAATACAAATCAAGAAGTTAGAAAAGCTAACTAGTTGCTAGGATTGGTTTTTATCAAACACAACTACTGACTATGATTAACTCTTAGTAGCCAAGCGTGTGAATTACAGTTTAGTTTACGGTTGTGAATTACGATGTAAATTACGGTTTAGTTTACTGTTGTGAATTACAGTTTATGTTCTCTCTTCCCTATTTTTTCTCCTTTTTTTCTTTCTCTCCTGTTTCTCTCTTCAAGAAACGTCTAGCCAGTTCCTTTATTAGTTTATTCCATGTTCCTTCATTCTCAACACCCACCTCTCATGCCTTCCCTTCCCTTAGGTAAAAGTCTTCGATATTTTAGGGATTCGGGGTAGTGTTGCGCTCTCTGGATTTTTTTTGGAATAAATATATACCACTCACTCTATTTAAAAATTGATTTTGGCAAGCAGAACTCATCAAATCTTCCCAGGCAAGAATCACAGGAAGAAAGAACATAAAAGCAGTATGGAAGTGAGGAGAGTCCCGGAAAGGCTGGTTGGAAATATGCATCTAGAAAGAAAAATAATTTTTTCATTGGCTACGCCCCAGAACGCTTACAGACCACTGCCACCGAGAAAAGTAATTGAAAATTGGGATGTCAAAATGTGGGCCTTTTGACCCCATCCTATAAAACTTTCAATGGTTCCTTTTGCAAATCCTTGTTGCAGGAAGAGAACTAATATCTTGATTGATGTATAATCATTACATAAGATAGAAAAATGAATCAATTGAGATTTATTGTTTGAATATTTACAGTTACCGCACATTATATTTTATAAGCATTGTTCAATTTATTTTCGATATATTGATTGATTTTTTTATGTGCGTTATTGCTGATTTAGTTCTAGGAGCATTATTAATTATTTTTTGTTTCTAATTGCTTTGATTGATATCTTTGAGTTCTGTTTGAATTTTAATGTGTGGAGTATTTGGCTATTTAAAACCGCATCCATTTGTCCTAGAAGATAAGTTTATGCGAGTTTGTTTTTTGTTTAGTTTTTGAGTTCTGTACTGTTTCTGCTGTGTATGGTATATTGATATAACCTTTACAAAACTCCAAACATATATTTATTAGTTTCTACTACTCGAGTATACATTGATCAAATCTTATACCGACGTCGTGCCATTGGCACAAACACAAAAATCTAGTATAAAAAAATACAAAACAAAATAAAAAATTAATAACATTAGGAGCACAAAATCCTAATTGACAACTACTGACTCATATTACCACCATCAAATGATAGGACCTATACTGTCTAACACCAACTAAGAACCGACACTAATCAAATTTTGTACCTACAATTTTGTATTTGTTTTATGACCTAGTATACTCCATGCATGCACGTACATGAAAACAATGTTATAGCTACTAAAAGCTTGTCATCCACATGTCAGTAATTGGTCAAAAATTGTTGGTTCCATTAGGGTTGTGTTATGAAATTTGGTAATAACAACACTATTCACAAATGAAATCATCATTCAGGTTATAATAAAGATACAAATAGTAAAAAGGCAAGTCATAATTCAAGACATGTTTCTATTTCCTTACTTGAATTAAACCCTAACAAATTCCAATTCTACTCAAATTAGGCAACATAAGCTACAAATTCGAAAAATGGTTTTACACTAACATAAGAAAACAAAAAATATACCAGAAATTTCAACATTTAGTTGCAAATATAAACATGTGGAGAGAGAGAGAGAGAGAATTTACAGCCTCAGGTTTTTCCATGAGTATGGCAACAACGGAGGTGGCTTAGGAGATGACGGAAGAGGTGTCAATGTCGTCAAGCTTGAGAAAGAAGATAGAGAGAGAAGAAGGAGAATGATGGCAGGAAGAGGAGAAATCGGCTGGAGAAGGAAGGGGGGGAATAGCACCTAGGCTTGTACGAGTTATTTTTGGGGAAATTTTAATTAGTCATTTTGATTGTTTAGTTAGGTTAGCCAAGGTTGAGTTAGTAAGCAAGTAAAAGATAGGGACCCACTAGAGTCAACTCAGCTGTCATGTCATTTGGTATACAAATTTAAGTACTTATTGAGTGTTCCTAACACTACTCTTTTTCAAATTGATGCCTTTGACTAGGCCATTTAAAAAAAATCTCGCATGTCCACTTTGATCACTTTCAAATTATTCACTTAGACCACTTCACTCAATTTTCACCATAAAATTATATATATATATATATATATATATATATATATATATATATATATATATATATATATGAATATCATGGAAAAAAATACTACATATTTGTGTAAATACCGTCTTATAAGTAATCTTCTTACATTTTAGTATCTTGATATAATTATTTATATATAATACCATGACTATTATTTCATACCATTATTTATTTTATAAAAAAATATAGTGCAACCAAATTAACGTTTGATTAAATATATTCACTCTTATGATTGTATTTTTAAGCACGCTTAAATATGCCAATTTGGGCGTCTTAGGAGGTTGAAATTGTTGGGAAAATCCCTATTACAATCTTACAGAATATAAAGCAGAATAATTAAAAAAGAAAACAAAACTGTTGCTCTTGAGTAGAACTGCTACTGTTAAGTCTTCTTAAGACTATTGTTGAAGAAGACTTGTGAAGTCTACTGCTGAAGAAGACTTTAGAAGTCTGCTGGTGAGAAGAGTTGAGAAGTCTGTTGGTGAGAAGACTTGTGAAGTCTACTGCTAAGAAGACTTGAGAAGTTTTGCTAGAGAGAAGACTTGTGAAGTCTGCTGGTAAGAGGATTTGAGAAGTCTGCTGGAGAGAAGACTTGAGAAGTCTGCTGGAGAGAAGACTTGAGAAGTCTGCTAGTGAGAAGACTTGAGAAGTCTACTCTTCAAGTCTACTGGTGGAAGTGAGAAGTCTGCTTTTCAAGTCTGCTGGTGGAAGGAAGCAAGTCTGCTCTTGAAGTCTGCTAGTGGAATGAAGCAAGTCTGCTAATCGAGGCCTGTGTAACACACAGTTTCCTTGAAACGTTATTTGCCCCACTCCCTGTAAGTGCGTGGAGTTCTTACACGGGACGATCGTTTCCTAGGATACAACAGCGGTACCAGATGACTATTCACTGAAGGTCCGATGAACTGAACAAGTGCCATAAATCTATCACCAAATAGGAGGCCAAGAAAAAATACGCAATATGAAATACAACAGTGGTACCGGATGACTATGCACTGAAGGTCCGACGAACTTAACAAGTGCCAGAAATCTATCACCAAATAGGAGGCCAAGAAAAGATACACAATATGAAATGCAATGCATGTGTATAAGAGAAACAGGAAGCTCGTGCTTTTCCCAAAGTGTGTTTTCGTTTATGGAGAATGGTTTCATTATATAGGCCAAAAAAATCAACACGTTTTAATTACTAAAACGTTTTGATTATGCCCATTAAAGTCTCATTTAAAGCAGTCATTAAGACAGAATTAATCAGCTCTTTAATGTTGGAGTTACGAAAATTGAATTTAAATTCAAAAGAAAAATGAGCAAAAAGTGGGTTTGTCTAGGTAGCACAATTTGGTCCGACATTCATGTGCGCATGTGCGGGAACACGAGTATGTCGGTCCAAGCGAGATTGTATATAAACCCTTCAAACCTCTCATATTCTTCCAATGTGGGATAACCCACTTCCAACACTTCCAATATCCTACTTTAAACCTCTATAACTTATTCATCCGATATCCGAATTTGACAAATAAATATAGTATTCTTATGTATTCACGGAGAGGAACATAATTCCATAATCACCAAAGTCATTACATAAATGACTCACAAATAAATTAGTACCTCAAAGCCCCAATTTACTTCACTTAAACACTAGTTTTCCAACAAAATTGGCTAGGGAATTTGTAAGCTAGGCAAGTAGGCAACAAAATAAAATACTTAAAAAGGGAGTATAATAAAGAAATAAAGAAATAACTTTAAAAGTATAATAAAGAACATGGGGAAGTAATATCTTTTGCGCTATCTTTTCCAAAATGACTTTCTCCTCATATCCAACTGTGGGTGCCCCGGAATCTCCCGCACCCCGCGCTCCTTTTTCTAGGGGAACGCGACGTGCGTAAGGACACCATGCTTTCCATTCCACCCTCCCTTGTTTAGAGAAAGACGAAATTAAAAATGCAGAAAGGGTGTTGTCAAGAAGCACGTTGAATACGCCTCGGTCACCGAGTGATTTTTGGTCCATTATGAGAGCTTTGGGTTTCTCCGTATCTCACCCTCCCTTGTTTAGGGGAAGACAATACACATAAAATGCATCACCCTTTTCATTCCCACCGTCCCTTGTTTAGGGGAAAACGGAAAAATGCAAAAAAGGATGTTGCGAGAGCGCGTGGGAACACGCCCTGCCTTACTATGGACTTTTTGAAAATCGCCTAAAATCATTATGAGTGCCTGGGGTTTCTCCGTATCTCACCCTCCCTTGTTTAGGGGAAAACAAGACACATCAAATGCATCACCCTTTTCATTCCCATCGTCTCTTGTTTAGGGGAAAACGGGAAAGTGCAAAAAAAAAAGATGTTGCGAGCCTCACCATGACATTAGGTTTATTTTGGATCGCTATGAGTGCTTTGGGCTCCCCCTATCTCATCCTCCCTTGTTTAGGGGAAAATAAAATACAGGAAATGCATCACCCTTTCATTCTCATTCTCCCTTGTTTAGGGGAAAGCGGGAAAGTGTAAGAAAGGATGTTGCGGGCGTCACTGTGATCCAAAATGTTTTGATAGAGTCGCCATATTTATTTTAAGGAAGAAACAAAGAAAAACCTAAAATAAACCAGAGTTTGTAAAAACGGGTTCGGAGGCTAAGTTACGAGTTGGGAAGGTGCTAGACACCCAACTCGCCTTTTCGATCTCAAAACAGCTTTTGGCTAACGTATGTTTTTTGTTATATTTATCTAGCAAATAAATAAAGCATTAAAAGCAAATATATTCATATCTACATTATTTACAGACTTGCAGCTATCTCTTTCTAGTAATTACAAATAAATTTCAAAATATTTGGTCATAATAATGACTCTTTTTAATGTTATTTTCTAAATAGATCCGAGCAGCATAACGGCTTATATTTTTACATTGGACCGAATGAAAAATAGTTTTTTTATAAATAAAACCCTTAAAGGCTCACCTTTAAGAGCGTTGGTGCGTTCGCTCTGTCTTTCCGGGAAAGGGAGTCTTTTTGCTGTTGCTGTGGTTCGGGCAGAATAACTGCTTCCGAAAGTTGCTTCTGGGAACCGTCAAACGGGCGGAGCAACTGCTTGCGTTTTTCTATTGTTTGCTTGCTGCTGGCGGAAATCGGGCAGAGCAACTGCTTGCTTCTGGCGGATTTGACCTTTGGATTCAGGCAGAGCAACAGCTCTTTTTGGGATTTTTGGGGGGCTAAGGCTCACTTTGACCAGTTGGTTTTGTATTTGGAGGAGATTTGACAGAGCTTCGAGGCTTTATAGGAGGGGGAACTCACTATTCTCACGATCGCTCACTGCGTAAAATAAACGCACAACGTTTTCTCTGTGTGTCTGGTGTGTGAATTCCTAAAGCCGGACACCTCTATTTATAGGTGAGAGGAGGGACACCCCTGGGATTTCTAATTTTCATCTTGTGCTTCACTAGCTTGTACCGCGCGCTTGAAAGTTTGTGCAATGCGTTAAGACGGAGTGCACTATTCAGGCTCTGGGCGTCGACACCAAGGTCTTTGGGCGCCGCGCCCATATAGAGTTTTGGCCGCGCCTGGCTTCCTTTCTTCAGCCTCTTTTTGACACTCTGACCCCTGCATTTTACTGTTTTACGCATCCTGCTTTGTCTTTTGCATTTTTAAATCCTGTAACTTGATATTTGTTAAGTTTAAACAGGTCTTGATATCGCATGTCATTGTTACATACCAGAGGTACGAAATTGGGGTGTCTTCACTAACCTATTCTTTTATTATTTTTCATTTTTAACTTGAACAGATTCTTTCAAATACACATACACACACATTACATGTGTGTTAGAACCATGATCACTACCATCTGTCATATTGGTTATAGTTGATAAGCACAATGCAACTAATTCTCTTAAACCTTTCACAAGTAGTTTTCGAGCTTACTAGAATCACATGTGTGCGTGCAACTGCACCACCACACCATTTAATTTAATAAAGTAATCAAATTAATTTATTCTTATAAACTGCAACATGCTTTATATGTGATGAGGAAGTCATCATATAGCCTTTTCAGTTTAACTAATGTTAATATCTAATTAATCAATAAATCTTAAGTCTATTATGTACAAACTTTTTCATATATCCTTCATAATAAGTTTATGTATAGTATAATTTAATTCTTGTAATGATAAAGATAAGATGAAAATTGTGATGTGTGTGTGTGTCAAAATATTATTTATAGAGAGAGAGAGAGATATAGAGTATCCCTTTACGAGCTTGGGGTCGTCAGCGAAGAGCTTAACACCAGATCTGATACTTACAAACCAGGAGTACTTGCAAGAAAGTAGAAACCGTTTGTGTAAATTCTAATCTAACTACAAAATTACTGAATTATGAAACACATAGCATGAAAGTAAGACTTCCCCACATTAATTTATAGGTTTAAATCTCAATTTTGTCACCCTACTTTCGGCAAAAATTCATTAAGCTCATTATACTTTTTTTTTCTTCAATTTAATCACTCTACTTGGCTCCGAAAGTAAATAAGGTCACTAGAGTCATTTCAGTTAGTTAAGTTGGATGGAAATCATTGAAAAAACAATAATATCCCTTACATTTGAAAGGTGTGTTGACAAATTCAAGTCACATAATAAGAAATTATGCTTGAGAGGAGAAGGAGACCCTCAAATCCCCCAAATTTAGTAAGGGTATTATTTGATTTTCCTAACAAAATTAAACTTTCCATCCAAATATATGGATGGAGTGATGAACGTGCTAATTATGTGAAAGTATAGTGATTAAATTGAGGAAAAATAAAGTAGAGTAAGCTTAATGAATTTTGGTCGAAAGTAAGGTGACCAAATTGAGATTTAAACCTAATTTATATTTGAAACTTATATAACTAAGCTGGAACAGGTTGCATGATACATTGATGTCATACGTTATATATATATGAAAACACGATAAGGAAACAATGGAGTCAATTATTTCCTATCAGTCCTTTAACTTAATCTCCAATGTTGCCCAGCAATCTAAGATTATTAACTTACCATGTATTTTCGAAATGTTTAATACATCACCCATAAAATATTTAAGACAATACTCGGATGTTATTTTTTTCTAAGTTTGCCCCTACTCATTCCAGTAAAAAAAAAGGGTGATAATCAGCTCGGTCCCATGTGAAATTTTAACTGAAAAAGTCCATAAATTTTTTTTCAAGCGCTAAAGTACACTTTTTGGGATAAAATGACGACAAACCCTTAGTGAATAACCAACGCATGAATAAAATAATGTAAAACGCGCACGGTAATTGGGCCTCGAAAAGAAAAAATCGGGTGTCGGAATTCACAATAGAAGTCCCGCCAATATTAGGCCTCGCAAAGAAATATTCGGGCGTCGGAATTTACAATTGAAGTCCCACAAAAATTAGGTATCGCAAAGAAAAAGTTGGGCGTCAGAATTTACAATTGAAATCCCACCAAAATTAGGCCTCGAAAAAAAATGTTGGGTGTCTCAATTGAAAACATAAATTAATACGATGCCTAATTCAAAAACACCGGCGCATAATTTATAAATTAAGAAACGCGTGTATTTTTTATAAATTAATAACAAAACGGCAATATAAAAAACCGAGGCAGAATTGTAATGTGTGATTCCTAATTAAATAACATTGCCGCACAATTTTTTTAAAAAATACCGAGTGTCATTGATAATTGGAATATAGTTTTATCATGCACAAAACTCGAATTTCTCCCTTTTTTTTATATACGAATGATTATACTGCAGTTTATAAATTTAGCTGCCACCAAATTCTAAAATAATTGGATGATACGATGCCTAATTAAAAAGTATTGGCGCACAATTTATAAATTAAGAAACACGTGTATTTTTTATAAATTAATAATTAATAATGATATGACAATATAAAAAGCCGAGGTAGAATTGTAATGTGCGATGCTTAATTAAAGAACACCGGCGCACAATTTATAAATTAAGAAACGCGTGTATGTTTTATAAATTAATAACTACGCGACAATATAAAAAACCGAGGTAGAATTGAAATGTGCTATACATAATTAAATAACACCAGCGCTCAATTTTTAAATAATGACACGAGGGTTTTTTGAAATTTAACAACGACGCACCTATCAAATCAACAACGCTCAATCAATAAATTACGAAATTTGAAAAATGACGTGAATTATGTAAACAATGTGCATCTTGTT
Source organism: Codonopsis lanceolata (assembly GCA_013146195.2). Taxonomy (NCBI): domain Eukaryota; kingdom Viridiplantae; phylum Streptophyta; class Magnoliopsida; order Asterales; family Campanulaceae; genus Codonopsis; species Codonopsis lanceolata. Next base: position 174,151,802 of record CM028378.1, read on the forward strand.
TTTATTTAAACAATGTACGTCGTTGTTTGTTAATTAGACAATGTTTCTTTCAATCATGCATCTTTTTTTTAATATCTATGTCCGTCGTTGATAATCAATTAGGCGCCGCATTTTGCAATTTTACCTTTTTTTATTATATATTACTGCGTCGTTTGTTAAATGACACGTGAGTTTTTTTTAAAATTAACACTAGAGCACAATTTTCAAAAACGAGTGTATTTTAAACCGATACAAAATAGAAAAAAATTGATGCCTAATTAAATAACACATGTGCTTAATTGTTAAATAATGACATGTCAGTTACCTATGAACGATACTTAATTAATATAAAACAGCGACGCCGAACTAGAAGATATATAGCCTAATTAAATAACACCGAGACAGAATTGAATATACATTTGACAATGAGAAAGTAACAAACCTATTGTGCAAATGATTGTATACTGCGATGGATTTATGAACACAAATCTAACGTGCATTTATGAAGAAAAAAAACTAGCAGCATGTATTTGTTAAGCTAACATGTTGAATTGGCCAAAACCTCCTCTGTTGGTGATTGAGCTTATGTTGTACGTCGAGGTTGGAGGAAGGAAAAATCTAGGTTGCAAGTATTCCTTCTGTTTCTAAAATCGTAATTCGTTTTCCGATTGAAGTTGAATGTAGGAGGAAGGAAGAAATTGAGTTGCACGGATGTTTCATTCGAATTAGAAGCAAATGGATTACGAAAGTTGCCACTAAGGGGGTGGTCCAGTGGTAGACATGAAGCTTCACAAAGTGTGAGGTCTCAGGTTCGATCCCTTCCCATGCCCCCCTTAGGAGGAAAAAAAAATGGATTACGAAAGTTTAGAAAATGGATTGTTGGAAAATGAATTACAATTGTTGTTTTTGTTGTTGATGGTCTTTTTTAAGAGTGGTACTAAACAGAACAGTCAATGACTAATCCCGACGTATTTACCCGAAAGCCACTCGAGCTTTTTATCTCATTAAAGACGATGATGATGATTATTTTAGGGACAGTTTTATTAAAATGAACTTTAGCGGTTGAATTAAAAAATAAGGAAGTGGAGCGTTTACAATTTCACAAAAGGTAACCGTCCCGCAATTATTCCAAAAAAATACGTTCTTGAACAAAAAAAATTGGAAATTTTTTGGATTGGTCCACTTTTTAAAGTATTTAATCGCTAAAGTACACCTTTTTATTTTCAACTGGAAAAAGTCACTTTTGGTGGCAAAATGACTACGATACCCTTAATGAATTGTATGCGCGTTACGGAAGTCATTATTTTTGCACCGCGATATAATTAAACTTTATGAATCACGGTACAAAAAGTGACTTTCAAATTAAACTTTGAACCGCGGTGCAAAAATTAATACAATAAAATTTATGAATCGCAATGCCAAAATAGATTAGGAAATTAAACTTTGAATCGCGATGCAAAAATAATGTAATGGAATTTATGAATCGTGGTGCAAAAATAATGCAATAAAATGTATAAATCGCGGTACAAAAATAGATTAGGAAATTAAACTTTTGAACCGCGTGCAAAAATAATGCAATGAAATTCATGAATCGCTATACAAAAGCAAAAAAGAATCACTTTACGTCCTCCTTCTTCTTTTTCAATCTCCTCCATCGTAAGCCTTCTTCTTCTTCCTCCTTTTCCGCCTTCGTTTCAACTGAAAAATCATTCGATCCCCGTTTTATCGCGCACAATCGTGAATTCGTGATTTTCGAATCCAAAGTGTGTTGCCGGAGCTGTTGAAGAAAACGATGACATTTTTGGAACAATATTTCAAAAAGTGGTCTTTTACGGTTGAAAAAAAAAACAGTGAACTTTTGAGGTTAGAAACTTTTAAAAAATGATCGGTTAGAGTTTTCTCAAAAAGAAAAAAGGGTGAGGTTGGAATTTAAGGGGCCGTAATTATGGGCTGTTGTTGGAGAAGACCTTCCCGGCTTTCTCGTCTGTTTTGCAAGAGATCATGGCCAGATTTCTGGGCTATCTACCAGGGCTTCATAACCTGATTTCTAGGTGGGCCTGGTTAATGATGAGGCTTGTAGTGAAAAAAAAGAAAGAAAGAAAGAGTGGCCGGCTTTCTGGGCTGTTTACCAAAGAATCATGGCCAAATTTCTGGACTGTCCACTAAGGCAGTGTGGATGGATTGCTGGGCCCGCCACTTGGATAGGCTGGGCTTGGAATCTCAGGGGGGTTGTTGGTTTTTTGAAAAGGAGGAGGATGACTGTTGGTTTTTCTTAAAAAGGTGGGGAACGATTGGGTAAACATCAGAGGGGGCTGGGGGTTTAAAAAGGCGGACGGGTATAAAGTTGATTGAGTTTTATTTAGTTTGTTTAATTAAACTGTTAATTATTTGTTATTCAAGTTTACAAAATAGCTATTAATTATTTAAAAATAGTTAAATAACTTATAAATATTTTTAAATAATTTATAGTAATTTAAATGTTAATAAGTTATTACTAATTTAAAACATGTTAATAAATGTCAGATAATTTCTAATAATTGTTAGTTATTGTTAAAAATTACTTATAAATTTTATTAATTTTTTAAAAAAACTTAATAGATTATAATAAATTTTAAATATTTTTTAAATAAAAAATTCTTTAAATTTGTTAAGTAACTTATTATAATTGTAAATAATTTTTAGTAATTTTTATGTTAATAATTGTTATGACTAAGTTAAAACATGTTAATATCTGTTTAGATAATTTATAATAATTTTTATTTACTGTTAAATATTAATTACAATGTTTTAATTGTTTTTAAAATGTTAAATAAGTTGTGATAAATGTTAAATAATTTGTAAATAAGTTTTTAAAACATTTGTTGCTAATCTACATCTACATACTAATTTATCAACATCCATAAGTACAAGGACCAATTTTGAATGACATCAAAAAAAAAATCCAGATGAATTATGAAAAGACACAGGGACCAATTTTGTAGGTTGTCTATGTTAAAAAGTAGGGGTGTGCACGGGCCATAAGTTCGTGGGTATTGGTAATGCTCAGTATGGGCCATTCGACAATAGATATTAGATTTAAAAACCCAATACTATTTATCAGTCCACGGGCATTAGTGGACAGGCGTTAGGCGGGCACATGCAAAGCAGGCACATGCTTCAACCCATATGTTCATGTTTTTAAATAGAAAAAATTACAAGCCAGTACATCTTTTAAAACATGTTTTCAAATGAATCAAACTATTTTTTAGACATATCTTTTAGATACAATTTGGGGACGAAAGTATATCGCTACCCTGAAGTCTGAAGTCCTCCTCGACTTGTAAGTACGTAACTTGGTTATTTTGATTTTTCGTATATTTATCCACCATAGAAGCAAAAACACAAACATGATTGGCTTTTTTCTCTCTTTCTTTCCACCATCACTCTCTGGCCAAATACAACCGCCACCACCGTCGTTGGCACCGCCCACCTCAACAAATCTTTCTTCCATGGCGTACGCATTGCTCGTTTCTCCCCGCCCACCTTTTCGTCCGTTCAAATCACCCGTCGTGGCTCTTCCTCCGTGATAATGATGGCTAAGAGAGATGAGGAATTGAAAGAGATTAGAGACAAAAAAATTGCCAACTTTCTCAAGAAGGGCCGATACACTCAGCGAACTGGCTCCGACGCTCCCATCTACTTCGCTGCCGTCGTCGAATACCTCGCTGCTGAGGTACTTCCTTAACTCAACCCATCTGTCCATACATACATGTAGATCTACTTTTAATTATCATAATATCTTTCTAAATTTGTACTAATAGGTTTTTTAGGGAAAAATTGAATAGGTTTTGGAATTGGCCGAAAACGCTGCAAGGGACAACAAGAAGATGAGGATTAACCCTAGGCATGTTCAATTGACTGTGAGAAATGATGGGAAATTGTGGAAATTAATAGCTGGTGTTACAATTGCAAGCGGAGGTGTTCTACCAAATATCAATCCAGTTCTGTTGCCTAAGAGATAAAATTATTGCGATGTATTTATGATGTATCAATTGGTTTGGTTTACATAGAGCTTTACAAAATTATTGCGATGTATTTATGATTCGTTCAACGTTCTGTTTTAGGCCGGAAGAACATAACCAGTTGCAGCTCGTGGAGAGAGAAGAAATCGACGATGAAGAAGACTTGTTTGAAGCGATTGATAAGCATATGTATACGTTAAACTTTCATGTCTCGTTATAAAATTTCAGTTTAAATTCCTCTTTGCGTTCTGTTTTGCTACGTTTACTGATACATTTCGATGCACTAATCACAAATGACGAGTTTAGTTGCGTGATTGGCTTTTATAAAATACGTGTTTCTGTAAATTTATTTTCAACTTCAATTTTCTCTTTAGCACTCTTAATCAGTCTTCGATCAAACATGACTAACGATGAAGCCTGAGCTTAAGTTTTTCTTTGTGTTTTGTTTCGATACGCTTAGTTTCCTTACATTTGATGCGTTAATAGCAGATGACGATTTGTAGTTGTGTGATTGGCTTTGTAGTATCTGAGTAAGGTTGTCATGTTGTTTAAGTGTGCACAACATTTTTCTCTTAATATGTTTGTTTCTTCTTAACTGAAAATTTATTCATAAGTGACTCAAGTATTGAGTCTGGTATTGGTGTTGATTTGCAGATGGATGAGCTGAAAGCTCAATTTTCTGTTTAGTTGCAAATCACATATTGAAGAGATATGGACATGAATTTCTATCGCTAATTTTCATCTCCAGCAATTTTCGTATTCTCTTTTTCAATTTCCAGTTCCTTTGGATCACAATTGTTTTCGAGTTTTAGTCTTGTCCACTTAGGTATATGTAAATAGACTTATGTATCTCATCAAAAATTCTATCACCTCTTCTCTCTGTCTCTCGTGATTCGTGGTTAGATCATTTTCAAATTTTCAACGTATTTGTACTCTTGATCAGCATCAATTTATAAAAGCGATTCAATGGCCTTAATTTCATGGGGCCAAAGAACTACTGCACTTTTGGTTCTAGATTGCAAATATAATATGTAGCTTTTAGACTTGGTGAAATCTGCTCTTGTTTTCGTCATCGCTCCTTTTTTGGATTGTGCCTATATTTCTTCATCCGTCTGCCTCCCCCTTTTCTTTTCTTTTGATAACTGCCTTTATATTGTTCATGCATGTCATAGTGGACTCTGCCATTCCTTTTCCTTGTTATTTTGTTACCATTTGTGTTAGTTTCCAATTGAATAAAATCCATGATCATATGTTAAGAATGCGTTATTTGTTGGGGCATGCTGCAAATTGGTCATAGCCTCATAGGCATGTGAGCCAATGCTTATGCAGTGAGTTTCAGTCCTTATTTCAGCAAATAGTTTTGCCCAGTAGGCTAATTGACCAAACTTGTGTGGAATTGAAACAAGTTTCTGTATAAGCATACCAGGTTTCTGTAAAAACAAGTTTCTCTTAGAAACTGAACTTTGATTATTGAGATTATCCATGTGCCTTCTTTTCATTTATTCTACGCTTTGTCTAATTCAAATTATATTGTTCAAATGATTTAAATGAAATATTCAAGTGAAGTCTAGTGTAATTAACAGAGAACATTGGTTTTAGAGCAACAATTGTTGCTTAGGGTGACCACAAACTCTTTCCTTTTGTAGTAATATCTCATGGAATTAACTCAACTGGTACTGCTCACTTCTCCTAACGGAGAGGTTGGGTGTTCAAGTCCCACTAGAGACACCTTGGATTTTATAACTTTCAATAGAAATGTCGGGTGTTCAAGCCTCTTCAGAGGCAACGTTGTTGTTCAAGCCTTACCCAAAGGCCCATTTAACTGCTCGCTTATCTTAACGGATAGGTCGGGTGTTCAAAGCCTCACTAGAGGCACCATTTGTTCTAGTCACACCAAAGGCCTCATATATATATATTTGTAGCCTTTCAAGGCATTAAAAAAAAAAATAGGGGTTGGGGTAAAGTCTATGTCCCCTCTAACCTTTAAAATAAATAAATAATGTTGTAGATGTGTAGGAGCTTCAAGATGTAGGGATCTATACATGCAACGGTTTGATGATGCACACTAAGAAGGTAAGATACTGGTTGATAGCTTGGCTTTTTATACTAGTTAGAACACATTGGCTTGCATTAGTAATAGTTTGGTCAAAATTTTCTAGAGCTTAACTGGGATCAAAGGACTCTCAGAAGCAAAAGTTGACAAGATGCATGAAGCTGCTTAGAAGATAGTGGTAAGAACTTAGGACTATCAATCTTAAAATCACTTTCATTTTTAATTTTCTTTCATTTCTGTCTCTTATTCTTTCTTTTTCTTATTTAATCTCAGAATTTTGGCTATATCACTAGAAGCGATGCTCTGATTAGGGTAATATCCTAATAATATTAACATGCAAGGGTAGAGCCAAAACGCCTACAATGGTGCATGTTTTAGCCTAATTGAGTAAAATTACCAGTGTTTAGTTGGTGAATTTGTGAGTGACCTGGTATTCGATTCTGTGTTGTATAGAAAAAGGTCGTCCTACGGATCACTACTGTGACCTGTAATATTGTGATTGATGGTTTATGTAAAAGTGATAAGTTGGATATTGTAATATTCTGATGTCTGTCCTTAACATCAGCATTATTGGATTTTTTTCGTCTTGAAAAAACTATGTTAACAGTTCTGATGTCTAGCATTTGAATCAGCATTATTCGATTTTTTTTGTCTTGAAAAAACTGTGTTAACAGTTCTGATGCCTGGATTTGACATCAGCATTATTGATTTTTTTTGTCTTAAAAAAGTTGTGTTAACAGTTCTGATGCCTGGATTTGACATCAGTATTATTGGATTTTTTTTGTTTTGAAAAAACTATGTTAACAGTTCTGATGCCTGTCGTTGGCATCCGCATTATTTGATTTTTTCTGTTCTTGAAAAAAACTCTCTAAACAGATTTGATACCTGGATTTGACACATCAGCATTATTTGATTTTTTTGTCTTGAAAAAACGGTGTTAACAGTTCTGATGCCTGGATTTGACATCAGCATTATTGGATTTTTTTGTCTTAAAAAACTGTCTAAACAATTCTGGTGCCTGGATTTGGCATCATCATTATTAGATTTTTTTGGGTCTTGAAAAAATTGTCTAAACAATCATGATGTCTGGATTTGACATCAACATTTTTTTTTATTTTTTTCGTCTTAAAAAAACTGTCGAAACAGTCCTGATGCCTGGATTTGGCATCGGCATTTTTTGATTTTTTTTTTGGTCTTGGCAGTCCAGATGAGATTTATCTTCATTAATGACATTTTTGTCATTTGGCAACCAATTTGTAGTTTTATGAAATGCCCAAAAAATTGATGGACCTAGATGAAAGCATGTTTCTAAAATTGTACCAACTTGAAATTTGCTCTTTTAAATAATTTTACTGCTTTATTATTCAAACTTTAGTCTTCAGCTTTCAGTCCATCAATTCACTGACGTTTGTCGAACTAAGAATAAGCCGATAAGGTACGTCGCACGTCAATAACTTGCATGAAAATGGGGATTGAGTAATTAAAAAATTAGGGTTTTAGACTTAGGCATTTAGTAATGAGTTTATATGTGTTATTATATTATAAGAAAATTGAAAGGGTAATCCGCAATAGGTTTCAATGCTTCAGCAATTATTCAACTAGTTAGAGTACTATACATTTAAGTTTTGAATTAAATAAATAGGATGCGGTACAAACACCTATAATTAAAATTTTTTAAAAACTTATTATAGAAGATGACGGGCCAGGTCGGGCATAACGGGCATAGAGCAGTTGAAGGCCCAGTAGCACCCGAGACCGTGAGCATTTGACTCATCTAAAGTTCAGCACTATGTATAGCCCATAGGCATGAGCTCCGTAGGCTGGACATTGATGGGTTTTAACGGATTTGATAGACATTAACGGACATAGCTCACCTTTATTAAAAAACTATTTTATTCCTGCATGCTCAAAACAACCGAGCATTAGTGGGGAATGAACCATGAATATTCTTTAAATGACTTAAATGTCTTTATTTTCTAAATTCTCAGATAAAAACAGTTGAATAGGTCTTTCAAATATTTAGACACACACATTCAGATTATACAAATACATACATGTTATAAATTAACCACCAAATAGAACGAAGAGTATGAGAGATAGAGAGAGAGAGAGAATATTATTCAGAGTGAATCGTAGTACCTCAATAGCATTACATTGCTCGGTATTTATAGCCGAGCAATGAACGAAGGTCTGCCAATTCGTTGGCCAAGTTTGACAAAACTTACCAACCTACTAACCTACCTATGCCTACTAACCTATCCTATGTTCATTATTACATAACACTCCCCCTTGAACATAACAGTAAGTTGACTAAGTGTGTCTCGTTACAAACCTTTAAGTCGAAAAACCCAATAGGGAAAAAAATCGGACATAAGGAAAAACGTACACAACTTAGGCCACCAATTGTGAGCATGGGCTGTCTCGTTAAAAACCTTTTCATGGAAAACCCAGTGGGAAAAAACCATGATAAAGGGAAAAAAGTACAACCATATATGCTCCCCCTTGAACTGACAAGGGTCAAGAGAAGTCACATTTGTAAATCTCGTAGATTTCGCATCCCAATATTGTGAACATGCTTTCTGAAGGTTGTAGTGGGGAGTGCCTTCGTAAATAAATCTGCAGCATTATCACTTGATCGAACATATTGGATGCTAACCTCTTTCTTCTTTTCAAGTTCCTGGGTGTATAAAAAGAGCTTCGGGGGGATATGTTTGGACCTGTCACTTTTGATGTATCCCTCTTTACTTTGGGCGACACATGCGGCATTGTCTTCAAATAATACTGTTGGGTCTTTGCTGATAGGTAGTCCACTGACATTTTGAATATGCTGAGTCATAGATCGAAGCCATACACACTCTCGACTGGCTTCATGAAGTGCGATCATCTCAGCATGATTTGACGATGTAGCAACTAGCGTTTGCTTTTGAGAACGCCAGGAAATTGCAGTACCACCCATCGTGAAGACATAGCCGGTCTGTGATCTGGCCTTATGAGGATCAGACAAATAAACTGCATCTGCAAAACCAATCAGTTCATCCCTAGATCATTTGGGATAAAATAATCCCAAATCGATCATCCCTTAAAGATAACGAAATATGTGCTTGATACCATTCCAGTGTCTCCGTGATGGAGATGAACTATATCTTGCCAATAGATTTGTAGCAAATGCTATATCCTGATGCAGTACAATTAGCAAGGTACATAAGAGCTCCAATAACACTTAAGTATGGTACTTCAGGACCAAGTATTTCTTCATTATCTTCACAAGGACGAAATTGATCTTTTTCAACATTAAGTGATCTATTAATCATGGGGTTAGTGAGAGGGTTTGCCTTATCCATATAAAAACGCTTCAAAACCCTTTTTGTGTAATTTGATTGGTGTACAAATTTTCCACTATGAAAGTGTTCTATTTGTAAACCAAGACAAGATATTTGGTTAGCCCAAGATCTTTCATTTCAAATTCTCCCTTTAGGTAATCAAGCGCTTCTTTGATTTCCTTGGGAGTTCCAATGATATTCGGATCATCTACATAGGCGATAATAGCAAATCCAAGCTGTCGTTTTCTTTATAAAGACACACGGACATAATTGATCATTCACATATCCGTCTTTTAACAAATGCTCACTTAAGCAATTATACCACATGCGGCGGATTGCTTCAATCCATACGATGATCGTTGTAGTTTAATTGCACATAATTCTTTAGGCTTTGAGCTCGGTGCTTGAGGCACCTTAATTCCATCGAGAATTCTCATATAAATATCGACATCTAATGATCCAGTATAAATAAGCCGTTACAACATCCATGAGATGCATATCTAGATTTTTCGAAACCGATAGGTGATTAGATATCCGAGCGTAATAGCATCCATTACTGAGAGAATACGTTTCTTCATAATCAATCCTGGGCCTTTGAGAAAAACCTCAGTGCAACAAGGCGAGCCTTGTATCTCACAATCTCATTTTTCTCATTTCGCTTTCGAACAAAAATCCATCGTATCCAATGGGTTTCCGGCACGGTGTGAGAACGATAGATCCAAATACTTTTCGTTTATTCAACGAATTTAATTCACCTTCATGGCATCTATCCATTTGATCTTGTCATGCCTCTTTTGACATTCAGATACAGATTTTGGCTCGGGATCATCAGTCCCGTCATTAATTTCTTGGGATACCGAATAAGAGAATATATCATCAATATTCTTCATTTCATCTCGGTTCCATATTTTTCCATTACATATGTAATTAATGGAAATCTCATGGTTATCATTACTGCGGGGCTTACTAGATTTGCATGATCGTGTGTTTCTTACGGAACAATTTCACGATCGTGTGTTTCTTCTGGAACACTTTCATGTTGATTGGGGATTTTCAATCACTTTCCTTTTGCGATGATTTTTATCCTTTGAACCAATGGGTCGTCCCACGCTCAGCGTGTCTTAGATTCATTTGCCATTTTATCATTTGGCGACCCTTTTGGTATTTCAATTCGGGCAGAGCATTTATAAGCGGCTACATGTGACTTTGTCACTCTCTTTGTATCTATAAATGCATCGGCAACCGATTCGCTACATTTTGTAAATGTATGATCTTTTGAACTTCGATTCACGTTGCTTTGTGGGAGGGTCAAGGTGCAATAACGATGATGTGCACCACTTGATCTCTCTTCCCACTTGTTTCCCCTCTTCACCTAAAGGTGGAAACTTGTCTTCATTAAAATGACAATCGGCAAAGCGTGCTGTAAAGACGTCACCCGTTTTTGGTTCAAGATATTTTATTATAGAAGGGGATTCATACCCAACATATACTCCCAATCTCCTTTGTGGTCCCATCTTTGTGCGTTGTGGTGGAGCAATTGGTACATATACCGCACAACCAAAAACTCTTAGATGGGATAGATTCGGCTCTCGCCCGAATGCCAATATTGGGAGTATTTGTGATATGCACTTGGCCCGAGGCGAATCGGTCCGCATGTAAAAAAGATGACCCCATACGTAAGTAGGGCTTTGTTCTCATCATTAATGGTGCGGCAATAAGTTGAATACGTTTGATCAACGATTCACCAAACCATTTTGTGTATGAACATGGGCTACTTGGATGTTCAACATCGCCCCTATTGCCATACAATAATCATTGAATGCTTGAGATGTAAATTCACCAGCATTATCAAGTCTAACTTTCTTGATCATATAATCTGGGAATTGTGCTCTCAGCTTGATTATTTGTGCAAGGAATTTGGCAAATGTCGTATTACGAGTTGATAATAGACATACGTGCGACCATTTGCTAGAAGCATCAATCAATACCATAAAGTATTGGAATGGTCCACTTAGTGGATGGATAGGTCCACATATATCACCCTGAATTCGTTCCAAAAACGATGGTGATTCATATCCAACTTTAGTTGGTGATGGTCTAATTATCAACTTTCCTTGAGAACAAGCCTCACAAAGGAGTTCATTAGATTGAAAAATCTTCTGGTTTTTCAATGGATGACCACTAGAATTCTCTATAATTCTACGCATCATTATTGATCCTGGATGCCCCAATCTATCATGCCAGACTTTAAATGTTTCAGTAAACTTCAGGTTTATTGTAGAATATGATTCAAATATTCTTATGATTGTACTATACAATCTAGATGATAGAGATGGCAATTTCTCCAATATACACTTGCTTCCGGAAGTGTTTGAGGTAATGCAAAGATATTCATCATTCCCATTATTCATAGTCTCAATATGATATCCATTCAGACGAATGTCTTTGAAACTTAACAAGTTTCTTTGAGACTTAGGAGAGAATAATGCATTATTTATTATGAATTTCGTGCCTCCAGGCATTAAGAAAATTGCCTTGCCAAATCCTTCAATTATTTTGGCATTACCAGATATAGTGTTGACATTAGCATTGTCAATTTTGAGATAAGAAAAATATTTCTTATTTTTAAGTATGGTATGCGTAGTAGCGCTATCTGCAAGACATAAATCTCCTCCTTGGATTTTGGATTCAGACATATTTGTGATCTATTTCAATATGAGAGAAAGTAAAATAAGATGAATAAATATGATAACACATTGAATGCAAAATACATATATAAACTTTATTGTAAGCATGCTAGTATACATAGAAAAAGCAGATAATGTTCCTATATAACAACATGTTACTTTTTCATAGCTTTTATCTTAAACTCGGACCATAGCTTCATTCCTATGTTAATTTATTGTTCATGACCAATATCATCACTAATGGTATTGGTCATGTCGACGTTGGCCATATCACCGAAATCAAAATGAAGATCTTCAGGATCATTTTCAAGGAAATTTGTCTCTACATTCTTTCCTTTTTGTGATCTCTCATAAAGATCAACTAGATGTTTGGCCGTTCGGCATGTGCGTGCCAGTGGCTGTCATGCCACACCTAAAACATGAACTCTCTTCATTGTTTGGACGCACATTTTGCCTACTCGAGGAGGTGTTTCTATCATCATCTCTGTTCCACTTCAGGTGGCGAGAGGAATTTCCATTATACGGATGATGATGATGGCGACGAAAATTATTTCGTCCGCGGCCTCTTTCTCGGCTTTGATTTCGACCACGACCCCGGCCTTGTCCATGATTTCCTTGGCCTCGACCACGACCACGACCACTACCACGCCCACGCTCTTGGCCTTCATCATACATAGTCCCATTCGCTTCAGGGAATGGGGCTGAACCAGTCGGTCGAGATTCATGATTCTTCATTAGAATCTCATTATTTTGTTCAGCTACAAGTAGGCAAGAGATCAATTCAGAGTACCTTTTAAAACCCTTCTCTCGATATTCTTCTTTGCGGAGCATATTCGAGGCATGAAATGTGGAGAAAGTCTTCTCAACATATCATATTCGTGATGTTTTCCCACATAATTTCAACTGTGAGGTTATTCTGTACATCATTGAACTATATTCATTAATGGTTTTAAAATCTTGTAGGCGGATATGAATCCAATCATAGTGTGCTTTTGGGAGAATGACCGTTCTCAAATGGTCATATCTTTCGTTCAAACTCTCCCAAAAGACGAGTGGATCATTAACCGTGAGGTACTCCATCTTTAGGTCCTCGTGGACGTGGTGTCGTAGGAAAATCATGGCTTGAGCCCGATGTTGATTACTTATCCATTCACTATTACTTTGTTGGATAGTATTTTCGAGGCTTCTGGCGGCCAGGTGGGTTTCGGCATCTATTTTCCAAGACATATAGTTTTTCCCAGTTATGTCGAGTCTTTCAAATTCAAGCTTAGTAATGTTTGTCATTTGTGAAGAAAAACTATAAAAATGAAACATATATATATTAATAAAATGATGACATGGAAAATTTATTCATACGATAATCAATCAGTACATGTTAAAATGTAGGTTGAAAGCTATTGTAATTGCTAACATGACATACATGATACAAAGCAAGATAATAAAAATCTCAAAATCATTTGGAGGGAATTCAACAACAAAAACCATTGCAGTGCATGCAATAACAAGTATGATAATAATCATCAACATTGGAGGGAACATTTTTGTAGAAGAATATATGATATTGAGAATTTGTAAGGAGATAGTAAAAATGTGAGTAATCTATTAAAATGTTACGGTATATATGGAGAGAAAAATGACCGTTTATGACCGTTAACTAACCGTTTATTACCGTTGGAGGAGATAAATAAAAATCAGTAACTAGCCGTTTATAGCCGTTATATGATAGGGGTAAAAATGTAAAAATTCTGATTTAATAGAATTGCATTTATATTATGAATAAATATAAAACTTATTAGGAGCAATAAATAAAATAACTCCGCATGAATATTTTTCTAGTCAACTTTATACAGCTATTATATAGCATACATATATATTCACGCCACGCTACTCGGCAAGCCTTTCGATTGGGATTGTTAACAGTAGAACAATCGTGCTGATAACGTGTTATAAATTAACCATCAAATAGAACGAAGAGTATGAGAGATAGAGAGAGAGAGAGAATATTATTCAGAGTGAATCGCAGTACCTCAATAGCATTACATTGCTCGGTATTTATAGCCGAGCAATGAACGAAGGTCTGCCAATTCGTTGGCCAAGTTTGACAAAACTTACCAACCTACTAACCTACCTATGCCTACTAACCTATCCTATGTTCATTATTACATAACAATACAAATATTCTCTCAGCCCCAAAATATGTGTATGTCAGCTTTTAGTTTTTTCTAATAATTAAGGAATTTAACTTTTAGCTCCTTATAGTGGTGTATATTTGGATATCTTAGTGTTAACATGATATATACCATTGCGAGTGGCCATTAGATCATATTACATAGTGAAATGTGAAATTAATTACTTCATGCACACTCATTCTGTAATATATATATATATATATATATATATATATATATATATATATATATATATATATATATATATATATATATATATAAAGAGAAATGATATGGTGAGCTAAAGGTTACGATATTATTACAAACTTTAGTGTTAGTGTTATTACATCAAATCTAAATATATTTAGATCTCTACACTCTTTGAATAATATGAACATTCCAAATCATCACCAACTTAATTATTTAATGGCTCTAATACTAAATCACATTATAATATCACAAGCTCATAATATCATTTGTCATATTTTTATTCTGAGACATACCGAGTAGTTTTATCCTACACATTCTTCTACGCATAATATTTCATTTAACTTCTTGACAGAGTTTCGTGTGTAATTTATTTACACCTATATCCTGATTTATCAACTGTCCCCCACTCCCCCTAGAATTCACCCTATGCTCCTCTGGAGCTGTTAGAGAATAATATCTTTTAATTATTCTTGTTGATTTGTAATTCGTAATTAGTGGTAATTACCTTGTAGAGTTCTTTCCTAATTTGTTACTTTCCTTGTATAGGTTACTTGTATCCTACTCCAAGTGTAATCCTAGTGTAACCCTAATTGTAAATCTCCCTATAAATAGGTGATTCATTCAATGGAAAGGCTATGCCATTATTCCTAAACTTTATCAGTTTCTACATGGTATCAGAGCTCTGCTCCTAAAACCCTCTTCCTCTTCCTCTAGCCGCCGCCCTAATCACCCTCTACAATGGCTAACGGAAACCACTCTCTCACCGTCAAAAACCCTCTTGATCCCACTCAAACCTTCGACCTCATCAATATCTCCCACCACAACATCACCAAACTCACATCTACCAATTACATAGCTTGGAAACTCCAAGTTGAGGCCACCCTCATTGGCTATGACCTCTACAAGTTTGTAGACGGTTCACACCCATGCCCGCCTCCCACTGTCCTCACCAAGGATGCCCAAACATCCAAGGACGTCCCCACCCCAAACCCTCACTACCAGCCATGGATTCGCCAAGACAAACTCCTTTTTGGGGCTCTTGTTGGCTTCCCCGTCTCCCACGGTTCCTTTGATCCAACAGCCGCCATCGCTCGTGAGGCACAGGACATCTGGCTCATACCTATGCTCGCCCAACTCGCGGTCACATTAAGCGGATCAAAGATTACCTCAAGCGAGCAACCAAGGGCACCTAATCGATCACCGACTACATGCGATGTCAAAAGTCGGTGATGAACTAGCGGCTGGGCAAACCGCTTGACCACGAAGACCTCATTGAGATCCTCCTCGGTGGGTTGGATGATGACTACCGTCACATCGTTGATGTTGTTGAAGGCCGTGACACCCCCATCTCTTTCGATGAGCTTCATGAAAAACTCATCAACCGCGAGCTGCTTCTGAAGCAATCTCAGCCCGCGTCCTTCTCCCATCCGGTCACTGCCAATCCTGCTACTCCGAGGAACAACAACTCGACTGCTCGGCACTCTTCTTCGCATGCTCGCCAGGCTTCTTCCCAACCTCGGCCTCCTTCACAGCAGGCTCCAACATCTGCTCCTCGGCACCAACGTCCCTATCTTGGTAAGTGTCAAGGTTGCCGTCAACAAGGTCACACGCTGTTGCTCCGTCCGATCTACCAGCTGGTTGCCACCAACAACCAAGCTGCGCCTTCCTCCTCGACAAGTGGCTGGGCACCTCGGGCCAATATAGCGACCTCTACGGACACAGGGACTCCGGGCTGGCTTCTTGACAATGGTGCCTCCCATCATGTTATCAGCGACCTTGGCAATCTCCACCTTCACACCTCCTACACGGGCACGGATGACATGGTTATTGGTGATGGTACCGGGCTTCCTATCTCCAAAACTGGTTTCTCTTCTCTTCACACACCATCACACACTTTTGCCCTGCATAATATTCTCTTTGTTCCTGACATGAAAAAAAACCTTATTTCCATATCTCAATTTTGTCTCTCTAATCATACTTCTATTGAGTTCTTACCAACCTCTTTTCATGTGAAGGATCTACGGACAGGGAGCATTCTGCTGACCGGGCAATCTAAAGATGGTGTGTATGAATGGCCGACCACAACTCCTCCCGCCGCTTTCGCTTGTGTCGGTTCTAAAGTCTTTCATCATGACTGGCATCATCGGCTGGGCCATCCCTCTGAACCCATTCAGCGTCAGATTCTAGCTAGTTTAGGCATTACGTTAGACACTACTTGCATCAAACAAAAACATTGTAATGATTGTTAATGCAATAAAAGTCACAAAATTCCTTTTTCACAATCTACCTTAGTGTCTTCTTTCCCGCTCGAAATTATTTACTCTGATGTCTGGACTTCTCCCATTCCGTCTATTGATGGCTTTAAATACTATGTCATATTTGTTGATCACTACACTCACTACATATGGCTCTACCCGTCAGAAAGTCCGAGGTCGCCACTCTCTTCCCTCGCTTCAAAGCCCTGGTCGAAAATTATTTTAAGAGACACATTGTCACTCTTTACTCGGACAATGGTGGCGAGTACATGGGACTTGCCCGGGACACTGGCTTGGCCGCTTACTTGTCCACTCATGGCATCACTCATCTCACCTCGCCTCCTCACACCCCGGAACACAATGGATTCTCGGAGTGTCGTCATCGGCACATAGTTGAGACCGGTCTCTCTCTCTCGCATCTCTTCCGCCTTTACGGTCGTTTGCCTTCCAAACCGCCACCTACCTCATTAATCGTCTACCCACACCCACCCTAGCTCACCTATCTCCCTATAACAAATTGTTTGGCTCTCCGCCCAACTACTCCAAACTCCGTGCCTTTGGTTGCCTTTGCTACCCTTGGCTTCGCCCCTACTCCGCCCACAACCGGCCGCTGCTCCACTCCATGTGTCTTCCTAGGCTACTCGCTCACTCAGAGTGCCTATCTGTGTTACGATCCGAGCACCACCAAGCTCTTCGTTCACGTCATGTTCGCTTTGTTGAGTTTGTCTTTCCCATGTCCACCTCGCACACCGCTACATTCGCCTCGCTATCTATGATTTGTGAACCCTGGTTCCTCCACACGAGCCGCTGCTTCATACACACCGCATGCCCGCCTCCAAGCATTCTCCGTCCGTGGCTCCCGCCACTCATCGAATTTGGTTGATCTCAAGACACCCACAACCCAACCTCCCACCCCTTGCCATCGGACCGAGGATATCACCGCGCTTACTCCTTGTCCCCCTGCCGCTCCACCCTCCTGGCCACTCGCCGAGGATTGCATTATCATTGCTCGACCCTCCTCGACAACCGCATCGTGCCTCGAGGATAACACACTGCAAGTCCCGTGCCCGCTACATTGGTTCCCATGCCCACGACCCTGGCCACGCCTCAGCCTTGCCACCTCTTCCATAATTACTCGCCCAAGAACAACATCTTCAAACCGAAGATCAAAATGAGTCTTTCGGCTCAACTGGCCGTCGATTGTGAACCCACATGTGTCACTCAAGCTCTCAAGGATGTGAAGTGGCGTCAGGCCATGTCTGAAGAGTTTGATGCCCTTGCTCGCAATGGGACTTGGGATCTCGTCCCTTCAGGAGATGCTCGCAATATTGTTGGTTGTAAGTGGATCTACCGTATCAAGAGACAGCCGATGGTACCGTTGATCGCTACAAAGCTCGCCTTAGTGGCCAGGGGTTTCACCGGCGACTGGGGTTGACTACCACGAGACTTTCAGGGTTAAACCGTCAAATGTTCGTCTTGTTCTCTCACCGGCCGCTTGTCAAGGATGGGATCTTCGCCAACCGGATGTGAACAATGCCTTTCTTCAAGGCAACTTTGTCCGAGGAGGTATTCATGGCTCACCACTTTGGGTTCACAGATAAAGACAAACCTCACCATGTGTGTCGACTTCGCAAGGCTATCTATGGTCTCAGCAGCTCCCCGAGCATGGTATAATGAGCTGCCGCTTTCTTCTTGCCTCCGGCTTCAAAAACTCGTGGTCGACACATCGCTGCTCATCCTTCTGCATCGGGCACCATCATCTATCTCCTTGTATGTGGATGACATCATTGTCACTTGAAACCACCGCCGCATCCACTTTCATTTCTCTCGCTAGCCAATCGCTTTCTCAAGGACCTTGGTGATCTTCACTACTTCTCTTGGGGTTGAAGTAGTTAAGCGCCCAAGTGGTATTCTCGCTCTCCCGCGTGGGTATATAGGCGATCTCCTTGCTCGCAGCATGACCGATGCCCGCCCAGCTACGCCTCTTGCTACCTCACCTACCTTGACTCTTCACACCGGCATCGCTTCTCTCGATCCGAAATTTCGAGCAATGGTCGGCGATCTTCAATATCTCCTCACTCGGCGATGTTGCCTTCATGCCAACAAACTCTCCCAGTTCATGCATAGGCCAACCAGCGAACACTGATTGCGGATTGCGGTCAAACGAGTTCTTCGGTATCTACGTGGCACAATTGATGCGGGCATCCTCCTTCATCGCCAGCCTCCTCCTCTCCATGCCTTTACTTGATGCGGTGGCCGGCAACAAGGATGACTACACATCCACCAGTGCCTACATTGTCTATCTTGGCAAAGAACCCGATCTCTTGAGCTCAAAGAAACAGATCAGTAGCTCGCCTCGATCAAGTCGAATACTGGGCGCCAAAGTCGTGGATTGTATCTCTTCTTAGCGAACTCGGTCTCGCCTCCTCGACTCAACCAGTCATTTATTGTGACAATGTAGGCGCTACGAGTCTCTGCTTTCGAACCCGTTTTCATACTCGCATGAAGCATGTGGCTCTGGACTTTCATTTCATTCGGCAACAAGTTCAGGATAGGCTTATGCGAGTTTGCCATGTCTCCTCGGCCGATCAACTGGCTGATGCCTTAACCAAGCCTCTTGCTCGTCAACGATTTCATCAATTACTACACAAGATTGGTCTCTCCTCTCGGACGTCCATCTTGCGGGGGCATGTTAGAGAATAATATCTTTTAATTATTCTTGTTGATTTGTAATTTGTAATTAGTGGTAATTACCTTGTAGAGTTCTTTCCTAATTTGTTACCTTCCTTGTATAGGTTACTTGTATCCTACTCCAAGTGTAATCCTAGTGTAACCCTAATTGTAAATCTCCCTATAAATAGGTGATTCATTCAATGGAAAGGCTATGCCATTATTCCTAAACTTTATCAGTTTCTACAGGAGCATCCACAATGAATACCCACTATCAACTCTATATCTCTTTTTTAGAGATTTTTACCTCTTCTTGTTCCCACAATGAACACATTCAATCACTCTTTTTCCCTAAAACCTATTAAATCACTCTTCTAATTAGGAGAGTGATTTACCTTTAATAGTCACACACTCTCCCTCTCTCTCTCTCAAAATACAAGGTTTCTAACATTTTTTTAACTAATGTTTTACCATATTTAAAACGATTTTACTGAAAATTAATTATACCACATTTTGTTTCTTATTGTTTTTGTTGTTGCAAACAATTTATATATATATCATCATAAAATTTATTTATCAATCATATAGATCTAATATTATGTATATAGAGAGAGAGAGAGATAGAGTATCCCTTTACGATCTCGGGGTCGCCAGCTAAGAGCTTAACACCAGATCTGATACTTACAAACCAGGAGTACTTGCAAGAAAGTAGAAACCAGTTCATGTAAATTCTAATCTAACTACAAAATTACTGAATTATGAAACACATAGCATGAAAGTAAGACTTCCCCACATTAATTTATATTTGAAACTTCTATAACTAAGCTGGAACAGGTTGCATGATACATTGATGTCATACGTTATATATATGAAAACACGATAAGGAAACAATGGAGTCGATTATTTCCTATCAGTCCTTTAAATTAATCTCCAATGTTGCCCAACAATCTAAGCTTATTAACTTACCTTGTATTTTCGAAATGTTTAATACATCACCCATAAAATATTTAAGACAATACTCGGATGTTATTTTTTTCTAAGTTTGCCCCTACTCATTCCAAAAAAAAAAGAGGTGATAACCGGTTCAGTCCCATGTGAAATTTTAACTGAAAAAGTCCATAATTTTTTTAAGCCCTAAAGTACACTTTTTGGGATAAAATGACGACAATACCCTTAGTGAATAACCAACGCGTGAATAAAATAACGTAAAACGCGCACGGTAATCGGGCGTCGGAATTTACAATTGAAGTCCCACCAATATTAGGCTTCACAAAGAAAAATTCGGGCGTCGGAATTTACAATTGAAGTCCCACCAAAATTAGGTCTCGCAAAGAAAAAGTTGGGCGTCGGAATTTACAATTGAAGTCCCACCGAAATTAGGCCTCGAAAAAAAATGTTGGGTGTCTCAATTGAAAACATAAATTAAGACGATGTCTAATTCAAAAACACCGGCACATAATTTATAAATTAAGAAACGCGTGTATTTTTTTATAAATTAATAACGGCGCGGCAATATAAAAAACCGAGGCAGAATTGTAATATGCGATTCCTAATTAAATAACACTGGCGCACAATTTTTTTTAAAAATACCGAGTGTCATTGATAATTGGAATATAGTTTTATCATGCACAAAACTTGAATTTCTCCCTTTTTTATATACGAATGATTATACTGCAATTTATAAATTTAGGTGCCACCAAATTCTAAAATAATTGGATGATACGATGCCTAATTAAAGAGTACCGGCGCACAATTTATAAATTAAGAAACACATGTATTTTTTATAAATTAATAATTAATAATGATACGACAATATAAAAAACGAGGTAGAATTGTAACGTGCGATGCTTAATTAAAGAACACCGGCGCACAATTTATAAATTAAGAAACGCGTGTATATTTTATAAATTAATAACGGCGCGACAATATAAAAAACCGAGGTAGAATTGAAATGTGCTATACATAATTAAATAACACCGGCACTCAATTTTTAAATAATGACACGAGGGTTTTTTGAAATTTAATAACGACGCACCTATCAAACCAACAATGCTCAATTAATAAATTACGAAATTTGAAAAATGACGTGAATTATGTAAACAGTGTGCATCCTGTTTTTATTTAAACAATGTACGTTGTTGTTTGTTAATTAGGCAACGCTTCTTCCAATCATGCATCTTTTTTTAAATATCTATGTCCATCGTTGATAATTAATTAGGCGCCACATCTTGCAATTTTACGTTTTTTTATTATATATTACTGCGTCGTTTGTTAAATGACACGTGAGTTTTTTTTTAAGATAACACTGGAGCACAATTTTCAAAAACGAGTGTATTTTAAACCGATGCAAAATAGAAAAAAAATTGATGCCTAATGAAATAACACATGTGCTTAATTGTTAAATAATGACATGTCAGTTACCTATGAATGATTCATAATTTTATGAGCGATACTTAATTAATATAAAACAACGACGCCAAACTAGAAGATATATAGCCTAATTAAATAACACCGAGACAGAATTGAGTATATATTTGACAATGAGAAAGTAACAAACCTATCGTGTAAATGATTATATACCGCGGTGGATTTATGAACACAAATCTAACGTGCATTTATAAAAAAACAAAAAAAAAAACCCTAGCAGCATGTATTTGTTAAGCCAACATGTAGAATTTGCCAAAACCTCCTCTGTTGGTGATTGAGCTTATGTTGTACATCGAGGTTGGAGGAAGGAAAAAACTACGTTGCATGTATTCCTTCTGTTTCTAAAATCGTAATTCATTTTCCGATTGAAGTTGAATGTAGGAGGAAGGAAGAAATTGAGTTGCACGGATGTTTCATTCGAATTGGAAGCAAATGGATTACGAAAGTTTGGAAAATGGATTATTGGAAAATGAATTACAATTGTTGTTGTTGTTGTTGTTGATGGTCTTTTTTAAGAGTGGTACTAAACAGAACAGTCAATGACTAATCCCGACTTATTTACCCGAAAGCCACTCGAGCTTCTTATCTCATTAAAGACGATGATGAGTATTTTATAAACAATTTTATTAAAATGAACTTTAGCGGTTGAATTAAAAAATAAGGGAGTGGAACGTTTACAATTTCACAAAAGGTAACCGTCCCGCAATTATTCCAAAAAAATACGTTCTTGAGCAAAAAAAAATGGAAAATTTTCGAGTTGGTCCACTTTTTAAAGTATTTTATCGCTAAAGTATACCTTTTTTATTTTCAACTGGAAAAAGTCACTTTTGGTGGCAAAATGACTACGATACACTTAATGAACTGTATGCGCGTTACGGATGTCATTATTTTTGCACCGCGGTACAATTAAACTTTATAAACCACGGTACAAAAAGTGACTTTCAAATTAAACTTTGAACCGCGGTGCAAAAATTAATACAATGAAATTTATGAATCGCAGTGCTAAAATAGATTAGGAAATTAAACTTTGAATCGCGGTGCAAAAATAATGCAATAAAATTTATGAATCGCGGTACAAAAATTGATTAGGAAATTAAACTTTTGAACCGCGTGCAAAAATAATGCAATGAAATTCATGAACCGCTATACAAAAGCAAAAAGAATCAGTTTACGTCCTCCTTCTTCTTTTTCAATCTCCTACGTCGTAAGCCTTCTTCTTCTTCCTCCTTCTCCGCCTTCGTTTCAACTGAAAAATCCTTTGATCCCCGTTTCGTTGCTTACAATCGTGATTTTCGAATCCAAAGTGTATTGCCGAAGCTGTTGAAGAAAACGATGACATTTTTTAATAATATTTCGAAAAGTAGTCTTTTGCAGTTGAAAAAAAGAACAGTAAATTTTTGAGGTTAGAAACTTTTAAAAAATGATCGGTCAGAATTTTCTCAAAAAAAAAAGGGTGAGGTTGGAATTTAAGGGGCCGTAATTATGGGCTGTTGTTGGAGAAGAGCTTCCCGGCTTTCTCGTCTGTTTTGCAAGGGATCATGGCCAGATGTCTGGGCTATCTACCAGGGCTTCATAACCTGATTTCTAGGTCGGCCTGGTTAATGGTGAGGCTTGTGTTGAAAAAAAGAAAGAAAGAAAGAGTGGCCGGCTTTCTGGGCTATTTACCAAAGAATCATGGCCAAATTTCTGGGCTGTCCACTAAGGCAGTGAGAAAGGATTGCTGGGCCTGTCACTTGGCTAGGCTGGGCTTGGAATCTCCGGGGGGTTGTTGTTTTTTTGAAAAGAAGGAGGATGACTGTTGGTTTTTCTTAAAAAGGTGGGAAACGATTGGGTAAACGTCAGTGGGGGCTGGGGGTTTAAAAAGGTGGACGGTATAAAGTTGATTGAGTTTTATTTAGTTTGTTTAATTAAACTGTTAATTATTTGTTATTCAAGTTTACAAAATAGTTATTAATTATTTAAAAATAGTTAAATAACTTATAAATATTTTTAAATAATTTATAGTAATTTAAATGTTAATAAGTTTTTACTACTTTAAAACATGTTAATAAATGTCAGATAATTTCTAATAATTGTTAGTTATTGTTAAAAATTACTTATAAATTTTACTAATTGTTTTAAAAAAACTTAATAGATTATAATAAATTTTAAATATTTTTTAAATAAAAATTTCTTTAATTTTTTTAAGTAACTTATAATAATTGTAAATAATTTTTAGTAATTTTTATGTTAATAATTGTTATTACTAAGTTAAAACATGTTAATATCTGTTAGATAATTTCTAATAATTTTTATTTACTGTTAAATATTAATTACAAATGTTTTAATTGTTTTTAAAATGTAAAATAAGTTGTGATAAATGTTAAATAATTTGTAAATAATTTTTAAAAAAATTTGTTGCTAATCTACATCTATATACTAATTTATCAACATCCATAAGTACATGGACCAATTTTGAATGACATAAAAAAAATATCCAGATGAATTATGAAAAAACACAGGAACCAATTTTGTAGGTTGTCTATGTTAGAAAGTAGGGGTGTGCGTAGGCCATAAGCCCACGGGCATTGGCAATGCTCAATATGGGTCCATTCGGCAGCAAATATCAGATTTAAAAGCCCAATACTATTTATCAGTCCACGGGCATTAGTGGACATGCGTTAGGCGGGCACAGGCAAGGCAGGCACAGGCTTCAACCCATATGTTCATGTTTTTAAATAGAAAAAATTACAAGTCGGTACATCTTTTAAAACATGTTTTCAAATGAATCAAGCTATTTATTAGACATATCTTTTAGGTACAACAAGTTTTTTTAACCCGTGCGTTAAACGCACGTCAACTAAATCGTACATAAACAAAATAAGAAGGATTGGTTTATTAACACTTACACATAAGTATATCACTAATCATTATATATTCTAAAAAAATCTTATACACAACATTTATTGTCTTATTAGTTGATTTTTCATCTTCATCGCATATCAATATGTTCAAACCAAAATAATTTGTTACTCTAGAAACTACGACATATAACTGTCAATGGCTAAATACTGGTTTTTCCAAAAAAAGACATACGTGCAATTATTGAGTTTGACATTTGTTAATTGTCGTTGATACCAGCAATGGAAATTGTCTTCTCTGGAACTTGAAAGACAGTTTTACATCGAATAGAGTTAAGGACAATCTTGAGGATAAAATCATTTTCTCCAACATTGCTTCCTTTCAAAAAATTTGTTTCAACAATGTGATCCCCAAGATTTATGATGATTAGTCTTGTTTCATTGCACAATGTGATCAACATTTATGTTTCTCAATGATTAGTCTTGTTTCATTGCATTAATTTTAACAACCTTGCATGGTTAATGTTTCTCAATAGCAACCCCGAACACTTTATACTATTCAAAAACTCTATATAATGAATCATTTCGAACAAACTTGAATTTTTTCCGTCGTACAAATAAAATATGAACTCAAATAAGTTTTTGCTTTTGAATGATTAATTTTATTAAATTATATTTGTATTTTATAAATAAAGAAATTTCTGAGAAGAAAATAAGCTAAAATCAAAATAACGAAATTATTTTCACCGCTAACTATTAATTTTGTTTTGTAAATTATTTTGATTTTAATAACTTCCATTATATTTTTTATTGACTTGGTAACTATTATTTTTGTTTTATTTTTAAGAATTAGTTTAACGAAAAAATTTTGTTCCGTAATTTTTTATTATTATGTTGCTAACCTCTGTTTAAATTGTTTTGTTTTATTGACTCTGTAACTATTATTTTTGTTCAGTCAAATATTTTTATTTTACTAAAGTATTTTTGTTTAACATAATTATTTTCAAAATTTTTCTTTAAACTATTTTTCCTTAAATTATTTTTATAATTTTACTAACCAAAGTTTAAATTATTTTTGTTTTATTGACTCCGTAACTATTATTTTTGTTTCATCAAATATTTTTATTTAACTAATGTATTTTTGTTTTATATAACTATTTTAAAGAATTTGTTTTATATTTTGTTCTGTAATTTTTTTTATTTTAGTAACCTCGATTTAAATTTTTTTTTATTGACTTTGTAACTATTATTTTTGTTCCATCAAATATTTTTATTTTAATAATGCATTTTTGTTTTACATATATATTTTTGAGAATTTGTTTTAAACTTTTGTTCTGTAAATTATTTTATTTTACTAACCTCCACATTAAATTATTTTTGTTTTGTTGATTATGTAACCTTTATTTTTATAGTGACTTGTTCCATAAATTATTTTTATTTTTAATAACCTGTAATATTTTTGTTTTCTTGACTCCGGAACTATTATTTTTATTTTAGTTACTATTTTTTATGTTTAAAGAGAGAAAAATATTTAAACATAATTAAAACAGAAGAGATGGTGGTGATGAGAGAGAAAATAGGGAGGAGATGGGAGAGAGAAAGAGAAATACAACCAGAGAAGATAGGAGAAAGAAAGAATGAAATGATAAACCAAAAGTCAATAATTCAATAGTGAGATTTTGGAGGGAGAAATCTACCCTTTCCATTATATATATATATATATGATATATATATATATATATATATATATATTTTGTTCTGTAAATTATTTTTTTATTTTAGTAACCTCGATTTAAATTGTTTTTGTTTTTATTGAATTTGTAACTATTATTTTTGTTTCATCAAATATTTTTATTTTAATAACCTATTTTTTTTACATATATATTTTTAAGAATTTGTTTTAAACTTTTGTTTCGTAAATTATTTAATTTTACTAACCTCCACATTAAATTATTTTTGTTTTGTTGATTATGTAACATTTATTATTATAGTGGCTTGTTCCATAAATTATTGTTATTTTTACTAACCTCTTATATTTTTGTTTTCTTGACTCCGGAACTATTATTTATGTATTAGTTACTTTTTTTATGTTTAAAGAGAGAAAAATATTTAAAAATAGTTAAAAGAGAAGAGATGGTGGTGATGAGAACGAAAATAGGGAGAAGACGGGAGAGAGAAAGATCAATACAACCAGAGAAGATAAGAGAAAGAAACAAATGGTAAATCAAAAGTCAATAATTTAAAAGTGAGATTTTGGAGGGAGAAATCTACCCTTGCCATTATATATATAGATTTTTACTTAACTAATGTATTTTTGTTTTACATTACTATTTTAAATAATTTGTTTTATATTTTTTTCTGTAATTTTTTTTTAAATTTTAGTAACCTCGATTTAAATTGTTTTTTTTTGTTTTTATTGACTTTGTAACTATTATTTTTGTTCCATCAAATATTTTTATTTTAATAACGTATTTTTGTTTTACATATATATTTTTGAGAATTTGTTTTAAACTTTTGTTCTGTAAATTATTTTATTTTACTAACCTCCACATTAAATTATTTTTGTTTTGTTGATTATGTAACCTTTATTTTTATAGTGACTTGTTCTATAAATTATTGTTATTTTCACTAACCTCTTATATTTTTTATTTTCTTGACTCCGGAACTATTATATTTATTTTAGTTAATATTTTTATGTTTAAATAGATAAAAATATTTAAACATAATTAAAAGAGAAGAGATGGTGGTGATGAGAGAGAAAATAGGGAGAAGAGAGAGAGAAAGAGAAATACAACCAGAAAAGATAGGAGAAAGAATGAATGAAATGGTAAATCAAAAGTCAATAATTCAAAAGTGAGATTTTGGAGGGAGAAATCTACCCTTGCCATTATATATATAGATTTTTATTTAACTAATGTATTTTTGTTTTACATTACTATTTTAAATAAAAAACTCGATTAAATTTTTTTTTCTTTTTATTGACTTTGTAACTATTATTTTTGTTCCATCAAATATTTTTATATTAATAACGTATTTTTGTTTTATATATATTTTTTTAAGAATTTGTTTTAAACTTTTGTTCCGTAAATTATTTTATTTTACTAACCTCCACATAAAATTATTTTTGTTTTGCTGATTATGTAACCTTTATTTTTATAGTGGCTTGTTCTATAAATTATTGTTATTTTTACAAACCTCTTATATTTTCTATTTTCTTTACTCCGAAAATATTATTTTTATTTTAGTTACTATTTTTTATGTTTAAAGAGATAAAAATATTTAAACATAATTAAAAGAGCAGAGATGGTGGTGATGAGAGATAAAATAGGGAGAAGAGAGAGAGAAAGAGAAATACAACCAGAAAAGATAGGAGAAAGAAAGAATGAAATGGTAAATCAAAAGTCAATAATTCAAAAGTGAGATTTTGGAAGAGAAATCTACCCTTGCCAATATATATATAGATTTTTATTTAACTAATGTATTTTTGTTTTACATAACTATTTTAAAGAATTTGTTGTATATTTTGTTTTGTAAATATTTTTTATTATTTTAGTAACATCAATTTAAATTGTTTTTGTTTTTATTGACTTTGTAACTATTGTTTTTGTTCCATCAAATATTTTTATTTTAATAACGTAATTTTTTACATATATATTTCAAAGAATTTGTTTTAAACTTTTGTTCCGTAAATTATTTTATTTTACTAACCTCCACATTAAATTATTTTTGTTTTGTTGATTATGTAACCTTTATTTTTATAGTTGTTTGTTCCATAAATTATTGTTATTTTTACTAACCTCTTATATTTTTTTTCTTGACTCCGGAACTATTATTTTTGTTTTAGTAACTATTTTTTATGTTTAAATAGAGAAAATTATTTAAACATAATTAAAAGAGAAGAGATGGTGGTGATGAGAGAGAAAATATGGAGGAGACGGGAGATAGAAAGACAAATACAACCAAAGAAGATAGGAGAAAGAAAGAACGAAATGGTAAATCAATGGTCAATAATTCAAAAGTGAGATTTTGGAGTGTGAAATCTACCCTTGCCATTATATATATAGATTTTTATTTAACTAATGTATTTTAGTTTTACATAACTATTTTAAAGAATTTGTTGTATATTTTGTTCTGTAAATTATTTTTATTATTTTAGTTATCTCAATTTAAATTGTTTTTGTTTTTATTGACTTTGTAACTATTATTTTTGTTCCATCAAATATTTTTATTTTAATTACATATTTTTGTTTTACATATATATTTTTAAGAAATTGTTTTAAATTTTTGTTCCATAAATTATTTTATTTTAATAACCTCCACATTAAATTATTTTTGTTTTGTTGATTATGTAACATTTTTTTTATAGTGACTTGTTCCATAAATTATTTTTATTTTTACTAACTTCTTATATTTTTGTTTTCTTGACTCCAGAACTATTATTTTTGTTTTAGTTACTATTTTTTTATGTTTAAAGATAGAAAAATATTTAAGGATAATTAAAAGAGAAGTGATTGTGGTGATGGGAGAGAAAATAGGGTGGAGACGGGAGAGAGAAAGAGAAATACAACCAGAGGAAATAGGAGAAAGAAAGAATGAAATGGTAAATTAAAAGTCAATAATTCAAAAGTGAGATTTTGGAGGGTGAAATCTACCCTTACCATCATATATATATATATATATATATATATATATATATATATATATATATATATATATATATATATATATATATATATTATTTTTATTTAACTAATGTCTTTTTGTTTTACATAACTATTTTAAAGAATTTGTTTTATATTTTGTTCTTTAAATTATTTTTTTATTTTAGTAACCTCGATTTAAATTGTTTTTGTTTTTATTAACTTTGTAACTATTATTTTTGTTTCATCAAATATTTTTATTTTAATAACCTATTTTTTTTACATATATATTTTTAAGAATTTGTTTTAAACTTTTGTTTCGTAAATTATTTTATTTTACTAACCTCCACATTAAATTATTTTTGTTTTGTTGATTATGTAACATTTATTATTATAGTGGCTTGTTCCATAAATTATTGTTATTTTTACTAACCTCTTATATTTTTGTTTTCTTGACTCCGGAACTATTATTTTTGTTTTTGTTACTATTTTTTATGTTTAAAGAGAGAAAAATATTTAAACATAATTAAAACAGAAGAGATGGTGGTGATGAGAGAGAAAATATGGAGGAGACGGGAGAGAGAAATAAAAATACAACCAGAGAAGATAGGAGAAAGAAAGAAATGGTAAATCAAAAGTCAATAATTCAAAAGTGAGATTTTGGAGGGAGAAATCTACCCTTGCCATTATATATATAGATTATTATTTAACTAATGTATTTTTGTTTTACATAACTATTTTATAGAATTTGTTTTATCTTTTGTTCTGTAATTTTTTTATTATTATTTTAGTAACCTCGATTTAAATTGTTTTTTTGTTTTTATTGACTTTGTAACTATTATTTTTGTTCCATCAAATATTTTTATTTTAATAACGTATTTTTGTTTTACGTATATATTTTTAAGAATTTGTTTTAAACTTTTGTTCCGTAAATTATTTTATTTTACTAACCTCCACATTAAATTATTTTCGTTTTGTTGATTATGTAACATTTATTTTTATAGTGGCTTGTTCCATAAATTATCATTATTTTTACTAAACTCTTATATTTTTTATTTTTTTTGTCTCTGAAACTATTATTTTTCTTTTAGTTACTATTTTTTATGTTTAAAAAGAGAAAAATATTTAAATATAATTAAAAGAGAAGAGATGGTGATGATGAGAGAGAAAATAGGGAGGAGAAGGGAGAGAGAAAGAGAAATACAACCAGAAAAGATAGGAGAAAGAAAGAATGAAATGGTAAATCAAAAGTCAATAATTCAAAAGTGAGATTTTGGAGGGAGAAATCTACCATTGCCATTATATATATATATATATATATATATATATATATATATATATATATATATATATATATATAACTAATATATTTTTGTTTTACATAGCTATTTTAAAGAATTTTTTTTATATTTTGTTATGTAAATTATTTTTATTATTTTAGTAACCTCAATTTAAATTGTTTTTGCTTTTATTGACTTTGTAACTATTATTTTTGTTCCATCAAATATTTTTATTTTTATAACGTATTTTTGTTTTACATATATATTTTTAAGAATTTGTTTTAAACTTTTGTTCCGTAAATTATTTTATTTTACTAACCTCCACATTAAATTATTTTTGTTTTGTTGATTATGTAAGATTTATTTTTATAGTGGCTTGTTCCATAAATTATTGTTATTTTTACTAACCTCTTATATTTTTGTTTTCTTGACTCCGAAACTATTATTTTTGTTTTAGTTACTATTTTTTATGTTTAAAGAGAGAAAAATATTTAAACATAATTAAAAGAAAAGAGATGGTGGTGATGAGAGAGAAAATAGGGAGGAGACAGGAGAGAGAAAGATAAATACAACCAGAGAAGATATGATAAAGAAAGAATGAGGTTGTAAATCAAAAGTCAAATATTCTAAAGTGAGATTTTGGAGGGAGAAATCTACCCTTTCCATTATATATATAGATTTTTATTTAACTAATGTATTTTTGTTTTACATAACTATTTAAAAATTTTTGTTTTATATTTTGTTTTGTAATTTTTTTATTATTTTAGTAACCGCAATTTAAATTGTTTTTGTTTTTATTGACTTTGTAATTATTATTTTTCTTCCATCAAATATTTTTGTTTTTTACATATATATTTTTAAGAATTTGTTTTTAACTTTTGTTCCGTAAATTATTTTATTTTACTAACCTCCACATTAAATTATTTTTGTTTTGTTGATTATGTGACCTTTATTTTTATAGTGGCGTGTTCCATAAATTATTGTTATTTTTACTAACCTCTTATATTTTTGTTTTCTTAACTCCGGAACTATTATTTTTGTTTTAGTTACTATTTTTTATGTTTAAAGAGAAAAAATATTTAAACATAATTAAAATAGAAGAGATGGTGGTGATTAGAGAGAAAATAGGGAGGAGACGGGAGAGAGAAAGAGAAATACAACCAGAGAAGATAGGAGAAAGAAAGAATGAAATGGTAAATCAAAAGTCAATAATTTAAAAGTGATATTTTGGAGGGTGAAATCTACCCTTGCCATTATATACATATATATATATATTTATATTTATATATATTTATTTTATTTAACTAATGTATTTTTGTTTTACATTACTATTTTAAAGAATTTGTTTTATATTTTGTTCTGTAAATTATTTTTATTATTTTTGTTATCTCAATTTAAATTGTTTTTGTTTTTATTGACTTTGTAACTATTATTTTTGTTCCATCAAATATTTTTATTTTAATAACATATTTTTGTTTTACATATATATTTTTAAGAAATTGTTTTAAACTTTTATTCCATAAATTATTTTATTTTACTAACCTCCACATTAAATTATTTTTGTTTTGTTAATTATGTAACCTTTATTTTTATAGTGGCTTGTTCCATAAATTAATTGTTATTTTTACTAACCTCTTATATTTTTGTTTTCTTTACTCCGGAACTATTAGTTTTGTTTTAGTTACTATTTTTTTATGTTTAAAGAGAGAAAAATATTTAAACATAATTAAAAGAGAAGTGATGGTGGTGATGAGAGAGAAAATAGGGAGGAGACGGGAGAGAGAAAGAGAAATACAATCAGAGAAGATAGGAGAAAAAAATGAATGAAATGGTAAATCAAAAGTCAATAATTCAAAAATGAGATTTTGGATGGTGAAATCTACCCTTGTCATTATATATATATATATATATATTATTCAACTAATGTATTTTTGTTTTACATAACTATTTTCAAGAATTTATTTTATATTTTGTTCTGTAAATTATTTTTATTATTTTAGTAATCTCAATTTAAATTGATAATGATGGCTAAGAGAGATGAGGAATTGAAAGAGATTAGAGACAAAAAAATCACCAGGTTTCTCAAGAAGGGTCGATACGCTCAGCGAGCTGGCTCCGGTGCTCCCATCTACTTCGCTGTTGTCGTCGAATACCTCGCTGATGAGGTACTTCCTTAACTCAACCCATCTGTCCATACATACATGTAGATCTACTTTTAATTATCATAATATCTTTCTAAATTCGTACTAATCGGTTTTTTAGGGAAAAATTGAATAGATGTTGGAATTGGCCGGAAACGCTGCAAGGGACAACAAGAAGATGAGGATTAACCCTAGGCATGTTCAATTGGCTGTGAGAAATGATGGGGAATTGTGGAAATTACTAGCTGGTGTTACAATTGCAAGCGGAGGTGTTCTACCAAATATCAATCCAGTTCTGTTGCCTTATAGATAAAATTATTGCGATGTATTTATGTTGTATCAATTGGTTTAGTTTACATAGAGCTTTGCAAAATTATTGCGTTGTATTTATGATTCATTCAACGTTCTGTTTTAGGTCGGAAGAACATAACCAGTTGCAGCTCATGGAGCGAGAAGAAATCGATGATGAAGAAGACTTGTTTGAAGCGATTGATAAGCATATGTATACGTTAAACTTTCATGTCTCGTTATAAAATTTCAGTTTAAATTCCTCTTCGCGTTCTGTTTTGCTACGTTTACTGATATATTTCGATGCACTTATCACAAATGACGAGTTTAGTTGCGTGATTGGCTTTTATAAAATACGTGTTTCTGTAAATTTATTTTCAACTTCAATTTTCTCTTTGTTATCACTCTTAATTAGTCTTCGATAAAACATGACTAACGATGAAGCCTGAGCTTAAGTTTCTCTTTGTGTTTTGTTTCGATACGCTTAGTTTCCTTACATTTGATGCGTTAATAGCAGATGACGATTTGTAGTTGTGTGATTGGCTTTGTAGTATCTGAGTAAGGTTGTCATGTTGTTTAAGTGTGCACAACATTTTTCTCTTAATATCCCAGTAGGCTAATTGACCAAACTTGTGTGGAATTGAAACAAGTTTCTGTATAAGCATACCATGTTTCTGTAAAAACAAGTTTCTCTTAGAAACTGAACTTTGATTATTGAGATTATCCATGTGCCTTCTTTTCATTTATTCTACGATTTGTCTAATTCAAATTATATTGTTCAAATGATTTAAATGAAATATTCAAGTGAAGTCTAGTGTAATTAATAGAGAACATTGGTTTTAGAGCAGCAATTGTTGCTTAGGGTGACCGCAAACTCTTTCCTTTTGTAGTAATTTCTCATGGAATTAACTCAACTGGTACTGCTCATTTCTCATAACGGAAAGGTTGGGTGTTCAAGTCCCACTAGAGACACCCTGGACTTTATAACTTTCAATAGAAAGGTCGGGTGTTCAAGCCTTTTTAGAGGCAACGTTGTTGTTCAAGCCTTACCTGAAGGCCCCCTTTAGCTGCTCGTTTATCTTAACGGAGAGGTCGGGTGTTCAAAGCCTCACCAGAGGCACCATTTGTTCTAGTCACACCAAAAGCATCATATATCTATTTGTAGCCTTTCAAGGCATTAAAAAATTAAAAAAAATAGGGGTTGGGGTAAGGTCTATGTCCCCTCCAACCTTTAAAATAAATAATGCTGTAGATGTGTAGGAGCTTAAAGATGTAGGGATCTATACATGCAACGGTTTGATGATGCACACTAAAAAGGTAAAATATTGGTTGATAGCTTGGCTTTTTATACTAGTTAGAACACATTGGCTTGCATTAGTAATAGTTTGGTCAAAATTTTCCAGAGCTTAACTGGGATCAAAGGACTCTCAGGAGCAAAAGTTGACAAGATGCATGAAGTTGCTGAGAAGATAGTGGTAAGAACTTAGGACTATCAATCTTAAAATCACTTTCATTTTTAATTTTCTTTCATTTCTATCTCTTATTCTTTCTTTTTCTTATTTAATCTCAGAATTTTGGCTACATCACTGGAAGCGATGCTCTGATTAGGGTAATATCCTAATAATATTAACAAGCAAGGGTAGAGCCAAAAAGTCTACAATGGTGCATGTTTTAGCCTAGTTGAGTAAAATTACCGGTGTTTAGTTGGTGAATTTGTGAGTGACCTGATATTCGATTCTGTGTTGTATAGAAAAAGGTCGTCGTACGGATCACTATTGTGACCTGTAATATTGTGATTGATGGTTTATGTAAAAGTGATAAGTTGGATATTGTAATATTCTGATGTCTGTCCTTAACATCAGCATTATTGGATTTTTTTGGTCTTGAAAAAACTATGTTAACAGTTCTGATGCCTAGCATTTGAATCAGCATTATTCGATTTTTTTTTTGTCTTGAAAAAACTGTGTTAACAGTTCTGATGCCTGGATTTGACATCAGCATTATTCATTTTTTTTTCTTAAAAAAGTTGTGTTAACAGCTCTGATGCCTGGATTTGACATCAGTATTATTGGATTTTTTTTGTTTTGAAAAAACTATGTTAACAGTTTTGATGCCTGTCGTTGGCATCCGCATTATTTGATTTTTTTTGTTCTTGAAAAAAACTCTCTAAACAGATTTGATGCCTGGATTTGACATCAGCATTATTTGATTTTTTTTTTGTCTTGAAAAAACTGTGTTAACAGTTCTGATGTCTGGATTTGACATAAGCATTATTGGATTTTTTTTGTCTTAAAAAAACTGTCTAAACAATTCTGGTGCCTGGATTTGGCATCATCATTATTAGATTTTTTTGGATCTTGAAAAAATTGTCTAAACAGTCATGATGTCTGGATTTGGCATCAACATTTTTTTTTGATTTTTTTCGTCTTAAAAAAACTATCGAAACAGTCCTGATGCCTGGATTTGGCATCAGCATTTTTTGATTTTTTTTTTGGTCTTGGCAGTCCAGATGAGATTTATCTTCATTAATGACATTTTTGTCATTTGGCAACCAATTTGTAGTTTTATGAAATGCCCAAAAAATTGATGGACCTAGATGAAAGCATGTTTCTAAAATTGTACAAACTTGAAATTTGCTCTTTTAAATAATTTTACTGCTTTATTATTCAAACTTTGGTCTTCAGCTTTCAGTCCATCAATTCACTGACGTTTGTCGAACTAAGAATAAACCGATAAGGCACGTCGCACGTCAATAACTTGCATGAAAATGGGGATTGAGTAATTAAAAAATTAGGGTTTTAGACTTCGGCATTTAGTAATCAGTTTATATGTGTTATTATATTATAAGAAAATTGAAAGGGTAATCTGCAATAGGTTTCAATGCTTCAGCAATTCAACTAGTTAGAGTACTATACATTTAAGTTTTGAATTAAATAAATAGGATGCGGTACAAACCTATAATTAAAATTAAAAAAAAAACTTATTATAGAATATGACGGGTCAGGTCAGGCATAACGGGCATAGAGCATTTGAAGGCCCAGTAGCACCCGAGACCGCGAGCATTTGACTCATCTAAAGTTCAGCACTATGTATAGCCCATAGGCATGTGCTCTGTAGGCTGGACATTGATGGGCTTTAACGGGTTTGATAGACATTAACGGACATTACTCACCTTTATTAAAAAAACTATTTTATTCCTGCATGCTCAAAACAACCAAGCATTAGTGGGTAATGAACCATGGATATTCTTTAAAAGACTTAAATGTCTTTATTTTCTAAATTCTCAGATAAAAACAGTTGAATAAGTCTTTCAAATATTTAGACACACACAATCAGATTATACAAATACATACAAATATTCTCTCTGCCCCAAAATATGTGTATGTCAGCTTTTAGTTTTTTCTAATAATGAAGGAATTTAACTTTTAGCTCCTTATAGTGGTGTATATTTGAATATCTTAGTGTTAACATGATATATACCATAGCGAGTGGCCATTAGATCATATTACATAGTGAAATGTGAAATTAATTACTTCATACACACTCATTATGTAATATATATATATATATATATATATATATAGAAATGATATGGTGAGCTAAAGGTTACGATATTATTACAAACTTTAGTGTTAGTGTTATTAGATCAAATCTAAATATATTTAGATCTCTACACTTTTTGAATAATATGAACATTCCAAATCATCACCAACTTAATTATTTAATGGCTCTAATACTAAATCACATTATAATATCACAAGCTCATAATATTATTTGTCATATTTTTATTATGAGAGATACCGAGTAGTTTTATCCTACACATTCTTCTACGCAGAATATTTCATTTAACTTTTTGACAGAGTTTCGTGTGTAATTTATTTACACCTATATCCTGATTTATCAACTGTCCCCCACTCCCCCTAGAATTCACCCTATGCTCCTCTGGAGCATCCACAATGAATACTCACTATCAACTCTCTATCTCTTTTTTAGAGATTTTTACCTCTTCTTGTTCCCACAATGAACACATTCAATCACTTTTTTTCCCTAAAACCTATTAAATCACTCTTATAATTAGGAGAGTGATTTACCTTGAATAGTCACACACACTATCTCTCTCTCAAAATACAAGGTTTCTAACATTTTTTAAACTAATGTTTTACCATATTTAAAACGATTTTACTGAAAATTAATTATACCACATTTTGTTTCTTATTGTTTTTGTTTGCATTTCTTATTGTTTTTGTTGTTGCAAACTGATATACCCGGCCCAAGCCGGGTCACGAGCAAGGCACGAGCTAGCATCACGTGCCAGCCACGAGCACAATGCATATGGGGCCCACAGCCTAGCGAGCAAAATGGTGGAAGCAACGAGTACTGAGCAACATAGCCTCCATCCAAACCTGGTCGGGCAAAGGCCTTGCCTGTCCGACCAAGGGCCATGCCCGGACAGCATATATACTTGGCAAAGAAACCCGACTCATCTTGTCCAAACCTGGCCGAGCATTGGCCCTGCCTGCTTGACCAGGGGCCCCGCTCCGTGGACCAGCAGCAAGTTCAGAGGCAACACATATTGTACGCTCGGGCAGAGCCTTGCTCGCCCGGGCATATATCATACAGGAAGCACCGTTGGCTTGCTCTCCAAGACAAGTCAAAGGTTTCCGTAATTAAGCAGGATACTTGCCTTATATGATCCTACATCTACGCGGCCAGCCGCTTATCACGCCTAAAATCAAGGGATTCTCTCATTGATTGATTCGACAGTTTTGGAAACTGAATCCTAGACGGATTCAAACACCACCAAGGCCTATAAATACCTCCCCATAATCATTAACAAGGTACACACACTTTCTTGAGCCTCGTTACTCTGTCAATTTATCTCTTGACAATCACACTCGATACTTACTCTCACGCCGGAGGGGTTTCGCGAGGCTCTGTCTTGCACTTCCACTCAGGTTGTTTGTGATCTTAACAGGCTCAAGGAGGACGATCCAAAGCCCAGATATCCTACCCAACTCAAGGACGGCCCAAGCTGTGTTTTTGCCACATCACAAACAATTTATATATATATATATATATATATATATATATATATATATATATATATATATATATATATATATATATATCATCGTAAAACTTTATTTATCAATTATATAGATCTAAAAAAAACATATTTTGTTTAAATTTTATAAATTTAAAATATAAATATTTCATTCAAATTGTAGTAGGAAAATATAAATTAAAAAAGATTAAATATATTGGTAGTTGGGTTTGTTAGTTGAACATATTTGAGAGATTTTAAGTTTTTAAAGAGATATGTAGAGAGTGCTTATTGGAGTAAACTAGATCTTCGTGCCCGTGCCTATGGCACGGTGCTAGTATATCTGATTTCGTCAATTGAAATGTCAACGTCTAAATAGAAAGTGCAATTTTAAAAAATGTTACAGTTGAATGGTACATTACTTCAAGTGGTAGTTTAGGGCGCTATTCGAACTCTACACATAGTTGAGAGATGTTATTTGCAAGGATTTATTTGTAACTGACCTATGAACGTTTGATTTTGCGGCGGAATCAACCCCCATGCCAGATAGTTTCAGTCAATCAATTGAGCTCTATTGTGAAATTATATTAATGTAAGGTTGATGTTTTGTAAGGGGTAATGGTTTAGAAGATTAATCTCAGGGTGTGACTGCTCATAATATTAATTGTAGGGGGTGACATTATAACATGGTGAGAGAAAATAGAGAATTAAAGGTCGATAACTACTCTCACACATATGAATGTGAGAGTGAATCTCAACCATTAAATTTTTTGTAATAATTTAATCTCAACCTCTAAATAGCTTTAGTCAATTGCACATGTGTGAGAATGAACTCTATTGTAATATAGACTAATACTCTTGCTCGTGTCAATGACACGGCATCAGTTTGTGAATTTATCAATAAATGAAGTAGATATTATGAAAATGAATTAATATTTACTTATAATTTGTATGGGTTGAATATATGTACACTACACAACGAAAAGGAGAGAAAACTCAAATACCTAACAAAATCAAATATTTTACTTCGATATTTATTTCATAAGAAAACCAAGAAATAAATATATTTTAATTGTAACTACTGTTAAAATACTAAAAGAAAATTTTATTGTTTTCTCAATAACGAAAACTCAGTCTTCTTCTTCTGCGAGTTCTTGCTTAACAACAATGGTTGGTTTAGAAACATAAGATGCAATAACTTTGTCTATTATTTCTACATACACATGGCACAAAGAAAATTCAAACACATTCATTTAACCAAATTTTCTGCTTCATCTGCAAAACTCGAACCCTCTCACATATTATCATATAAAATCTAACAAGTGAACGGAGATGCATTTTGATCAAAATTAATCAATCGTAAAAGCTAAAAAAAAAAGACAATTAAATTATTAGAAACCAATACATATGCCCCCAACAAACGAAATTACAACAATGAGAAGATGTGTAGTATTTTATAAAAATAAACTTGTGCCCATGCCGATGGCACGGTGCCAGTATGAGCATGATCAATGTATGAACCGATCATGATGAAAATAAATTAATATATCATTAATGTAAATTACACACCAACATCCCGGAAATTAAAGAAATAACATATTTTATTGGTCGTAAAAGTTTATAACTCATCTTAAAAGAAAATTTATAACTTATCTTAAAAGAGTATAATTAAACATAAAAAAACATTCTCTCTCTCACACACACACACCAACCCAACACCTGTTAATTGAAATAAACTTAAAAATGAAAATCTCCGCACACAAAAACCACAAAATAAATTGAATAAAACAGAGTGAACTAACAAATACTATTTTGAAATCGAAATCACAAAGATTTCAGACCAATAAGGGAAACTAAACATAACTTTTAAGAAAATAAAGAAATTAAAATACAAATATTCAAAATTTAAAAAGTTGATTACAAAACTTAGAAACAAATTTTTTTCTAACAAAAATTAAATTGATTCAGTTAATTACGATAACAATAAAAAAATTAAAATACAAATATTTAAAATTACAAAATTTACGAACAATTTTTTTATAAAAAAAATAAATCTAAGCCAGACATATATTAAATTGAGATTTAGTTGATTATGATAACAATCAATTAAGAAACTACAACTAAATATTTGTAAAACCGTAAAGGTCATTTTATTATTAATGAGCTACTAAAAATATTATTTTCTTAAAAAAATTGACTTTCAAACGGGGCCTCTTTGCCCGGAACGGAGGGATTAATTAATAATTTGTATACGAAATTGCGAGCCGAACAAAAATTAAATTGATTAAGTTAATTACGATAACAATTATAAAGAATAAAATAAATATTTCAAATTACAAAACTTACGATTTTTTTTTTAAATATTTGTATATAAAATTACGGGTTGAAAATTTTTAAATTGATTAAGTTAATTATGATAACAATTAAAAAGAACAAAATACAAATACAAATTTTCGCAACCATAAAACTATAAAGCCTTAAAATATTAATTGTAAAACTGTAATATCTAATTTTCGCAGTAAAAGAGTGAATCTCATAGAAACTGATGAATAGGCAGAGAGGAGGAGAGATAAAGAGATAGAGAAGGAGTGAGATATAAAAGGATTGTGGAGATAAAATAGGGATGAAAAAAAAACGTGATAAAAACGATTGAGATTGTGAGATTAAATCCTGACCAGTAATTGTGTTTAATAAAAACCAATCCTGGCCGATAATTAGCTTTTTGTAATCGACTGACCTGTTTTATATTATAGATAAAGAAACTCAGAAGAGGAAGTTACTCAAATAAATGACCGCCGTAGAATGATAGTACGAAAAACAGTTTGAGTATAAAAGAGAATCTAAACCTAATTATAATAGTATAAGGAAACCCAGAAAATGAGGTTACCTAAATAAATGACAGTCGTATGATGATAGTAAAAAAATTAAATCATGACCTCTGAATAGCCATAATCAATTACCTAGCTTCTTTATAATATAGATTTTTTTTAAAGTGTTGAAAAAGTGTAATTGAAACAGAAAACGAAGTATTTGAAAAGTTGTTTAGAAATCCACCATTGTAAATGCTCTAAAGCAGTCCAATATATTTGTCCATTAAAAAAAAAGAAGCAGCCCAATATGGCAATATATTTTGTAAAGAGAAGTCCATAACCTCAGGTATGGACAATAGCCCATTAATTGCAATAATAGTTCTAAGGGGACGACTCACCACTCCTGCGCACGACTCAGTTACCCGCAATAATTCGGGCAGTGTTGACTGTGGAGTGTTGGAATTTTGTTTCAAACTCAAAGGCCCCCTATGTTTTCAGAAATATCACTAAGGCCCCTTTTAATTGTTGTAAGATTTAAATCTTTTATTTAAGTATGGTAGTATAATTGTGTAACTAAAGACTAAAGAGCGTCTGTCGCCTTTCTACAAAATAATGACTAACCATGATAGACTATTTTGCATGTTCCATGATTTCAATGTCTTTAATATAAAAGGCTTACTTCTTAATAACTCATCTTATATGTCTAGATATGTACATAAACTATCTACACAATTTACTCACATACACACACATATAGACACATAAAAAAAAATCTTATATGTTTCATTGCAGAGAATTAATGTAATTTTATTCGGCAAAGAATGTAATTTTATCAGGTAAAAATTTAGGAAGAATGATCTTACGGGTTTTTTATTTAAGACGAATCTCTTTTGACCCAATCTACGGTGTGTTGATGGGTTGAGTTATGAGAAAGTTAAAATCATTCTTACATATTAAGATCAGTAAAATCGTTTACGAGAGATCTACGATTTTTATTATACTTCTTTGTTGAAGCAGAGTAGGTGCCTAATTTCGTACACAATATTTATTCGATTAATTACATATTGACATTTGTAATTAAACCGAAAAGGGTATTTTATTACTTCCACATTACATGGACTAAAACATACTACAGTTTGTAAGAATCAATTAATTTGATAAATTATTAAATTGATTGTATATTTATCATAACATATTTAATGAGTGATCACAAAATCAAATTTACTAGCTAGAATCAAAACACAATTTGTATATCTGAAACAAGTAAAATTTCACTTTTCATAATACATACTCCATTAGAGGTTTCTCGGGCTCGAGAAATTCATCCTAGAAACGGATTTGAATATTGAACAAATGTTTGATCAGGAGCATCCCTGTCATCTCTCCTCCTTGGAATCATTTTCAGTCAATGCAAGAATCTGCTTGAGAGGAACTAAGTTTTTCTAATTAACCATGTATTTAGAGCGGCAAAATCGTGTACCTTCAAAGTAACGTAGCCAGGGCGTAGCTATATATATGCGTTTGGGAAAAACAGTGCTTGCTCAATTACCTATTAAAGTTAGAGATTAGTGGCAAGGCCTAGCTAGATTATATATTGGTTTTAATTAGTTTGTTGCTTAGTGCCCTTCAATAATGTAATCATGGGTCTAAAAGGGAAGTTTTTACAATTAATAGAAGGTGAGGCGCTCTGTCGCACAATTCAAAAAGTCAGAGGATTTAACTAAATAATTCCAAAATATTGAAAGAGAATATTATAGCTAACACCCTTAAACTTTCCTTCATTATAAGTTTGTCCCCTTTAACCTTTTGTCAGGAAGTTTGATATAACACCAATAATGGTGTTAGACAAAAGACAAATTACCACTTGAATATAAGTGCATAGACGGATGGACCAAATACTCGGTTTCTCATATCTCTCAAGACGATATTTTAGGTCGATTGACTTAAAGAGAAGGAGCTGAGGCTCAAATCTCACGAGATAGGAGAGATTTAAAGAATATATGTATATATATATATATATATAACTTTTTTATACAAATACAATTTATAAAGCGATAAAAAATTTAAATCAAATAATAAAAATCAAAATTAAAATTAAAATAAAATAAAATAAAATATATATATATATATATATAACTTAATTATCATCGTTTCAAGCTAAATAAAAATATTAACCGTTCAATTGGCCTAAAAATAAAAATATATTTATATATCTTAATTATCATTGTAATTCTCGGGTTATCATATGTCTGAAGTTGATAATTAGGTCGGTTGACTTTAAAAGAACAAGGACATTCAACATGTATAATGTATACTCCATATATTAGTCTAGACTTTACAATAATGAGTTTTATTAAAAAATAATTTATTATTGCGCTCTATCTCTCTCTCTCTCTCTGTGAAAAAGACGGGCAGCAGCAGCAGTACCCTCCTAAAATCCTTAAAAAATAATAAAAACTCAAATCACCTAATATTTCCCGCCGCCCCAAAAATTAATTCCAAGCCTGTCCCACTGACTTCTTTACCCGATACCTAATTCTATGAAGTAAAAGTATTTTATACGTACGGTAATAATTAAATATGCATATACAATGTATAGTATACGCACAAATAATTAAACAAAATCTCCTTCACTGTATTTGAGTAAACTTAAATTTCATTATAATAGTTGTACCTGTATAGTACACAAAAACACTAGCACATTGCACTCCATGTATACAAAATTTTGATATAATTTAATATTTCAATTATTCAATGTATGTTATTAAAATATTGCAAATTAACCTGATAATATATTTTAATGAAAATATTAATTACATAGTCTAAGAAACATAATTTATTATTGCTCATATTTTTTAAATACAACAGTAGAGTACATATGTTTAATCATCTTTTCATTTGACATTTGACAGATAACCTATATTTATTTTCTCATAAATAGATGCCTAAAAAAGAAGTAGATAGTTTTTCAAGTGCATTCATGGTTCATTATGAGCCATGAGTAATGTTTGGTTGTTGTGGCGTGGGCATGACATCTCGATGAATAAACGAGCTTTTGAACATCCACAATAGCATACCGATTTGATTACCGAAGCTTGAACCAAATCATATGAGCTCAATTTGATTAATTATTAAGTCGGCTAGAGTTGAAATTGGAGTGAAAGAAGTTATAGTTGGGTAGTCGATGCCTCCATTTGAGTTTAAGCTAAAAATATTTTTTATTTTCTTTTTTGGTAGAAGAGAAAAACAAACAAAACATGAGTAAAGTG
Source organism: Codonopsis lanceolata (assembly GCA_013146195.2). Classification (NCBI taxonomy): domain Eukaryota; kingdom Viridiplantae; phylum Streptophyta; class Magnoliopsida; order Asterales; family Campanulaceae; genus Codonopsis; species Codonopsis lanceolata. Next base: position 174,195,884 of record CM028378.1, read on the forward strand.
AGCTGAGTTATAAGAAAGTGAAGATCTATCTTTTAAATTAGAGAATTTTTGTAAGATGGTCACAAAAAACTTATTCAATAAAATCTTACTACCTCTGTCCCAAAATTAATGATATTTTAACAAAAAAAAAAGTCTCAAAATAAATGATGTTTTACGATTTCAAGGACCATTTATCCATATTTTGTCAAAGACATATTTATTTACAATTATCAAATTAAATGATTTAAAAAAAGAGTTATTGAGTGAAAACCGAAAAATATTAATGCAACTTAACTCCTTTTAAATGATAATATATCAGTTTTTTTTATAATCTTTCTTAACCTTTGTGAAAATTATTAAAATATTATTTATTTTGAGACAAAATAATATATAAATTGGTTAAAGGGTGTAGGCCCCACATTAATTTGTCGGTGATCCAATATCGAACTACCACTAATCTTAGGCATAGGCACTCTGCTTGGTGGAAATTCTGTTAGATCAGTTTAGGAGACCGAAAACTCTCAAATGATTTTTGGAGCTCTTTAATCTTTTTCTCTGAAATTACTTCACATAGAAAGGATTGAGCATGCATGTAGATGCATTCATGCATGCCCATTACCCACTACTGACAAGGGGTCCGTCAAATCTATTATGCTTATTCCTGCCAACCCCAATGTCTCTTAGGCTGTGTGTGGTCCCTCGAAATAACTTCGAATTAAGTACAGGGAGGTGCGATTTACATCATAATTTTTACATTAAATACTAAGTGTAATACTTGGATCACTCTTATTTTGCATTAAAATATGAGTACTTTATAGTGTGATATATTCTTATTGGTTGGATTGGTGGAACCCACAAAAATATTCGGCGATGAGAGTGTCTGCGTCATAAAATCTTCGTATTTTGACAAAATCTCAAAAAATACTAATCTCTTCCTGGAAAAGTCTTGGGCAAAAGTTCTCCTTTAAAAGTTAGTAACATTTTAAAGTCCAAAATAATATTTTTATGTTTTTAGAAATAAACATTTTAAATAAAACATCCAAAAATAAAATAATTAACTGTTTACTCGAAACAGAAGGAGTAATATTTTTGGACATAATTATTTTTTACATACTTATCATTTGAAATGTAAGTAGTATACATTTTATTTACAAATTACTTTTGAATTGTCAACAAGCAAGATAGTCATTCCTTTTCTATTTTAATTTTCAACAAGCAACATAATATTTTTATTGTTATTTATTATAATAAATATGTTTAATCAATTTTTTTTATGACTCGTACATCATGTTATTATAATAAAAATAATGTAATTAAGGAATTTGTCTACGTACAAAATTTTTAGAAATATTGGATATTTTACTTAATACTCTTTCTATTCTAGGCAAAGAGTCCACTATATTATTTTTGAAGTTTACTTTCAAAAATTATGCTTACAATTTCTATAATATTTCATATTTACCTTCCACTTGTGTTATAACCATATTTTTTGTGCGTAACATTTTTTTGTAATTATGACTAACTTTAATGATATTATTATATCGCTTAATAATTAGATTTTTTAAATAGGAACTCTTTGAGTGAAACGAAGAGAGTATTATTTAGTTTAAGTCAAAAAATACGTATTTTTAAACAAAATCAGCATTAAAATTCTATTATACCCATTTGTTATTGCTCATACTTTTTTTCAACATACCAATGATGCTTTACATTTCATTGCAATCTACGCAAGTTTCACCACAATTCATCATGTGAACTGTACGTGGCACTAACTTTTCAAATAACTAAAGTAAAGATATTACTCCCTCTCTCTCAAAATATATGGTGTTTTGAAGCTTTTCACACAAATCAAAAAAATATATTGTAAAGGTTAAACTGTTCCTATCCAAACATTAATGAGGTGTCTTGAGATTCTTGTCCAAAGAGTCAAACACGAGTTACAGATTCAATAAATATAGATAGAATTGGAAAAAAAATTTCTTGAAAATTGCAAAGTGTCATTTACAAAAAAACTTTCAAAACGTTATATATTTTGGGACGGATGGAGTAAATGGAATAAAATCATTTTATATTAAGCAGTGAACACCTTAATAGGTGTGTAAGGCAAGACCTTGTAAAACCACTCTCATGTGAGAGTATGAGTCAAGTCTTCAAAGATAATTTGACAGAGTTTCAATGTGTGTATGTGAGCGTACCTTTTAGGGTTGATGAAGGGGGTATTTATAGCGTGGTAAAGCCAAATTCGATGGATTGATGTTGAAGGCGAGATTTTAGGGTCGTATTGATGGTTATCAATCCAATTGAAGGTGCAACTGCCGGGGTAATCGCTAGAGATACGGGCGGACATGTTTTTTCATGAGCCTACTCTGACTAGTTTGTGTACTTGATCGAATAGGCATGTCCCTGCCTGGCCAAGCCTTTACGTGTTCATACCCTCCTGCCAATTATCCCACGATACGACCCCCTGGTCGAGAGGCAATATTTGGAATCTATGTACAATATTTTTCAGGTCTGTTGCCTATAAAAGGGGTATCACTCATCCATTCGCTTCTTTTACGAATCATCTCTTATCACATTGCCAACTACTTCCTTGTTCTCTCGGCGTCGTTAATCATTTCCAGTTCCCTGTGCTAGTTGTAGTCTGGGTTCCTATCACATCTCTGATTCTGGAAAATTGATTCCTCTATCACAATTAAGTATGTTTATCAAGCTCTTAATCCATATGTTTCCTTTGAAGTTTTCTGCTTGCACTTTCATTTTTTTGTGGTTGGAGTATCTTTTTTTGTCTTTATTCATCCTCCGTAGTTAAATTTCTGAAGGTCTGTCCCTAGGGTTTTGTTAGGGATTTTGTATGGTAAGGATCGAGGAAATTTTGACGTCCTATCATGCCCGATTAATGAGCTCGGATGTACCTTCAACTTAGATTTAGGTTTTCTTGCCCGGGATTCATGTGTTCACCTTTCTTGGGTTGAACTTGACCAAGTTTTCCTTGACCTCTGTAAGCATGTCTTCACCCTTCAGTTTGTATGAAAAAGCTAATGACATCGAGCAAGAGGGCTATAGCTACGACTATAGAGTGAGGGTGATAGCCTGGATGTGAGTGTTCATAATGATTCAAAGGAGACTTCCTTGATATTCAAATCCTCAAGGTTGTTAGTGCTCCTGAAATGACATCTGGTTGCCATAATGAGAGCAGTACTGATCTTGTTGCTCCTGTTGAGCGAATTAAGAGGGTAGGGTAAGAGTCTGAGCCCGCTGAAGTGAGTTCAAGTGCTCGTCGCTGTCAAAGGCAAAACATGTGCTCGCACTTGGACTGTTGGTCGGAAAACTAAGTCTGATGATTATGACAACCTCAACTCTACTACCCATTGGGATTCCTTTCATTCCAAAGAGGACGTGTATGCCTGGTTCACCTATATTGGTATAGATGACTGTAACTATCGCAGTCAAGCATTTTAGTCCAATATGACCCTAGTTGAGATGAGGGATATATGTGAGAAGATGGCGTTCTTTTACGACTTCTTCCACGTGGGGATACGTCTCCCTCCTATTCTGGATGGATTTTCTGATAGAGACCAATGTTATTCCCTGCGACCTCCTCTCACCACTATGTTAATTTTTGATCGCCTTCACGATACTTGTCAGCTGCTCGAGTTCGAGCCTGACATGATTTTGTTACGCAAGCTATTCCAATTTAATAAAGACAGCAAATCGAACAGGATCACCAGCCGGTCAAAATCTGTTGCCTTAAAACTGTTCATCGAGTTCCCCCACAAAGTTGAGAAGTGGGAGAAAAAGGTGATTCTGGTTGAATCCATGGTTGGTTGGCTCTTCGCGTTGACTCTCTTTAAGGTCAAGGCTCCGACCTATTGTAAGAATGCATTCTTCACCAGGGAGGATAATTGTATGAGAATCATTAAGGAAACCTTGGTGTATCCGGGCAAGGGCAACAATGGTTGTTCGACTGGAACCAATACCATAAATTTTTATGCATGGCTGGGATATACCCGTTCCCCCCTGATGGAGTTGACCCATGTATCCCTATCCACCCAGAGGCGACTTACTCATTTTGCGGTAATTTATACTCCGGAACATTTCCTGATGATTGCTTGGTCTAAGAGGAGATAAAAGGGAGCTATTTGGAACATTTTAATTTTTTTGGTACATTTAAGTATGCCAATATTTTGCTCGTTGATTTAAATATTTCTTGATCTAATTTCTTTATTTTTTGGACAGATATGGAAGATATCCGGTATGCTCACCTGTTGAAGAAAGCCAACAAAGATAGGAAAATTACACGTAACCTCAAGTTACTCCAGCGTGAGCAGTCACCAATCGCTTTGCCTCGAGGCTCCCTTTTCTGAGCAGAGTAAAAAGAGTTTGTGGGCCTCCTCTTCTCAACAACCTTGGTCTTCACCACCTCATTTCGCTGCTTCTCGTCATTATGTCAGTGGGCAGTCAATCCAAAAGAGGCCGACGGAGGATTATCGAGGCCTTTGCAGAGCCCCTGCCATCCCCTGTTGTTGATATTACTCCTCCTTCGGTCCCCGATTAGACTCCTCATCATGCTTGACGTGAGGGATCTTCTCGGGGAAGCCATGTCTTCTAGCTTAAGCCAAACTTCGTTATGCCTTCTACTAAGGATGAGGTTCGAAGCTTGATCGTTGATCTTGTCGATGTGATCATGAGGATAAATCTCCTCGAAAGGAGCAACTTAATTGCTACCTGCGGGCAGGGGCTGATAAAGAGGGTCGTACGTACCGAACTTGACATGAGCAGCAATGATGTTTCTAACAACATTCTATTCGGTGAAACCAGGCTTCTTTTGAACGAGGTAGTAACATTTATCCTTGTCTGTTCAAATTTTGTATCTTTTGGTTTTTGTTAACTTGTTCATTATCTGCTCGGGAAACAATTGTAGTAAGTGGTTGCTCCAAATGTCCCTCAAACGAAAAACTTCAACAATGGATTCTTAGCTTTGCAAAGGAGAAAGAAGGAAGTATTTTTGGTGGGTTTCTTTAAGTGAGATAGGTGAAGAGATGGATGGAAGGAATTGAGAAAAATGAAAGGGTCATGAGAGAGGGAGTAATTCGGCTAGTCTATTAGAGAGGGGGAATGGGAGGCCCAATTACATAAGAGGAAAGGGGGGGTTTTCGTAGGGAGGGGGAGGTTGTGTTAGGGGAGAGACGGAATAGAGGAAAGATGAAAAATGAAGGGGATTCAGTGGGTTTTATTTTGAGAAGGACGATGTGGTAGACAAGTGGGGGAAATGATAATGATTGAAGTGAGAGAAGGAGAGAAGGAGAGATGTGCGTGATGGAAAAATAAATATGGAGAGTTTGCAGAGGGAAAGAGAGTAAATTGAGAGTGGGTTTATGATGATGCAGAGTAGTGAATGATCAGCCAATCTAGAGAGTAACGATTGTGTGTGTGAATGGGTTTTTTGGCATGGCAAGAAAACGATGGGGTAAGTGTACACGTGGTTAAGTTGGAGTTTTACTAAATGATTTTAACATTTAATCCCCTTTTGTCCTTTTGCATGCACACTTAGATCATTAGATGTCTTCCTTCGGCATTTTGACCATCCTACATTACTTAAAACAAAGTTTAGTCAGCCAATTTCGCGTATGAAATTTATAAAAATATAAATATAATATGGGGGGGGTTACAAGATTGGGGTGTCTACAATATGACATTCAATAGAGGCCAGTCAGATTAAGTTATCTGGTTTCTACTTCTAGTCGCGTTTTCACATCTGATAATGCCGGTGGTATCACTGGTGGCGGTGTGATTCTTACCATACGTTGGCATTAGAGATAACAGGTTAATCAGAGATCGATTGGGAGGATTTGATTTTGTTTCCTGACAACATAACCAAACTAATGATGCAAATATTAGCGTTAGGGTCGTCCATTGTAGGATATCTGGACTTATGTGTGGGTTGGATCGTCCTAGAACCTATTAAAATATATAAGAACAACTTTGCAGTTATGCAAGGCAAGACCTTGCGAAACCACTTCGACGTGAGAGTAAAAGTCAAGTCTTCAAAGAAAATTTGATAAAGTTTCGGTGTGTGTATGTGAGTGTACCTTTTAGGGTTTACGAATGGGGTATTTATAGCCTTCGAAGAGCTGGATCCAGATGGATTGATGTTGAAGGCAAGATTTTAGGGATTGATGGTTATCAATACAATTGAAGGTGCAACTGTTTGAGTGATCACTAGATATTCGGGCGAGCATGTTTCTTTGCGAGTATGCTCTGACTGGTTTTTGCACTTGATCAGATGGGCATGACCCTTCCCGACCAAGCCTTTATGTGTTCGTGCCCTCCTGCCAGTTATCCCTAGGCACGACCCCCTGGTTAAGGAGGCAAGGCCTTCCTCGGCTAGGTTTGAAAGAGGATAGGCTAAGGGGCGAGTCTTCTTTCTGCTCAGGGATTTTTCGTCGGGCTCCATGTTTCCTTTCCTGCTTAGAGGACACGTGTTCTTGCCGGCTCGTGATTGGCACGTGGTGTCTCACGTGTCTTGCTTGTGATCGGTTTTTGTGCCAAACACATCAAGTAATTTTTTAATTTAACTTGTATTTTGTGATTTCTTTGCTTAAGTAAATATGACTTGATTTTCACATTAAGTTATTTTTTGTTTTGTTTTTGTTTATAGTGTCATATATAAATAAGTTATTTTATTTCAAAGGTAAGTCTTTTGTGAGACGATTTTACGGATCTTTATTCGTAAGACGGAGTTACACTCTTTTATAGCTCAACCCATTAATACACGATTGATCAGATAAAAAGATTTATCTTACAAAAAATAACTACAAAACTGTCTTATTCAATTTTTTCAATATGGATCGACTGGATTCTTCTTTTGAGACATTGATTAGAAGAGAGAGAAAATAATAAAAAATAATAATATCGGGCTTTGCTTATTAGCCTATTTTGGTTTGGTTGCAAAGTTGGAAGTCAATTATGTAGGGCCATGAGAAGATACAAATTAAAATGACTAGGGACGGCCAGAATTGAATTGTTTATGTAATTGTGAATTGTGGGATTGCAAGAGTTGAATTGGGTGCCTTAAAGCATATGTTAAACTGATGCATTTGGAAACGTAGATATTACATATTAGACAAGGACCATTACCACACTATATTATATAGATAAGGATGTATGAGTATGTGCTCCTGCCTCCTGGTTGGCTTTAATAATATCTTTGCCCATCACATTCAATTATTAATAATTATATAGACAAGGAAAAATAATGGTAGGTTTTGATTTGATTTGATATTTAGGAAAGAGAGGGGAAGGCTGGCGAAATGAATACGTTTCCTTGTGGTGATGGTATTGCTTACCAAGCGGCCCCACCCATTAATTTCGTTTAACTCGTAACGACCGGACACTTATTCAATAATAATCAACTACATTTTTGACAAAACTTATCCATGGAATTTAGATCCTTGTTTTTTATCGTGGAAAATCCCAAACAAAGAAGATGAGATTATTCGCTCACTCCATTTCAATTTTTGCTTTAACTTAAAATTTACCGCCCAATTTTCATTCTCCCTCCAAAATATCATCAAAAATCCAATCAAAATTCCTCAACTAAAATCCAATGAAAATTAGCCCAAGGGTTCGGTCGTAAATTCATTAATCTACTTGATGTTACTCTCTATATATTGGATGAAATGCATTCCACCTCCTTCCACTCACTATCTATATATATATATATATATATATATATATATATATATATATATATATATATATATATATATATATATATATATATATTACTCTCTCCGTCCCTAAATTATTATCCTCATTTCATTTTTCGTTCGTCTTAAAATAATTGTTCAGTTTGAAATTTACTTTTTAGAACATCATTTTTACCACTTTATCCTTACTTTTTCACCATACTTTAATTATGTGCCACATACACATGAACTTTAAATGAAACTACACATTAAACCAATATAAATAAGAGTAATGCTAGAGGCACTCAATGAGCACTCAAATTTGTGCACCAAATGATGTGGTTTCCAATGTGACATCTTATTTGGCATTTTATGGGCTCCACTATAACTTAAAAAGTTATGTTAACAATATGACATAAGATGTCGCGTCATTTGAGTACTACTCCTCGTCCTAAATTATACTTTCCTTTTCAAAATAATTGTCCACTTTGAAACTTACCTTTTAGAACATCACTTTTACCACTTTACCCTTACTTTTCACTCTACTTTAATTATGGGCCACATATACATGGACATTAATGGAAACTACACATTAAACCAATATAAATAATCAAGTCAATTCTTTTAAAGCGTAACATTATTTAGGGACGGAGGGAGTATTAGAGTGGCTCTAGCATTGCCCTATAAATAATCAAGTCAAATATTTTTTCTTAAACTGTTCGCCGGATCAACTATGACGATTATTTAAGAACGAAGGGAGTAATTATTTTTTCTTACTAACGGTTGATAGTTAATATTGTATTATTCTTAAAGTATGTAACTGTTTTATTTGAGTCTCCTTATTCTCTTAGTCTCTTACAAGTACTCTCTCTCTCTCTTACCCTCACTGTATATATGTGTGACTCACAACACACACACACAAATTACCTCAACGTTGCTGTTTATTTTTTCTTTTTATAACTCAAAATTAACTTTTTCATTACAACTCGTTTGTTAGCATTCATGAAGTATGTAATGTTCTATCAGAATCTCCTCATTCCCTCGATCTATTAAAACTACTATATCTCTTTCTCACTATATATATGCTTGTGTGTGTCACAACACACACACATAAACTTTACCTCACCGTTTTTTGTATATTATTCAAAAAGACACGTCTTCACAATAACTCGTTTATTTGTACTCCTAAAGTATGTAACTATTCTATATGGTCTCCTCATTCTCTTAGTCTATTACAAGTACTATCTCTCTCTCTCTCTCTCTTTCTCTCTCTCTCTATCTTTATATATATATATATATATATATATATATATATATATATATATATATATATATATATATATATATATATATATATATGTGTGTGTGTGTGTGTCACGACACACAAAAACTTTACCTCAACGTCTACTGTTTTTTCTTTCTATAACTCAAAATTAACTTTTTCATTGCAACTCGTTTGTTAGCGCTCATGAAGTATGTAATTGTTCTATCAGAATCTCCTCATTCCCTCGGTCTATTAAAAGTACTCTATCTCTTTCTTTTTTTTTCTCACTATATGTATGTCTGTGTGTCACGACTCACACATACACATAAACTTTACCTCACCATTTTTTTCTATTATTCAAAAGTGACGTCTTCACAACAACTTGCTTATCTGTACTTCTAAAGTATGTAACTATTCTATCCGGTCTCCTCATTCTCTTAGTCTATTACAAGTACCCTCTCCCTCTCTCTCTATATATATATATGTGTGTGTGTGTGTGTGTATGTGTGTGTGTGTCACGACACACAAAAACTTTACCTCAGCGTTTGCTGTTTTTTCTTTCTATAACTCAAAATTAACGTTTTCATTACAACTCGTTTGTTAGCACTCATGAAGTATGTAACTATTCTATCAGAGTCTCCCCATTCCCTCGGTCTATTAAAAGTACTTTATCTCTTTCTCTTTTTTCTCACTATATATATGTCTATGTGTGCTACGACACACACACATAAACTTTACCTCGCCGTTTTTTTTTCTATTATTCAAAGTGACATCTTCACAACAACTCGCTTATCTGTACTCCTAAAGTATGTAACTATTCTATCTGGTCTCCCCATTCTTTTAGTCTATTACAAGTACTATCTCTATATGTATGTATATGTGTGTGTGTGTGTGTGTCACAACACACAAAAACTTTACCTCAATATCTACAGTTTTTTCTTTCTATAACTCAAAATTAACTTTTTCATTACAACTCGTTTGTTAGCACTCATGAAGTATGCAATTGTTCTATCATAGTCTCCTCATACCCTCGGTCTATTAAAAGCACACATACACACACTCCCTCTCCCGGCCCCCCTCGCTCTCTCTCTCTATCTCTTTCTCACTATATATATCGTGACACACATACACACAAACTTTACCTCAATACTGTCTGTTGTTTTTTCTTTCTATAGTTCAAAATTAACTTCTTCATTACAACTTGTTTGTTAGCACTCGTGAAGTATGCATTTGTTCTATCAGCGTCTCCTTAGTCACTCAATCTACTAAAGGTACTCTCTCTCTCTCTCTCTCTCTCTCTCTCTCTCTCTCTCTCTCTCTCTCTCTCTCTCTCATCCCCCTATGAAATGACCTAGTTTGAGAAACCAAATTAGAATTTCCATATGATTTTCAAAATCTTATTTACTACTTATGTAAATTTATGTTTGTACTTGAGTTTTTTCTATTTGAATGCCATGTACTTCAGTAAGTTTCATTCAAATTTTATGTTTTTTCAAATACTATATATAGGGAAATTTCTTCTTTTTTCCTTAAGTATGTTATTGTTTTAACAACATGATGTACATAACTTAGTTTTAATTTTGATATTTTTGTGGATTTCTTTTGCTGCTAGTTTATGTATGTTTGGTAGCTTGATGTTCTATTTGAAGTTTATAGTATGGTTTCCAAGGGCGTGGTGATGCCACAGGCAAAGGGGAAGAGACTCGTAGAGAATGGCAGAGCGGAATAGAGCTTTTGCACATTTGTGTTATTAATCCATGAATATGTGTTCTACAACTTCCATATGAGTATCGTTAGAAAATGGACTGCATTTCAATATTTATTAAATAGTCAATTAATTTTTCGTAATATATTTGTCGAGTCAACCCTGATTTTTTATGGGGATGATAAATATTTGGTGAGTTGAAAACACGAAATCCATATGTAGAATTGAATTAGATAATGTCAATATAATTACTTAATGATAAAATAAATACTCTATTATGAATTAATTTAATTAGCAATAAATGTTACTTACCCATTTTTTTCTGAGAAAGATAAAAAATGTATTACTCATCCATAATATGTTTGTGTTAATTGTCCATCGACTTCAACTAGGTTAGCCTATCAATTTGTCAAATATTTTGCTGTTGGATGAAATGACAAATCAATTCGTCTCTAGAATTATAAAGAATCGACCATCTTTTTTCCATTGCTAATCCCCAAAAAGTGTCAAAAAGAGTTTCTACCAAAGGAAAAAGGGTTGTCCCTAATTCCCCATTTTAATCTTATAGTGGTAGCAACTTCACTCTTGGACTAGTGCAATCCTTGGCATACACATTGATTTCTTTTTGCTCGAGGCCTATATGATTTTCCCATCAAGTTCATAACTATGAACAAATATAGAATGAACATGTCACTTTAAGAAAGAAAATTGAAATCGTAATGTAGCGCTTCAATCCCATCGTCACTTCTCAACTTATGTTAGATTTTTAAGGAGGTCTAGACAAACAAAATAATGGTCACCACCATTTGTTATACTTTTCATAATTAAGTATACCTGAATCAAACAAGTAAAATATGCTATTTTTCATAGTCCCTCCAATCCCCCCACCTCCCAAAAAAAAAATAAAAAAATAGTGTTACCTTCTTTTTTTTAATTATTCTTAAAAGATTAGTCTATATTTAAGTCCTTGTTTGGTGGAGCGTTTTGATCAAAACACTGGAAAAAAATTATATAATTTTATCTTTTAAAGTGTTTTAAAAATGTACAGCGTTTTAAAAATATGTTACGTTTACAACTACTATGTTTATGAAAAAAAAAACTGTGTTTTAAAAACGCTGTATTTTAATAGTAATTTAAGAATGAGAAGAATATAATTTTTGTACGCTCTTCATCGGCCCCAAAGAAATAATTCAATATTTTTTTCCTTATTAGTTGGAAAAAAATATAAATAAGTTAAAATAAAAAATTAAAACAAAGATTTTGGTTTACAAAATATCAATTACTCAAGGTCACTTGTGTTGAAGTGTTTTTCCATGGGACCAAAATTTTACTCTTTTTTTTATAGTTAGCAATAAATTTTCATCATTAAAATATAAATTAAGAATACTATGACTACTACTAATAAAAAGTGTTGTCAGTGCGGCGGTGACGGGTTCTCTAAAACTGATACGCCGCCGACTACTTATGAAACTTCTATTCAGGCGACTACCGAGCAGATCAGATCTTTTATAAGTGATTTTAATCTAACGAGTATCTCGTCGATCGGTTGTGTTTAGTTTCTGTTTCCACGTGCAGTTTCAATCCGATTATTTCTGCATGTGTTGTTTACTCGTCTAAGTTATTTACTGATCGTTTAATGAGACTTAATTAAGGAATATATCATCAATTGATTTTTTAATTTCTGATTCCATTTGCTGTATAAATCTGAGTATGTGTTGTTTAATGGCCTCAGTTGAACTAATTCCAACCTGAGAAATTTAGGGACCATCTCTTCGATCGTTATGTTGGAGTATTATTTTTTTATTGCATATGAAACCCTAACCCTTGATAAGTTGGAAGTTATGATGTTTGCAAGTTTATTGTTTTAAACTTTATCTTTTAGCGATGGCATCGAACGATATTATTCTTTGTTAGTTTTGCCATCTAACTCTTCTTTTTCGTTCCCTCCTATAGTGTTGTGGTCTTGGCTTATTGAAAAGAAAGGATAGTCGTCGTATGGTGACAGAGAACGTGTATGGTTGTTGTTCAAAGCATTTCAAGAAGATCCATCTCTCAAAGTAACTAACAAGTTAAGTTTTTAATTACTTCTTAATTATATACTCACTTTATAAATGAATCAATTTGATCTTGTTCATTTACTTGTCATCTTCATAAACCGTACGTTCTGATCAGTGTGTCCTTCTGTTCACTATAATGTGCATTATTTCTCCCGACTTTTGAAAACCCATTTTCCCCCAATTTGGTTTTTGATTTCATGTTCAACTCCAAGTCTTCCCTTCATTTGCCGGGTCTTGAATTTTGCAATATTTTACTCTATTAATGTTCTTTGAATCTATTTAGTGTTGGTTCTTATTTCTTGATTCTTATTTCCAATAAGGGATTTTTGTTTGATTGTAGTTGTAAATGCTATAGGATTATGTTGGAAGCCAATTGTCAAGCTTCCATGTACGCTGCCGCAGCATAAGCCATGAACATACAACGACACCAAGGAGGGAGAGGGAACCATCATCACACTAAGTACCAGGATTGAGAAAACGCGATAACAAGAACATGGAATCTGTATACAGGGACATTTGATGCAGTTCCTTAAGAGAATGGATAATTTAAGCTGGGAAGGTACAGTCCTTGCAAAATTAATTAAGTTGTAGTTTCTATGATACTAAAGACAAAAACATTTGAAAAAAAACTACTGCCAATTAAAGCAGAAAAGAGCATATATATATATGTATAATAAACACTTGGTAATACCAACAGATGTAGTTAGATTTTGAACAAACAAACATTCTTGTTCAAAATTGTGTATATTTATGGGTCTTCTTGGGCTCGCGATTACAACTGTATGTTGGATGAGACAGGCCCACACTAGCTAACTTGTTATCGTTTGATGCTATGGTTAGGGTTTAAAAAACAAACCCCTATATTGCAAGAGTCTTTTGCTTTCCTTACGGGTAATCAGTATCTAGGTTGGGACTTGGGAGATGTGGATTAAAAGCTCAGTGGATGGATGGAAAGAGGGAAAGAGAGTATTAGGGTAAGGACTCGAAAATGTAGGCCAAAAGTACTAAATAGAAGGGGGGAATATTGAATATTTTTCCCACTTTGGAGTAAGAAAATATGGAGCAAGGTCTATCAAACCATGAGCCTCTGATCATTTGTAGTTTGTGCTTAAAATTCCTGATGTTGTGACGAGAAAATTATTACAGGGTGTTGCTGGCTAGTTACTCGCGAGGTCAGGACTAAAATTGGTACTCAACAATAAAAAGAAAGTGAAATTATCCATTAATCACTGTATTATTTGCTTGTATATGCACAGATGCTTTCTAAATGATCTATTTTACAAAATTCTTAACCGGGCAATCCTACATAATATATGAAGTTAAGTGTGGTATTATTTAAACTTCTTTTTGCAGGGAAGCATTAATTGTCATGACCAGTTCTATCAAATTCCTCCCAAAGCTACTCGCGAGGCCTCCTCTTTTCTCATCTTCACTTTTTGTTGGGAAGTTAGATGATGTGGTGGAGACCTGGCCGAGGTCATTGACAGATGTTGAGAAAGAAGTGCCAGCGAGGAAAGCGAGCTCAAAGAAAGATAACGTGATGGAATAAGAATGCGCAAGAGGGACATGCTATGGAAATGAATTTTGTTTTCTTTTTTTGGGCCGGAAAGAGATTTAATCTCACAACTTAAGTGGTTTCATTCTTATCCGAATGACTTGGCAGTTCTTTGTACACCTCTTCTTCAAGTCCTTATCTGTCTGCGGAAGCTGAGGGTTCAGATAATCTGGGTCACTATGGAGATCCTCATCTTTGAAGGTAGTTTCAGGATCATCATAATATGTCTTGAGTTGGATATTTCAACCAGACGACCATTATATGATGATGATCAGGTGGAGGTCAGTATCTTCACCCTTTCCATTTTTATGTGGATAAATTTTCCATGGGATGGGTTATTATGATGCTATATCTCTTTCTATTGATGATTGATCACCACCCGAGGCTAACAAATTTCAATGGGAACGGCCGGCTACTCCTGTGCAGCTTTTCTTTTGTTGGAAAATCATAATTGGTGGTGTAGGTTTTGGTTACTCCTACTCTTACTCTAGCTTATTCTGTAAAATTAACAATATTTGTATTATTGCTGGAGCTTTTGTATCTGATGATGTTGTTTTCTGCGTCAAGGATAGGATCGGGAATCTACTCAACCAGCCTGGATCGATACCTGAAATAGACAAACAAACGTTACCTGAGCAGGGGGTGGCCCTGCAAATCCCCTCCAGCATGAAAGCCAGTATCAGGATGATGATCAAAGAGAATGAAATTTGACAACATAAGGGTGTAAAAATGAGAGCATCCTTTTCTGTTGAAGGGGTCAGGGCCTTTATATATGCGTTGTACTGAGTAAAGTTCGTTAGGTCACGAGCGCTTCTAGAAGGCGTACATATCCTGCTGAGGTGGACTATGAACACGTGATATGGATTAGTTGGCAACACTAGGTGGACAACTACACTTTTTAGGGCCGCACGGTCTGCCCTACAACTGCTGGCAATGACATGTTGGGCCTGGTCCGCCCCTAATGTCTTTGATCTCCGTTCCGAAGTCCCCTTATTATGAGTTATTGGGTTGTAAAGACATTCTTAACCCTGTTAGGGATTATGGGTAGCTCAGTAACCATGATGAGTTAACAAAGGGACATGCAATTGGAACTACATTTGACTAATTTAATACTCCCTCCATTCCTTACATAAAGTCATACTTCCTATATGTTTCGGTGTTCTACTGAAAATGTCTTGTTTCGGAAACTAAGAATATAACTTAATGTCTACTTTTTATCTTGAAACGTTGTTAACAAGTCATTGTCTACTTTGGGATTAATGTTGTCATTTGTTTTAACTTTGTAATCTCCTTTCAAATTATTTTGTTTCTAATCAAACAATATAATAAAAATTTGTAATGTATTAGTAATCAAATTTCCTTTATATTACCAAATACTACTTTTTAGGATTTATCTCCCATTTATTTCCGTGGAATCCCATTACTAATAATTGATTTTGTTAAATTGATTTTATTTCCGTGTAACAATCGAGATCTTAGAAGTGTTATTCATTTTAAAGTTCTTGCTTTATTATACTCCATGTTTCTTCTTAGGCCTTCTATAAAATAATTGTCCACTTATTTGCATTTTTTTCTTTTTTAAAGTTACATTAAAAAATTCATACGTAATTCGAATCTCCCTTTAATTTATGTCCTTACTCTCACATTAGCATCATAACACACTATTTTGGTAAATTATCTTAGTTTAATCTGTGTTGGATGACTTGCATTAAATCGAATAATTTTTGTAAGACAAATGATATTGACAACTCGAGTTTGTGGTATTATAACGAGCTTTAGTGTTAGAGTGGTTAATAGTTAAGAGCATCACAGTTGTGAATGTAAAAGGAATTGAATGTCACCTATATATGATTTACACTTTCTTAAAAATAAAAAATAAAACTTTTCAATGCAATTGTGGATGAGGGATATGAATATAACGTGTCAATCATTTTTGATATTCTTGATTAAACTCTCCTTTTTGACAATCTAACCGCGGATGCGAGTACATTTTAGTCTACATTTTCTTATTACAAAGTCTTCCCATTAATTATTCAATTTTCTTCTTTTTTTAATTTTTTTTTGTCAAATTTCACATTAGTTATGAGATCTATATACGACATACACGATCAAATCCACAGTTGAATTTGAGATGTCTTTTTCAATTGAAGTGATAAAAATTATTGTGATCAATGGTGTTAACTATCTACACTTACATAAGATTAAATTCAAAATTGCACTTGTGATTCTCTAAATTTGTGATAATTTTGAATGTCAACGTCATTGCTTGAGAAATACAAATTTGATACCACAATGAACAAATCTAAGCAAATTTATTTTTTGTGGTTAGTAGCTATGTTGCACGGACACGGTTGTTAACAGCCGTATTCCGTATCCGATACAGATACGGGTTGGATACGCGAGATACGGCTCAAAATACATCCCGGGGCCAAATTTGAATTTTGCAAAAGTTCCGACAAGGACACGGGTACGGAAATTGGGGGATCAGGATACATATCTCTTACCTGGACACATTTGGGCATACTATTTTTTTGGATTTCAAACTGTCGAAGCCTCGAAATGTCTAAGCCCTAGCCCCCTTTGTGAAGCGCCGACGATTAAAGGCCCTGCCAAGAAACTTAAGCTGCATATTCTTCGTTATATTTTTTGATAAATCATGAATATAAGTGATGAATGAGTTTTATACTCATTTATTAGGTATTATTCCGGCTTAAATTATGCTATTTCTCGGAGGATTTGTTGTCTAATATATGTTTTAGTTGTGTTTCATAGTTTTAGGAACTTGGGGAATAATTTTGCAAAATATAGCACTTTATGCTGAATTGAAGAACTTTGGGGACCAAAATGCAAAAGTTAGAAACTTAAAGTCAAAAAGCTAAAAATCAGCTTTTCAACCTAAAATCAATTGTGCCCTCCACAAGGAAAAGTGGGCCTGCCCTTTAGTTCTCTTTTTGTTATAAAATAACCACAAATTAAGGACAAAGAGTGTACGAGAGAGAGAGAGAGAGAGAGAGAGAAGGATTTCAGGGTACAATGTAACTATAGGCTGCTCGGTATTTATAACCGAGAAACAGCACACAAACAAGGAAATACTTGCAATGACAATTACATCATTTAATGCAAATATTCACATGCCTATGTGCAAAGGCTTTGACTTTCATAACACTCCCCCTTGAACATAGCATTGTAAGTTGGCTAAGTGTATCTCGTTAAAAACTTTTAAGTCGAAAAACCCAGTTGGGAAAAAATCGGGCATAAGGAAAAACGTACACAACTTAAATCTGAATTGTGTGCATGGGCTGTCTCGTTAAAAATCTTTTCATGGAAAACCCAGTGGGAAAAAACCATGATAAAGGGAAAAAGAGTACAGCCATATATGCTCCCTCTTGAACTGACAAGGGTCAAGAGAAATCACCTTTGTAAATCTCGTAGGTTTCGCATCCCAATATTGTGAACATGCTTTCTGAAGGTTGTAGTGAGGAGTGCCTTCGTAAATAAATCTGCAGCATTATCACTTGATCGAACATATTGGATGCTGACCTCTTTCTTCTTTTCAAGTTCTTGAGTGTATAAAAAGAGTTTCGGGGGGATATGTTTGGACCTGTCACTTTTGATGTATCCCTCTTTACTTTAGGCGACACATGCGGCATTGTCTTCAAATAATACTGTCAGGTCTTTGTTGACAGGTAGTCCACTGGCATTTTGAATATACTGAGTCATAGATCGAAGCCATACACACTCTCGACTGGCTTCATGAAGTGCGATCATCTCAGCATGATTTGACGATGTAGCAACTAGCGTTTGCTTTTGAGAACGCCAGGAAATTGCAGTACCACCATGATGAAGACATAGCCGGTCTGTGATCTGGCCTTATGAGGATCAGACAAATAACCCGCATCTGCAAAACCAACCATTTCATCCTTTGATCCTTTGGGATAAAATAATCCTAAATCGATCGTCCCTTGAAGAAACGAAATATGTGCTTGATACCATTCCAGTGTCTCCGTGATGGAGATGAACTATATCTTGCCAATAGATTTGTAGCAAATGCTATATCCGGTCTAGTACAATTAGCAAGGTACATGAGAGCTCCAATAGCACTTAAGTATGGTACTTCAGGACCAAATATCTCTTCATTCTCTTCACAAGGACGAAATGGATCTTTTTCAACATTCAGTGATCTATTAATCATGGGGTTAGTGAGAGGGTTTGCCTTATCCATATAAAAACGCTTCAAAACCCTTTTTGTGTAATTTGATTGGTGTACAAATTTTCCACTATGCAAGTGTTCTATTTGTAAACTAAGACAATATTTGGTCTGCCCAAGATCTTTCATTTCAAATTCTCCCTTTAGGTAATCAACTGCTTCTTGGATTTCCTTGGGAGTTCCAATGATTCAGATCATCTACATAGACAGCGATAATTGCAAATCCAATTGTCGTATTCTTTATAAAGACACATGGACATAATTGATCATTCACATATCTGTCTTTCAACAAATGCTCACTTAAGCAATTATACCACATGCGTCCGGATTGCTTCAATCCATACAGTGATCACTGTAGTTTAATTACACATAATTCTTTGGGCTTTGAGCTCAGTGCTTCAGGCACCTTAATTCCATCAGGAATTCTCATATAAATATCGGCATCTAATGACCCGTATAAATAAGCTGTTGCAACATCCATGAGATGCATATCTAGATTTTTCGAAACCGATAAGCTTAATAGATATCTGAACGTAATAGCATCCATTACAGGAGAATACGTTTCTTCATAATCAATCCCAGGCCTTTGGGATAAACCTTGTGCAACAAGGCGAGCCTTGTATCTCACAATCTCATTTTTCTCATTTCGCTTTCGAACAAAAATCCATCTGTATCCAATGGGTTTCACAGTTTCAGGTGTGAGAACGATAGATCCAAATACTTTTCGTTTATTCAACGAATTTAATTCAGCCTTCATGGCATCTATCCATTTGATATTGTCATGCCTCTTTTGACATTCGGATACAGATTTTGGTTCAGGATCTTCAGTCCCGTCATTAATTTCTTGGGATACCGAATAAGAGAATATATCATCAATATTCTCCATTTCATCTCGGTTCCATATTTTTCCATTACACATGTAATTAATGGAAATCTCATGGTTATCATTGCCTGTAGGGCTTATTAGATTTGCATGATCGTGTGTTTCTTCTGGAACAATTTCACGATCGTGTGTTTCTTCTAGAACAATTTCACGATCGTGTGTTTCTTCTGGAACACTTTCATGTGATTGGGGATTTTCAATCACTTTCTTTTTGCGAGGATTTTTATCCTTTGAACCAATAGGTCGTCCACGCTTCAGACGTGTCTTAGATTCATTTGTCATTTTATCATTTGGTAGCCCTTTTGGTATTTCAATTCGAGCAGGAGCATTTATAGCAGCTACATGTGACGTTGTCACTCTCTTTGTATCTATAAATGCATCTGGCAATTGATTTGCTACATTTTGTAAATGTATGATCTTTTGAACTTCCAGTTCACGTTGCTTTGTGGGAGGGTCAAAATTTAATAACGATGATAGGCACCATTTGATCTCTCTTCCCACGTGTTTCCCCTCTTCACCTAAAGGTGGAAACTTGTCTTCATTAAAATGACAATCGGCAAAGCGTGCCATAAAAACGTCACCCGTTTTTGGTTCAAGATATGTTATTATAGAAGGGGATTCATACCCAACATATACTCCCAATCTCCTTTGTGGTCCCATCTGTGTGCGTTGTGGTGGAGCAATTGGTACATATACCGCACAACCAAAAACTCTTAGATGGGATAGATTCGGCTCTCGCCCGAATGCCAACTGTATTGGGGAGTACTTGTGATATGCACTTGGCCTGAGGCGAATCAGTGCGGCTGCATGTAAAACAGCATGACCCCATACATAAGTAGGGAGTTTTGTTCACATCATTAATGGTCTGGCAATAAGTTGAATACGTTTGATCAACGATTCAGCCAAACCATTTTGTGTATGAACATGAGCTAATGGATGTTCAACATCAATCCATATTGTCATACAATAATCATTGAATGCTTGAGATGTAAATTCACCAGCATTATCAAGTCTAACTTTCTTGATCATATAACCTGGGAATTGTGCTCTCAGTTTGATTATTTGTGCAAGGAATTTGGCAAATGTCGTATTACGAGTTGATAATAGACATACGTGCGACCATTTGCTAGAAGCATCAATTAATACCATAAAGTATTGGAATGGTCCACTTGGTGGATGGATAGGTCCACATATATCACCTTGAATTCGTTCCAAAAACAATGGTGATGCATATCCAACTTTAGTTGGTGATGGTCTAATTACCAACTTTCCTTGAGAACAATCATCACAATGGAGTTCATTGGATTGAAAAATCTTCTGGTTTTTCAATGGATGACCACTAGAATTCTCAATAATTCTACGCATCATTATTGATCCTGGATGCCCCAATCGATCATGTCAAGCTTTAAATGTTTCAGTGAACTTCAGGTTTACTGTAGAATATGATTCAAATATTCTTATGATTGTACTATACAATCCAGGTGATAGAGATGGCAATTTTTCCAATATACACTTGTTTCCGGAAGTGTTTGAGGTAATGCAAAGATATTCATCATTCCCCTTATTCATAGTCTCAATATGATATCCATTCAGACGAATGTCTTTGAAACTTAATAAGTTTCTTTGAGATTTAAGAGAGAACAATGCATTATTTATCATGAATTTTGTGCCTCCAGGCATTAGGATAATTGCTTTGCCAAATCCTTCAATTATTTTGGCATTACCAGATATAGTGTTGACATTAGCATTGTCAATTTTGAGATAAGAAAAATATTTCTTATTTTTAAGTATGGTATGCGTAGTAGCGATGTCTGCAAGACATAAATCTCCTCCTTGGATTTTGGATTCAAACATATTTGTGATCTATTTCAATATGGGAGAAAGAAAAATAAGATGAATAAATATGATAACACATTGAATGCAAAATACATATATAAACTTTATTGTAAGCATGCTAGTATACATAGGAAAAACAGATAATGTTCCTAAATAACAACATGTTACTTTTTCACAGCTTTTATCTCAAACTCGGACCATAGCTTCATTCCTATGTTAATTTATTGTTCATGACCAATATCATCACTAATGGTATTGGTCATGTCGACGTTGGCCATATCACCGAAATCAAAATGAAGATCTTCAGGATCATTTTCAAGGAAATTTGTCTCAACATTTTTCCCTTTTTGTGATCTCTCATAAAGATCAACTAGATGTTTCGCCGTTCGGCATGTGTGTGCCCAGTGGCCTATCATGCCACACCTAAAACATGAACTTTCTTCATTGTTTGGACGCACGTTTTGCCTACTCGAAGAGTTGTTTCTATCATCATCTCTGTTCCACTTCAGGTGGCGAGAGGAATTTCCATTATGTGGATGATGATGATGGCGATGAAAGTTATTTCTTCCACGGCCTCTTCCTCGACCTTGATTTCGACCACGACCCCGGCCTTGTCCATGATTTCCTTGGCCTTGACCACCACCGCGACCACGACCACTACCACGCCTACGCTCTTGGCCTTCATCATACATAGTCTCATTCGCTTCAGGGAATGGGGCTGAACCAGTTGGTCGAGATTCATGATTTTTCATTAGAATCTCATTATTATGTTCAGCTACAAGGAGGCAAGAGATCAATTCGGAGTACCTTTTAAAACCCTTTTCTCGATATTGCTGCTACAGGAGCATATTCGAGGCATGAAATGTGGAGAAAGTCTTCTCCAACATATCATATTCAGTGATGGTTTCCCCACATAATTTCAAATGTGAGGTTATTTTATACATCATTGAACTATATTCATTGATGGTTTTAAAATCTTGTAGGCGGATATGAATCCAATCATAGTGTGCTTTTGGGAGAATGACCATTTTCAAATGGTCATATCTTTCGTTCAAACTTTCTCAAAAGACGAGTGGATCATTAACCGTGAGGTATTCCATCTTTAGGTCTTCGTGGACGTGGTGTCGTAGGAAAATCATGGCTTGAGCCCGGTGTTGATTACTTATCCATTCATTATTACTTTGTTGGATAGTATTTTCGAGGCTTCTGGCAGCCAGGTGGGTTTCGACATCTATTTTCCAAGACATATAATTTTTTTCCAGTTATGTCGAGCCTTTCAAATTCGAGCTTAGCGGTGTTTGCCAATTGTGAAGAAAAAACTATACAAATGAAACATATATATTAATAAAATTATGACATAGAAATTTTATTCATATGATAATCAGTACATGTTAAAATGTATGTTGAAAGCTATCGTAACTACTAACAGGACATACATGATACAAAGATAGATAATAAAAATCTGAAAATCGTTTGGAGGGTATTCAGCAACAAAAACCAATGCGGTGCACACAATAACAAGTATGATAAAATCATCAACATTGGAGGGAACATTTTGTAGAAGATGATATGATATTGAGAGTTTGTAAGAAGATAGTAAAAATGTGAGTAATCTATTATGGAAGAAAAAAATGATTGTTTATGACCGTTAACTAGCTGTTTATTACCGTTGGAGGAGAGAGATAAAATCAGTAAAATAGTCGTTAACTAGTCGTTAGAGGAGAGGGGTAAAAATGTAAAAATTCTGATTTAATATAATTGCATTTATATTATGAATAAATATAAATCTTATTAGGAGCAATAAATAAAATAAATTCCCATGAATATTTTTCCAGTCAACTTTATACAGCTATTATATAACATACATATATATTCACGTCACGCTACTCAGCAAGCCTTTCTGTGGGTGTATGTGTTAAATAATAAATTATTATTTCGTAATCTCACCATATATTATCGACGGTGACTCAGCCAACATTTTCTTAATAATGGTGATATACGATATATATTGAAGTAAAACAAAGACATAAAATAAAGAATATATCGGTAGAAAATTTTATCGTTTGGGATTATTAACAGTAGAACAATTGTGCTGATAACGTGTTATAAAGTAACCACAAATTAAGGACAAAGAGTGTACGAGAGAAAGAGAGAGAGAGAGAGAGAGAGAGAGAGAGAGAGAGAGATTTATTCAGAGTGAAGGATTTCAGGGTACAATGTAACTACAGGCTGCTCAGTATTTATAACCGAGCAGCAGCACACAAACAAGGAAATACTTGCAATGACAATTGCATCATTTAATGCAAATGTTCACATGCCTATGTGCATAGGCTTTGACTTTCATAACACTTTTGACCTATTTTAGAGTTCTTTTAGGGTTTAATTGCTTTGTATGTGGCGACCCGACCCGGATCCCAAGACGAGACCCCGAGGTCGTGCCGCTTCCAAAAAGGCACGTAATGAAAACAAGTAGCAAATAGTGGGTAAGGCCATAACGGCGGTACGCCAAAAACTTTAACACATGCGGAAGCGTATAATAATTAAACAGTGGCGACCCGAGCTAACAAGCTCAAACTAACACAACCTTAGAGATAATGAATCTCTTGGTCCAAAAATAAAATCATGTGACGCAACAATAGGCACATATAACATTTTATAGCAATTATATATCAAGTCATCGGCGACGTTACGGCCGGAACCCAACATTAAACTAAGTCTAGAACTCTAGTCTAGCATGCTTAACGGCAAAAAAACATGCCGGATAATAAACATATTAAACAAACCGATACATGGTTAAAACAACTAAAGCATGATCAACATAAATATACAAGGCACGACTAACATATGTCGGCTCTCAAAAGATTAAGTACTAATTAACATAAGTTCAAATATCACACGATAAAAGTCTTGCTACCCCACATAAAGTTTATATAACTTTATGTCCCGTCGTCCTTGCCAAAGAAAAGGTACTAAAATTAACAAGGTAGCAACCTCGTTACAAGCTTCTTCAATGTATCTTGATAATCACTTCGAACCACTTGCACGGCTCGGATCTAGGGAAAACAATCAAAACAAATAGGAGTAAGTCATAAAGACTTAGCAAGTTACTAACAATAACTTCTTGTCATGGCATCATGCTCAACAATAATAATTCATGTTATTGCATAATGTACATTTCATAAATAATCATGTCAAGGCATTCATACTTAACAATCTTGAATATCATGTTATCAACAAGTATAACATTTCATTAATTCAATCAACCATCATTTCATATCATATCATATTCACGTAGCACATTATTCACATATAAGCACTCGTGAGTCAATTCATACAAAAGGGAGGTGATATCGTTACCCTTTTTCCGCGCATGTCGCTCCTGCAAAAACATGTGCCAAACTTATGTGTCCTCGATATCCCTTTCGTGGATATCGACGTCCCCGAGACATTTCCCCGCTCGAGTTCCGATAGTTATCAAAGTCATGTTTCCATACTACAACTAAGATCAACTACTTCCCTACCGTGGCCATCGATAGAGGGTGTGTGCAATCCGGCGCGGCGATCCATCAAAATCACGAATCTCACAATTCGTGAAGATGATGCATCGTCCGCCCAAAGACTCAACAAACCGACTCACTGGACTCAAACTTCAAGCACACGTAATTCATATTCATATGCTCAAATAAGTAGGCAAGTACTCTACAATCATCTAGTCATGCTTTTAATTCACAACTAGCACATAATCACATTAGAGATAAATCAAGACTCTAATCATCAAGTGTTCTTCATACACTTTAAAATGCTTGGAGGCTTAACCTCCATTAATACTACCCCAAAATTCGTAGGACTTAGGCATATTACTCCTTAATGTCATACTAACCCAATGGTCAACTCCGTTGAGTCATAATCAATCTTTCAAAATTAGGGTATAGAAGCCATTGGCCTCAATACTCTCCTATGTCCATACTAACGTAATTAAATAGGTTACTAAGGTCATTAAACCCATAAGACCCCAATCAAACAATCAAGTATGAAACATAGAATCAAAGTCACAAACTAGGCATATACATTCATGTCATTTCATCAAACATGCTCCCAACACTTAAACAACAAAGTAGGGTGATTTATCATACATTATCACACATAAATAACATCCTAAACATGGTTTATAACCTGTTTATAATCTGATCATACAACTAAAAATGTAGCATTTAGCATGTACGTGAACATAGCATCTCAACAAGTCTAACTATTTCATCAAACATGCTCCCAATGCTTAAACAACAAAGTAGGGTGATTTATCATACATTATCACACATAAATAACATCCTAAACATGGTTTATAACCTGTTTATAAACTGATCATACAACTAAAAATGTAGCATTTAGCATGTACGTGAACATAGCATCTCAACAAGTCTAACTATTTCATCAAACATGCTCCCAATGCTTAAACAACAAAGTAGAATGATTTATCATACATTACTACCCTAAATGACATCAAAATCATGGTTTATAATATGTCTATAAGCTGTTCATACAACCAAAATTCATCATATAACATATTCTAGAACATGGCATCTCTACAAAGTCCTAAGTGCACTCATTGACCTCATATAGCAAGATTGTTTTCCCTAGGGTCAATGAGGCTAAAAGAAATAAGAAGAGATGTTGTAACTTACCTTAAACAAGCTCTACAAGTTGTACAAAAACGTCCATGCAAGGGTGGGTATGTGTTCTCCTTGCTCTCCTCTTCACTTCTATGGTTCGGTTTTGGGAATGGCTTCCTCAAAGCTTGGCCACCATTGATGAACACTCAAGAAGCTTGAATAAACTCTCTATAACTCTCATGAAGTGATCAGCCACGAATTTGGAAGAGAATGACTGATTATGGTGGGTTAGTGGAGGTATTTGGTCATGCAATGGCTGAAGTGGGGTGGGGGAAGGTGTCCAATGCATGGCTTTGCATGTTGGAGGTCTTTCCTTGCCAAGTGTTGTACATGCATTCAAAACACTTGAAACTTGTCAAGCATGCATGAGAGGATGTGTAGGACGAACTAGGGTGGTTTAGGGTGGGTTAGGTTGGGTTTGGGTGGGGTTAAGTTGGTCAAACCTTGAAGAATGCAGAAAATTCCCGTAACCTGAATCTGCCACCATGCGCTTGCATGGTAGCAACATGATGCGACCGCATCATGTTTGTACTCCATAACAATTTCATTTTACCCCCTTGCTTGTTCTAGGCCTCTCCCCCTTGCACCCTCAAGTCCTCCAATGCTCGAAAGGGTCTAGAATTCAACCTTAAAGTCCTCTAAAACATAACCAAGGCAAATCAAGGTTCAAACCTAAATCAAACATGGCTAAGAACTTAGGAAAAACACTCCCGAACAACAACCGAAAAGGTCAAACGGAGAAGGGTTACGACTATAATCAAACTAGCAACCAAACCGACGATGCAACTAGCATTCAACCAACATCTAAAGCGTGTTAATGATGTTATGAGTGGTCTCTAACATTTATCCAAGTGTTTACAACATAAAACACAAACCCGAGTTTCTAAGCATCTCGTGAAGGAAAGGTGCATACGAGCATCCCAAACGACGTTAATGAACATGCTATTGACTTTAAACATATAAGTGAGCTAAGTTAACATACTAATGATGATTACTAATGTATGAACTCATGCAATAAACAATCATGCAATAAACTAGGGTTTTACATTGTACCCCATTTTTCCTACTTGTCGTACAATTATTATGTATAAATATATCTCTTTTAGGTTAGAAAAAAGAGAGAGACGTTATGTATTATTTTTCTTTATTTATGAAGAAGGATTATTGAAGAATGGTTCGAGGTTTTGTACTTTCAATTATGGGGAGCTAGCCCCATAATCTAGGAATTATAGGTAACTTGTATTGAAAACTTTTATTTTAATCCATAATTCTATTCAATTAATATCTTGTTTATCACAAAGCATATATTGTGTCTTCTCTTGAAACTCACACGAAAGATTGGTTCCTGTGAATGTTTAGACAATTGGGTATGAATAGTTACACGACCGAATTCATATGTCATATGATGGTCAACCTTTGTGGTAATTAGATTTCACTAATTTCCTGATCGGGCTAAGGTGAGATTTAGGTTCTTGTGTTCTTGAACTTCAGTTATATCCTCAATTGATTATGTGGACGGACCAAAAAAGCATAATCAATTTAGTGACACTAAGATTTGCAAACCGTGAACCCAACGTACCATTCTTTTCCTTTGTGAACAAACCCTTGATGATTGATTGATACTTTATTGCATGAATATAAGAATAGATACAAGTGAATCTCAATTCCTAAGCCTTTTACAAACTTTGATTTATCTCATATTTACATGCTTTGTTAATTAGATTATTTTATTACTTTTTAGGAAATTTAATTTAGTAAAACCAAAACTCCCCCTTTTTATTATTTGCTTTATTTTATTAGATTAGTTGAATTTTCTTAAACCAAAACTCAAATCTTTGTGGTTAGACCCTTGTCTTTGCACAACTATGCTCTGGTTGACTCGTGCACTTGCGAAGTTAAAATTATTTCTACATCAATGTCTTATTTATTTACCTAGCAAGTATACGAATCAATATAGAGTATAGTGATGCAAAAGCAAGGGTCGAACCACAGCGACAAGAAGCAATTTAAGTAAGTAAACATATAACAATTATTAACTAAAGGGGGTTTGATTGATTTAATCTAAATTAACTAAACTAAATTATTTTAATAGAATCTATGGAATCTATTGGCAACAGTAAACACAGTTTGTGAAGATCTGATTATATATGGAGGGGAATCTAGGAGTTAAGATTCACTTGTATCTACTCTAATGCTCCTTTGTCTAATGTATCAATTAATCTGTCTTGGGTTCGTTCACTAAGGAAAAGAGTGGTACGCTATGGCTCACAATTTGTAGTCTTAGTGTCACTAAGTTGAATTATGCTTTCGTTTCCGTCCACATAATTCAACAGAGGATATACCTGAAAAACAAGAACATTAGAACCTAAATCTACCTTATCAGGGCCTTGCTTCAGTAGATTTAATTTATCACAAAGGAGGGCAAACATACGGCATATGCACTTTGATCATCCATCTATCCGTATCCTTATGTCTTGACGGTGACAGATACCAAACCTTACGTATAAGCACATGAAAAGATAAGATGATAAATTTACTGATCAACAAGACTTGATTGAATAAAAATTATAATCAGAGTAAAAGATTCTATACAAGTTACCTCTAATTCCTATATATGAGCGGTTAGTTCATCATCATCGATGAATTAATCGACCGAATGAATGAAAACATGAACGATCTCTACTCCCTATGAATTACGACTAATAAAATTGTATTGTATTGCTAAAATTCGGACCCTTGGCTTAGAGCTACAAGGTTTGTATATATACTCTAGGTTACAGGGTTTAGAATTAGGTTACAACTAAAATTCTGAATTCTGAAAAGTCGGCAGCATACGCTCGTATGGTCCTGAAGGCATGCGATCACATGGCCTTGCAATTCTTCAGGTGTTCAGTTTGGGAACCTTCTAGTGGCAAGGCCTGAGAGGCATGCGACCACAAGGTATTTTTTAACTTTTGGTCCTCTGACTCTTTTGGCTTTGCACTTCAGCCCTTTTCTTTAATTATTCACTTAAAACCTTCAAGAATCCTTTAATTTCATCCAAAACCCTAAAACTTATAATTAAACTCCAAAACACATATTAGTAGCCAAAGCCTCATGGAATCGCTATTTCTAAGTTGGATAAGTACCCATATAGATGCGTATAAAACACGTCTATCAAATACCCCAAAACTTGGTTTTTAAGCAGCCTATTACCTGTTTACACTGAAATAAAACAATACGAAAACTAGAAATAAAAATATTAAGCATTAGTGCATAAAAATACATAAAATAAAATCTTTTTGTGAGGATGACACTATTAGCACTCCTTTATAAACCCACAAACTCAAGGAGACTCTAACGAGTGACTCAAAAACAACAAAATAAATACAAAGAGATAAGGGTTATAAATTTTTCTAAGTTATAGTCGTTAGTCTGGCTTATATTCTCCTTTTTCAACTAAAGAGACATCGCTGGATCACTTAGGAATGCACACATTTTCGGTTCATAAAATTCACCACTCATGTAGTGTCTCAAATATTACCCATTGAACTCAAACACTTCCTTGGCATAAATTTCTTTACACAATGGCCATCTAATTGATTTGGGGACGAGAAATATCATACCTAATTCTTACAATGTAATCATATCCGGAACTTCCATCACTTTTTCATCAACCATACACTGCTCATGCATCTCTAAAATAGGTTCATGATTCTCTTCAAGAAAATATGAAGAAGGTGTCCCTAACTCCACATAAGTGTCTAGCGGATAATCAATTTGATAACAATTTTTAATGTCAATCTCTGATATTTTTTGGGTTTTTGTGAACAATGAGGTGGGTCAGTTTGTGGAAAATCTTGAGATTCTATGATTAAATCCTCTTTTTCAATCGGCTCTTCTTTTTCAATGACATTTGTCTTTTCTTCATCCCATGGTGTTGGATCATTTACTCGATACCAATCCTGCAAATCCTTTATTTATTTATTTATTTATTTATTTTTTTAAAGAAGCAGGACGGTTCCTGCGCATTTATTAAAATAAAAACACCATAACAACTGAGGGGGGCAACCAGCCTTACCCACGAAAATGGGGGGACGGAGGAGCCTGACCTCTATAACAACCAAACCACAGAAAAGGATACAAAAAATAACCAACAAATCACCCTTCCCGATAGTTATACAAACCAAGCAAATCATGCCTAAAAATCGAAATAATATGCCGCGGGAACTGCTCAACAGTAGAATAGCAGCGACTACTACGATGATGATAAGCTTCTGCAGCCAGAATATCCGCTACCTTATTCCTTTCCCTATAAACATGATGTATCTCCATCCCATGACTATACCTCTTGCAATCCTCCAGTTCATATCTATACCGCCAGGGAAAAGTATTATCCCCTCTAATACCCATTACCGCAACTTTAGAATCCATTTTCACAGATACCTGAGCAAAACCATGATCAACACACATCTTGAGACCGAATCTAAGGGCAGCAATTTCAGCATAAGTGTTGGAACCCAAACCGAGGAATATGGAAAAGGCAACAACCAAATTCCCCTCCCTATCCCGAATAATACCTCCCCCGGAACATTCACCATTCTTTGAAGACCCATCAGTGTTTAATTTATATCCAAAAACAGGTCTCTCCCAGCGAAACCAATTCCCCTTTTTAATCTTAACCTTAGAAATAGGAACATTCAACATTTCTAAACGGAGACGACCCACGAACCCCATCGACGAAGACGGATGATACACATAACTCATATCTTGAAGGTGAAGTCGAACTTGTTGAATTATGCGCGCTGCTGTCATGGGCTGAGCAACGAAAATAGCATTACACCGGGCCTTCCATAACTCCCAACACCCAAAAACAAACACTCCTAAACCACAAGCTCCAAACTGCTGCCGAGTACCATAAATTGTCCAGGATTGATACAATTGCAACAAGGATGTAGTAGCCACTGGAAGCTGAAAGTATCTAGAAAACGATCTCCACACCTCCTTAGCAACTTCAGACTGAAGAAACAGATGATTAATAGACTCACAAGCCGAGGAATTAATGCAACAAACACATTTTGAGACCATATTTACCCCTTTAATTTTCAGATTTTCATCAACCGGGATAGCGCCATAGAAGAGTTTCCAAACAAAACCGCTAATTTTTAGGGGAATCCAAGGCTGCCAAATCTTCGCAGCCCAATTCAATTGAGGCCCTCTATCTCGAATCAAATTATAAAAGACCGAACTCACAAAATTACCGGAAGTTGTATGCTTAAAGACCAACCTGTCCATAACCCCCGGCTGAATGGAGACTCTGCGAATTTCATTATGAAACTGATCAGGAATAAATGGTAACAGATCCTCAATAACTGGCCAAGCATCCTTCACCTTCAACAACGCATCGGTAGGAGACGGACCATGGAGGATATCGCCACACCAATTTTCAGTCCAGAAGGGGATATCTCCGGAACCGATAACCCATTGAACATTGTTCCTAAGAATTTCCATTTGATACGTCACTGCCTTCCAACCCTTAGAAACAATGTTGCGATGTCTACTTGCCGCCATGTATTTAGCTCTGACAAAATTAGCCCACAGCCCTGTGCCTTGCAAAGCAGACCATGCCAACTTAGCGTGTAGGGCAGCCATAACATGATGTAACCGGCGAAGACCCAAACCCCCTTCCAAAACAGGCCGGCAAATGACTTCCCAGGCAACCCAGTGGACCCGTCGCTCCCCATTAGAATTCCAAAGAAACGAGGCAAAAGCTCTTTCTAACCGGTTGAGAATAACTTTCGGCACTTTGATAGCAGCAAGAGTGTAGACTGGCACACTGCAAAGAACTGATTTTAGAAGAGTTATCTTTCCTCCAAAGGAAAGCAACCTAGCTTTCCACCCATCAATCTTCTGAAGAACACGGCGCACCAGATTCTCAAAGAAAACTCTTTTAGATCTGCCATGAAAAAGAGGGACTCCAAGATATTGAAACGGGAAGGATTTGTTTGGGCAACCAGCCCAAGAAGCTATGGCTCGCCGCCGATGCATGGAACAATTCGGAGCTACATAGAACCCACTCTTTACCAAATTAATGAGCTGCCCCGACGAAGCCTCATATTTGCTCACAATGTCCCGAAGAGCTTGAATGGATTTCTTCCCGGCATTAGAAAATAACAGCATGTCATCCGCGTATAAAAGATGGGACACAACTACACCACCACGACCATGATTATAAGGGGCAATCCTTCCTGATGAAACTGCCATGTTAATATTACGGGACAAAATTTCTTGCACCAAAACAAACAAGAGAGGGGACAAAGGATCTCCTTGACGAACTCCTCGAGAGGAATGAAAAAAGCCAAAGCTATTTCCATTGATTCGCATGGAGTACCAATTATTATTGATGAGCCGATCAATAAGGGAGCAACTAGCATCAGAAAAACCAAAGGATCGAAGAGCACGAATAAGGAAGTCCCATTCCATACGATCATATGCCTTTGACATGTCCAATTTAAAAATAACATTATCCCCTCTAGTTTTATAATTAATCATGTGAACCATCTCGTGAGCCAACATCACATTCTCCTGAATACTTCGACCTTGAACAAAACCCGCATGCTCTTTAGAAATTAATTGAGGGAGAAACATCGCAAGTCTACTAGCCATAATCTTGGATAAAATTTTACCTGAGAAGTTACATAAGCTGATAGGACGATAGTCTCCAAAATTACTCGGGGTTTTAACCTTCGGAAGAAGAATCAAAGCGGTAGCCGTAAGACCCCTATGAATATTGGCACCGTGAAAAAATTCCTCGAATCCGCAAAGAATAACATCCCTTTAATAATGTCCCAAAGACTCCTAAAACCAAATTTTGTAAAACCATCATTACCCGGCGCACTATCAGGATTCAACTCATTAATAGCCTGCCAGATCTCGTCCTCCAAAGGAATTTTACAAAGATAATCATTATCTTCTGCTTGAAGCCCACCCGTAGAATTCACAAATAACTCCTCTCGAATTGCATGATCAGAACAACTTAGAAGCGAGGAGAAAAAATCAACCGCTTGCATGCCAATAGTATTGTCATCTTCACACCATGAACCATCCGTATTTTTAATGCGAATAATATTCGCCTTCTGCCGATCTTTAACACTAGCATGGAAGAAAGTCGTATTACGGTCGCCATCTTTCAGCCAGCTTAAACGAGCTTTTTGCTGAAACATATCTGCATCCCATTTAACACAATGAGCCAAAGCCTGCCTCTCTACCCTCAATGTGTCTAACAGGACCTCAGTTCCCCCATTTTGTAGCTCAAACTCCAACCTCAAAATATTATCCTGATGGTGAGCTAACATACGCTGAACATGACCAAACACTGACCAGTTCCAAGTTTTAAGAGCATGTCGAAGATAGTGCAGCTTCCTATGCCAAATCTCCATAGGACCACCTGGCACTTGCCGATTCCACTGTTGCTCCACAAAACTCAAAAACTCCGGATGATCCATCCACATTTTCTGAAACCGAAAAACTCATTTTCCTTTACGTACAGAAGGAAAATCTAGAAGAAGCGGAGCATGATCAGAATGAGACCGGGCTAAGTGAGTAACTCTAACCGCTGGACACATTACTTTATATGCACCGTTTATTAACACCCGGTCCAAACGTTGCCAAATTCTAGAATCAATCTGATGATCATTGCACCAAGTAAAAATATTCCCTTCAAAGCCTGCATCTTCTAAACCAGCCGCTTGAGTAAAGTCCACAAAATCATTGATACTATTCAGGTCCCAACCATTCCCTCCAAGCTTTTCAGAAGTATGCATAATCGTATTAAAATCCCCACCAACTATCCAAGGCTCTCCTTGATTATTAGCAAAATCAGAAAGATCGTGCCATAAATTCTGCCTGCCTTCACGTGTACACAAAGCATAGACTATAGTGGTTAAAAACCGACGCCATTAATGCAAACCCGACATGTTAAATGTTGAGATGAATTACTAATAAAACTCACGTTCAACCCCTTCTTCCCAAAAAAGCCAAATATGCATGTTAGAAGGATTCCTATGCAAGTAATTAGGAAACCGAACCCGACGAGCTACTCCCTGAATCCGATCACCACCAATCTTAGGTTCCAAAATAGCACACAAAAAAGGCTTATGTTGAGTCTTTAACAACTTGAGGTAATCCATGGTATCCTTGTTCCCGATTCCCCGGGCATTCCAAATAATTATCGACATAAAATTACTTGGAGGATTTTTGTTTTTTGGACCTCGTCCTACCCTTTCGAGCACTCGGCTTTACAGCCTTGTCTTTCTATATCTCCTGTTTCTTCAAACTACAAAATTGCTGGAATTCAGCCGAAATAGGATCGCCTGAGTATCATCAACAGAAAAAGAACGATGCAAAATACCAGAGTCATGTTCAAAATCTCCTCCCGTCGAATGTGCTTTACCCATATGGTGAGGCGTGGTGCGAAGAATAGCCTCTCATATTTTAGCTAATGTATCTGCGCCAAAACCTCCCTTATTGTCCTTCTGAATATTATCAGTGCGCCCGATATCCTCCACTTCTGTAACCTTTTCATCATCCCCCAAAACTGCAAATGGGTTAACTGTTTCCACCCCACCATCATTCTGTCCCGTATCACCCGAAGAGTCGAATTTCTGCTTGCCTTTCCCTTCTGGATCATCAGTTGTAGCCGATGTCCCAGCAGCCTCCTTATTATTGTTCCTGTTACCTTGTCCATTGGAGTTAGAATCTGATGCCATATGTGATGGTATATCTACATTATCCTTTGTTGCCCCTATATTGGCTGGAACAGTGTGAACATTCGAATTAGAAGTTGAATTAGGTTGTTCACCTCTCTTTAATATCACTGGTGTCCAGCGAGGCTCACCCCGTCCCATATTAGCTCTTTTAAGATTTGTGTCTCTCCCTGCATTGGTATCCTTCCCATTCCCTTGATTAGGTATCTCTTTCGGGTCCTCCCCTACCATTTCTGGTTTGCCTTCCGTGTGCACATGAGTGCGACGGGTCCCTTTACGGCATTGAGCTTTGTAATGACCAAGTAGCCCACATCCATCGCAAAAAGCGATATTTCCTTCAAACTCTAAAGCTTGCCAAAAACCATCTTCTTTAGTTGTACCAATCCACATCCTCGAAGGTAACGGAAGTGAAACATCAACCTCCACACAGATTCGCGCAAACATTGGCCGAACCAATGACAACGTCTTTTCGTCCGCCCGAAGAAATACACCCAGAGTATTGCCTAGACGCTGTAAATAAGAGGGCGTGAACAAGTATAGAGGAAGATGATGTAGCCTTACCCAAACTGCCAGTTTCGTGTTATCTTTTTTAAAAGCAAAATCTGAACTCCAACGGAAAGATCTATACATACATGTATTGATCATATGAGACTCTTTAGAGAGAGCTCGAACCATATCCTCATCCGAAGATAAATGTACCATCACGTGTCTAGGATCCAACAAACCAACAACAAAACTACATGTAAGCTTCCAAGAATTCGCAATATGCTCCTGAATAACCTTCAAAGATGGTCGTCCCATCGAGAATTTGAGGATTAAAGTGTTGACTAATTGCTTTTCTGCCTTCTCCAACTCCAAAGGCGTGAACAAACACCCGGGTTCATCCATTACAGAAACCGCCTGTCTGGGAGCCAAAGGAATATCACACAAAACCGGAGCTTGGTTATTCATAATGCCCAGAACAGGAGCCGGCTGCCCGACCACATTAGCATATGATTTCGGTATACCTCCTTCCGGATTTGCCGTGGAGGAACCAGGAAGATTATCCACCGGAGTGGTTGTCTCCGGATTAGGTGTGTCCGGCGGCATAAGCCAAAGCCGAGAGAAACCCTAAGAAACCCTAGCCGCCAAAATCGCACCTTGACTGCGTGTTTTAGTGTGTGTTCTAAAAGTGTTTTTCTATCACCCTGCAAATCCTTTACCTCTTCTTGGAGATATGCCATTAGTCCTAGTATTTGCTCTAGTGTTTGACTTATTCTCTCATTGCACTCTTTTAAACTATCAAGTTTTCTTGAAAGCTCTTCCTCTTGCTCATCTATGAAAGGCTCATTATGGTAGGATGAATAAGAATGAGGCATATAATAGTAGGACAAATAAGAAGAAGGTGTCTCGTTATAATTATTATGCGAAGAAAAAAATGATTGATTGTAATAAGAAGGTGGCTCAGTATAGCGATTAGGGTAATGAATGCCTTGGAAAGCATCCACTTCTCAAGCCATAGGGAATATTCTAGCATTTTGGTAGACATACTCATTTGTAGTTCTCATTGGTGCGAAATTTTTCATACCCCATTGAAAATTATTGTAAGTCATTTTTTTATTTTTTATTTTCGATTTTTTTAAATGAATAACTAAATTAACTTAATCAAAAATAACAAATCTCTAGCAACGGCGCCAAAAACTTGATGTGAAATTTATTTACCTTACAAGTGCACGAGTCAACCGGAGTATACTTTTGTAAACACAAGGGTCGAACCATAGAGATTTGAGTTTTGATTAAAGTTGATTTAACTAATCTAACAAAATAAAGCAAATAATAAAAAGGGGAGTTTAGTTTTACGAAATTAAATTACCTAAAAAGCAATAAAATAAACTAATTAACAAAGCAAGACAGATATGAGAAAAATCAAGGTTTGTAAAACGCTTAGGAATTGAGATTCACTTGTATATTCACTTTATGTTCATATATATATAATGTATCAATCAATTGTCTTGGGTTCGTTCACAAAGGAAAATAGTGGTACGTTATGGCTCACGATTTGCAATCTTAGTGTCACTAAGTTGAATTATGATTTCGCTCTCGCCCACATAATTCAACCAAGGATATACATGAATAACAAGAACATGAGAACCTAAATCTACCTTACCAGGGGCTTGCGTCAGTAGATTTAATTTATTACAACGGTAGGCAAACATACGATATATGCACTTTGGTCATGCAGCTATTTGTATCACTATATCTTAACGGTGACAGATACCAAACCTTACGTATAAACGATGGGAAAAGACAAGATGATAAACTTTGTGATCAACAATACTTGATTGAATAAAAATATAAATTAGAATAAAATATTTCAATACAAGTTACCTTCAATTCCTAGATTATGAGGTCAGTTCATCATAATTGAAAGTAAAAAAACTTTGAATCATTCTTGAAAAATCCTTCTTCATAGATAAAAATAATAATACAGAACGTCCCTCCCTTTTTCTAACCTAAAATATATCTATTTATACCTAATATTTGTACAACAACAACGGTAAAGGGGTACAAAAAACAAAGTAATTACAACTCTAAAAATTGACCTAAAGTGGCCGCACACTTTTCCTAGAAGAAAAAGAGGCACGACTGATTGCTTAGGGAAAAAACTTATTTTTGCCTTTTTGACTTCAAATTTCTGCAATTTGCTCAAGGCCGGCCCTGAGCATAGGCTCACTAGGCGGCTGCCTAGGGCCCCCGATTTTTTACACCAAAAAAGGGTCCCCTAATCTCACTTTCTACTTAAATACATAAATAATAATTTGATATGGATGATTATTTTGTTAATTAATCAATAGTTTAGTTTTTAAATTTTGTTTACTCTCTCCATCCCAAAATTATTGTCATGTTTTCCTTGTTTGCATGTCCCAATTTTTTTTATCTAGTTTAAAAGTTTTCTTTTTAGGACAACACTTTTACCGTTCGATTCTTAATTGTTCCTCCTACTTTAATTATGAGTCACATGAATATGGGTTTTAAAGAAAATTACACAACATACCAATATTAATAATCAAGTCAATTGTTTTTCATTAATCTGTGTGTCAGATCAAACAAGACAACTTTGAGATGGAGGGAGTATTTTTTATTGTGAATAATTTTGTGTTTAAATATTTATTAGTTAGTGTGTCTATGTAAGTGTGCTATTGTTTATTGATTTTATTTTTTTAGATGCTTAACGTTTTGTTAGATCTTTAAAAAATTAAAAACATGGACGTAACAAATTTAAAAAACAAAACAAAAAACAATTGATATGGTCTCGAACCAAAACTTTTAATATTTTAACATCTATATGGTTGGGGCCCCATTTATTGAGTTTGCCTAGGACCCTCAAAATCTCAGGGTCGGCACTGAATTTGCACTTTGGTCTATCGAGTCTTCAATTTCCGTATAAAGTGTCTATATTTTGCACAATTATTCTCTAAATTCCTGAAACTATAAAACAACATTAAAATATATATTAGATAACAAAAACCCCAAGAAATAGCAAAGTTTAAGCTGAAATGATACCTAATAAATGAATATAAAACTCATTTATCAAATAATATAAACTCCATTGGTTCAACAAGTACGAGGAAAAACCGAAGGGTAAAATTCTGGCCGATCATTTTTTAAAAGTTTGTAACGCCAAAAGTCTAGCGTTCTTTTTTTCAACCGCAAAAGTCAAATTTTAGAAATATTGTTCTGAAAATGTCATCGTCTCCTTCAACAGCTCCGGCAAATACATTGGATTCAAAAATCACCATTGTAATAGATCTATTTATGAAAAACGAAACTGTAATAGATCTATGTTGGGTTGTGATTTTTCGGTAGAGACGAAGGCGGAGGAGGAAGAAGATAGCTTACGACGAGAAGATGAAAGAAGAAGGTGGATGACGTGGTTTGGTTCTTTATGATTTTGTATTGCGGTGAAATTTTTTTGGATTAATGTATCACGTTGCAAACATTCATGTATCGATGTTCAAATATTGATGTATCGTGATTCAAACATTGATGTATCACGATGCAAAAATAAACTAGTTAATTAAACTAATGAATCACGGTTTAAATATTGATGTATCACGGTTCAAACATTGATCTATCACGGTGCAAAAATAGACTAGTCAATTAAATTGATGAATCGCGGTTCAAACATTGATGTATTACGATATAAAAATAGACTAGTTGTGGCACCCCGCTCCTTCGTTAACTCGGTTTGCATGCCATACTCGTAATTCTTCTTTTGTGGGATGTATAATTGGTTAGTGAGATTGTCTAGATGTGTATGAGAGACCACATTAGGACCAAAACACTTTTAAGAGAGGCCATATAGTTGATGACTTGCTAAAGTCACAAGTCGTGACTCGACGATAGTCGGAAAGCAACACGATTGAGAGTTTGCTTGCATTTCGCGTTCGTAACCTCGGTTGGTCCTAGACCTTTACAAGACGATTGATTAACATGTTTAGATGTAATAGACTTCAATTTGGAGGTGTTCCTTAAATCTATCGAAGATTTGGAAGCTTTGGAGATAGCAGTCGTCTCTATCGCGTAGTTCGGGGATTGAGTCGCGTAATCGTCTCTCCTTTGGAGTTCTTATTTCCCTAGTTGTTATTCAAATTTATAGAAGTATTTAAGCTTCTTTATTAGCCCTTAGACTTGCCTTAAAAGTCTCATTTCATTGCTCGTTCAATTGCTAGTTCATTCGTCGTTTCGGTTGCACGCTGTTGCACCTCTTCCCGGTTTCGCTCCGAGTTGTTTCGGGAGTTGTTTGTGGGTGTTCTATGGGAGTTATAGACCTAATTTTGATGAGTTTTGAACCTTTTTAGGTTTGGTTATGTGTTTGAGGTCGTTCGGGGTTGAATTCTAAGCCTTTTTTGGTCTGGGAGGCTTGCGGTCGCAAGGGGGAAAGACCTTGCCCCCGCAAGGTCATCAGAATTTGTGCATGGAGAGGGCTGGAGAGCTTGCGGTCGCAAGCTCTAGGGGACCTTGCGACCGCAAGGTGCCCCGACCCTGTTTTGCCCTGTTTTGTGTTTTGACGAGAAATGCCTATCCTACCCTCATCAAACCCCCTCTAAACCCTTCCTAACCTCCCATACTTAGCCCTAAACATGTCCTAACATTAGTTGGAAGTTAATTAAGGTTAGATTAGTGAGTGATTACTCCTAATCTCTACTAATTATACAAGGGAGATGACTATTATGCCCTCTTTATTTTTGGGGGTATAAATACCCAAACCCATTTGAGAAATCAGAAAATTATCTTCATTTCTCCTCCTCCACCATACGTTTTAAAGAGAGAGAGGGTTCTTGGAGATTTCAAGCCCTAGCCTCCTTCTCCCTTCGATCCATGACGATCCAACCGTCGGATTGCCTTCAAACTTCAGATTCGTGAAGCCCTCGATGAGTAGAACAAGTTCACCGATCGGATTTGCGTTCTTTGGAGTTTTCATCCGAGCTAGGTAAGTTACCTTCTTTTTATTTTGGTTCATTGGACCTAAGTAAAACAACCTATGTGCTATTTGTGGGCAATGAACACTTGATATGCTATGTATGCCCATTTTGGGATTTTTGGAAATATGAACTTGTTAATAGCATGAATGAAATGATTTGAATGATATTATGTGTTGTAAGAAATGGGTTATGATTTATGTTGGGTGTTGTTATGAATTTTAGGGCTTGAGAATCAAGCCCGAATTATTGGAGAAATTGTTGTTAATTGAAGTGGGTGTTAATGTTGAGATTGATGAAATGTGTAAGAAATGAAACTTAGAATTTAGACTCAACGGAGTCGTTATAGGTTCAATAAAATGTTAATGAGCCTTAGATTGAAATCCTACGATGTTCGGGTTTGGTTGGTTATGATTGTGAGTACCGAGCATCTCGAATTGTGTCCAATTGTGACACCCACGATTTAGAGGTTCATTGGGGATTTATTAGAGCATGCTCGTTAGAGCACGGAGCATTAGACACCAACCTATGATCTCGTATGCCTTTAAGAAATGATTATTTGAATGAGTTCTCTTTTAGGGAATTTGGTCGCATGCACACGAAAGCACTTACGGGGTTTTGACTACGGGTTAGTTTTGATACCCTTGAGATTGGCTTTGAGGAAGTCGAATATATATGACGATTGGGACTATGGTTGAGTCCGGTGTACCTTTAAGTGAAGTTAAAATGCTAAGTCTTGATTTATGATTGTTCTTAGACTAAAATAATAGTCTTTGGTTTAATCCCGAGTAGAGGACTACGGTAGACCTCATGTTGTGATTTCCTAAGCTTATATGCTACTTTTGATTGGGTGATAACTTGAGGATTATGAGTACCTCAATATGTGGTTCTTGATTAAACTTATAAGTTAGTTGGATTTGTTAAGTATGTGCAAATATGTGCATTGTTAAATTGGTGTGTAGAGCTTTATGTCCTACTTGATTTGATAAGTCCGCTATGGTCGGTCTTGATTCTTGTTTGAGCATGCGAGTAAATATCTACTTGTGCATTGCATAAAAGTCCAGCTGGCATTATTTGGATTGGTTTTATACGTCAGGGTAGGACGATACATCACCTATACGAATCGTAAGATTCGTATTCGCTATGGATCGCCGTACCTGGGACCTCACACACCCCTCCATTGTTGGCCGCAATGGGGAAGTAGCCCCTTTACCGTAACAATACGTGTGCCATTGGCTGCTATCTAAATCGAGTAGGTTCTCGATATAAGTCGATGTAATCATAGAGCATCGATGGCACGAACCAGTCCAACATTGTGTATTGCAGGAGCAGCACAACAACACTATTTGGGTATCTTCTCTATCCCTTATGTGGCTTACTATAAGCACTTATATGAAAGATAATGTGCTATGTGGTTTATGAAGTTTATGTTACTTGATGACTTAATACAAGTTTATTATTGGTATGCTATTAAGATGCCATGATTTTATACATGCTTGTGCATTATGCCATGCCACGTCATGTTATGTCATACAATTGCATTTAGTAACTTACTGGGTCATTATGACTCATTCCGTGTGTTTGTTTTCCTTAATTTGTACAGTGAGCTCATTAGTGCGCGTTGCAGCTGCGGGTGCATGTTTGATAGCAGGTGGTCTTCCGGGCAATAGCTTGGAGTTATTATTATTATTGTATTTATCATCTTGTGAGATACGAATGTAAAGTTATGTAAACTTTACTTGGGTAGTTATGTTAGTACCTTATTATCGTTTTATCTTGGGAGCCGACTTGTTTGGTCGAGCTGTTGTAATTAATTAGAAGTTTATTCTGTTGTCTTTCCGAGTAAGGTTCTAGCTCGCTCGTTCTAGTATTGTGTTATGGTTAATTCTATCTCCGTCAACTTTAGTCGTGAGATTTTGGTTTAGTTGTCTAGTATTTAATCTCTTATTCTTTTAGATGATTTGTCACTCCGGCATGTTGTAGTCATTGAGTGGTTGTTTATCAGGTTGGTATTTTGTTGATTCGCCGGCCCTTGGTTGCCGATGGTTTGTTGCCCGTGCGCAATGTTGCGTCACGCGCGCCGTAGATTTGTCGAGAGATAGTCATCTGTCAGCCTTGTATTCCTTAGTTTATAATTATAGGCTTTGGTCCCACTTATGATTCGCTTCCGCAGGTGTTGGTCCTTATTATTCCGTATCGCTGTTATGGCTTTACATTCCTGTTTTGAGCTTGTTGGCTCAACTTTTGACTCGTGCCATTATGCTTAGCAGGTGCTTGTCCGTCTTCTAGCTTGTCTTGGTGGCACAACCTTGGGATTCCGCATTGGAGTCCGGGTCGGGCTGCCACACTAGTTAATTAAAATGATGAATCACGATCCAAAAATTAATTTAATAAAATTGATACGTTGTTGTTCAATAGTCAATGCATTGCGATTCATTTCGTAACGCGACTCATACTCATTAAGAGTATCGTAATCTTTTTGCCCCCCAAAAATCTCCTTTTTCGATTTGAAAAAAAAAAATAGAACTTGAGCAATTAAAACTTTTGAAAAGTGGAATGACTCGCAATTTTTCCAAAACCAAACTCACATGGAAAATCCACCCTTTTATTTAGGTCGGTCAATCATGACTCATTACTTATGAACTCACTCAACCCAACCCATTAAATTTTACTGGTTAAGATGGATTACCCATCATAATTCATTAAATCTCGTGGATTAAGACGGCTTAACCAAAATAACCCGCTAGAATTGAAAAACGGAATATTGAATTAGAAAGTAGTAATAGTAAAAAAAATGAAAGATGTGAGATAAAATAATGATTCGTGAGTTAAAATCAAAAATTAAGGAGTAGCAGGGAGGATCATTAACGTGGATAGGGAACCGATGCAGACAAAGAATCAAATTCCTTTTGGGGGATTGAAGATGAATGAAGACAGACAGAGATCGAGGGAGTGAACGCTTGCTTGTTGCCAATTTTGTATCTCTTAAATCACAGGCATCAAAGATGATAATTATTTTAGAAATGGTCAAAAAAAGGAAAGAAGAACAATTATTTATAAATGGGAGTAACATAAAGCTACCACGTGGACAGTGAAAAATTGAATTAATGAATTTATTTTAATAATAGTTTATAGACTGATTAATAAAATAGGCAGGAATAAATCACCTAATACAGTAGTGAGTTTTGTTTTAGTAATAATTAAAAAGTGTTCATCCCGGATGAACAAGAAAACTCATTTATTAATCTATTTATCAAAAAGGATATTGCAAATTTATAACTTGGATTGAACAAATTAAAAAGGAAAAAAATCTCATTTACGAAAATTTTATTAAAATAGAATAGGAATCTCTTATACAAAGGTCAACAATTTAGAAATTTGGTAAAAGTCATTTCCGTGTGACCTAATAAAAATGGTGGGGAGCGGCTGTGTGGCCGTGACGATTTCTCCAAAGTTGATACGCTGCCGAGTCACCATGACACTTACTTTTGCACCATTTTTCCAAACACGTTCTCCCATATGCACGGTGTGTTAGATTTCCCTTCTTTTGTCATTTCCCTTTTTCTCCATTTTTTTATTCCCTAATAATTTGTGGCGGCTTTTGCAGGAGAATTGATAGTCCTCAAATGTTAGTAAATAAGATGCATGTTGCATGTTCGTTGTTTATGGCATTTTAAGAATGGATTTTAATCATGCCATAAAGATGGGGTGACTATGCTAGTGATCCACGTAATGGATCGGAGCTAACGTGTCCTAGATCAATGTCCACGTCGATGTATGTGGGTACTTGATGTACCAAAGTTGACATGATATCTGGGCTTTGTGTTTGTTCTTGACATTCGGTGACATGAAATAAGACTACCGTTAGGGTGCTGGGGGTTTTCCCAACTACAACCCTCCGATGTGAGAGTCAGTAATCAGGGAGTATAAGTGAACTTACCTTTCTTGTAAGGGAAGGCTTCCTTTTATAGTAGTGTCCCTTGGGGGGTCATGATTGATGTAGGGGCCCTTGGTCGTGGGGACCTGTTGCTGGTCAGCTGGCTGGCAGCCTCTTACTGTTTGATGGCCTATGGACAGCCTTACATAGTTGGTGGTTGCTTACTAGCCAAGTTATATTTTCCTTTCTTGTGTAAGGGCATGTCATTTGGTCGGCTAGATGTCGATCTCTCACTGGTTGGCTTATGCTTGCATGGACGACATGTGTCATCCAATTAGGATATGACATCTAGTAATTACTTAGTCGGTGTAGTTGAGTGTCGAGCATGGGCGTCCTCGCCTTGGTGCTCGATCTTGCTCGGCTCCTGGATTGACTTTATTCGTTCCGAGGATACTTTTTTTGGTAGACGAGTAATGATCGTCCATGGTCGGCCCTTGAGTTCGAGGGGTAATCGGGGAATGGGCCCCACCTATACCTAACCCGGAGCCACGTGCTCGCTCCAAGTAGGAGGACCCAGGTCGGGTCCCTTCAATAGCCCCCGAGTTTCCAAGTGCGAAAATTTATCCTTAGCTTGGAAAGTATATG
Organism: Codonopsis lanceolata; assembly: GCA_013146195.2. NCBI lineage: Eukaryota > Viridiplantae > Streptophyta > Magnoliopsida > Asterales > Campanulaceae > Codonopsis > Codonopsis lanceolata. Next base: position 174,240,456 of record CM028378.1, read on the forward strand.
TTGTTTCTCATTTGTATCTTGATTTACATTTGTTCATTCACTACATTAGGTTCTATACTTAGTGGCTAATTGGGTTGCGTATCAATTAGAGTGGCAACTGTGTATAGAACTTTGCCTTAGAATAGTTTTCTAGGCTTCACAGGTTCAGCTGAAGGCTTCACCGGAAGACTTCATACAACATCCAGCGGCAGACCTTGTCTGCACCTACTCAAGCATGACGTGTCCAGTCATCAAGCTTTTAGTGGATTAATTAAATTCAACATTTATCAGTTTGAATTTAATTTAAACCAATCTTCCATCAACACATGACTTCTCAGACACGCCTGTCCAGCTTTCCAAAAAGCATGAAGACTTTCGCCTCCTGAAAAGTGACAGAGCAGGTGAACAGACTGACACTTATAGTCTGTACCAACTATTGCGGGTCTGTAACTCTGATTGCTCACCTGCCAGTTTCTGCAACAACTCTTTACCATTCCCTGCTTAGTATCAGTGAAGACGAAATCTACAAAGTCAGCTCCATGCATTTAATGCATTCAACCTAATAGAGATGTTACTCTTCGTCTTCTCCAACGGTCTCTAGAATGCCCCAGCTATAAATATTGCCATTAAAAGACTGAAGAAAATAATGCTCTGAATCTTCCCAACAACATCAAGTCTTATATACTCAATGCATTCAAGAGATCAAAAACTGATCAACGAAGTCCTCAACAACAACAAGAAGATCTGCATCAACACTTTATCTTTTGCTTCTTATTGTTGTTCCTTATTCTATTCTTCTGTACCATTGAATATTTTGTTTGTCCAGATATTCAATTCCCAACCCCCAAACACAAGTCAAATATTTTGTACACGATCCATTAGAATTCTTTGTAATAGAACTAGTGGAAAACATAATGCACATTTAAATCCAAGGTTGACTGCCTTGGTGGTAGACGTAGCACTCTTTATAGTGCGAACCATCTCAAAATACTTGTGTTCTTCCATTACTATTGCTTACTGCTTTACTGTTTCATATCTCTTTACTTATCACTTCAAACTGCAGACTTGAGTATTCAGCAAAGTCTACTGGTAGTGCTTCACCGGCAGACTTGAACTGTCTTCCTTACAAGACTTCCACTACTTCAATCTTTTCAATAGATTGCACGTGCTTGTTTTTAGGAAGTTATACAAAAAGTTTTAAGTGTCTAATAAGTTATTCAACCCCGCCCTTCTAGCTTATTATTGTGCCCTTTGGGACTAACAGTATAACTGAGCCCTTCGTTCAGTTGTCGAGTATTTTTTATCTTCGTTGTGGTTTCCTCGGTTTTTTGGTTTCCTCGCTTATGGTCGCTCTTCGTCGTTTATTTTTGTTCGTTCGATCGTTCTCAAGCTTTAAAGTCGAGGATGAATTCGGAGTTATTAGTGGAATTTATCTAGGAAATTGGTCTGTCGTTTGCATTAAATGCACGGTTATCGAGGGTCGTACGTAATTTTTTCCTTTCTGCTGTTCATAAATGGTGACACAGTCATTCCTTAAAACGTCGTCGGATTGTGCCCGTCATTTTGCATGTACTCACCACGTGTCGGCCTGGGAGTAGGTAGGTAGGATCCACGTATTTTCTAGTCGGGTCGACCCGGTGTCCTCGGGTCTATATAAAAGCCGTGGCTTCCAGCTTCTTCCATACGCTTTCGTTATTTCTAAAACTTTCCCTCTCAAACTGTGTTTCTGGTGAAGGCGATAAACGTTTCTCTTCTGTTTATTCTTCTCATTCTTGCTACTTCCAGCCTTTAATCTGTCTTGCATTTCTAATTTCCTGGTTCGCCTTCTTCCCCTCTTTCATTTGAAGCTAATATTTCGTTTTTGGGCTAGTTTTGAGTCGGTTTCTGGGTTTATAGCATTTTTCGATGAGACAGTCGTCGTTTCTGTTATCCCGGTGCTGATTCCCGTGACATTTCCTTTTCCAGATCCTCGGTGATTCGTTCGTTCCTTCCTCGCTCAATTTCCATTCGCAGGTACTTGCCCCATTTTGTATGCTATTTTTAGTTTTCAATTTCGAAGGTTTTTAGGGTTTTTTAGATTTCATGAGATCTGTCCCCTCTATCCCCGCTTTCACCCCTAGTGAAACCTCGTCTTCTTCTTCGCCTAGCCCTTCTACTTCATCGAGGCCAACCATGAGGACCAAACACGTAAGTCCCGACCCCGTGTATGCCCGCTCACTAGCCAATCGTAGGGTGTACTCGCAAACTAATGGGGCCTGGTCGTTTGTTTTGCCGAGTCAAGTAATGCCCCTTTTAATAGAAGGAGGGTATAATATGGAGGGCTTACCAACCCTTGATGACGAAGAGTACAAGGCCGATGAAATCCCCGTTGGCTCGGCCATGATGGTTTGTAGAGACGAGGAAAGAGCCCTACGGTATTTATTTAACCAGTACTATAGGGAGATCGTCGCTGCGGAGGTAGTGGAAGCAAACAAAAGTTTGGCTAGCGAGAAGTGAGGAGAGACTTCTTCGGCTGGTGCCCGTGTTGAGGATGGCTCAGGTGGGGTCGAGGATGCCCCACTGGCTCGTCGAGTGTTGAAGGAGTGGAGAAATAATATATGGCTCGATGATGCAGTGAACTGGGATGATAGGTACAATCACAGTTCTAAAAGATTCCGAGGATCTGCTCCCCATAATTCGCTCAGTATGGACGAGCTTAGGAATCAGCCTGATAAGGTGGGCTTCTATATTACCTTTTTTGAAGCAGGTCTTCGACTACCCCTCGACCCCCTTATTTGAGAGCTTCTTGAAGAGGCCGATGCTCATCCCCTCGATCTCTCCCTCAACCTAGTGAGGTATTTGGTTTCTTTTGCCGCTTGTGTTTGGATACTCAAGTTTGAGCCTGCCCTTCCTCTATTTAAAACCTATTTTTTCGTGACCAAGTCTTTGAACCGGCTCCAGTGCAAGCATCATAACCGGGGAATTAATCTGTTCGCCAAGCCTCCTGGCAAAACGGGGCATTGTGACGAGAAGGTTTTGTTGGTCGAGAGCCGAGTTGGGTGGAACTTTCCTGTTCATCGACTTTCTGCCTCTGAAATTAAGTCGCTTTCTCCGGTCGGGACTCTGGATGAATACGAGGAGTCTGCCCGAACGACCATCGAGACTTTCCTTGGGGTACGTGGGACTGGACCTGCCCGGGTATTCCACTGGAGCTCAGTGACCGAGGATGAGGTTTTGCTGAGAATGGTCGGGATGTCGACCAAGAAGATAGAAGGGTTGAGCCTTCGTTGCGAGGTCCCCTAGTATGTCCAATATCTGGGGTGGGCGATGCATAAGGGGCGTAAGTTTAGAGTGGACTGCCCGCGATGCAAGGACGATATATCCAATTTTGAAGGCTGTGAAAGTATTTGTCGCTTTGCACTAATTCTATTTGTTCTTTTTTGATCGCTGTCATTTGCTCCTAATTCTAACTTGTTATTTTTTGTTGTTTCAAATATGGTGATGGATATAGATGATATATCTGGTAGGACCGCCAGGCAGACCCGAGGGGCTACCCGCCGAACGGTGCTTAGGGATGCTGCCGCCGATCCCACTAAGGCCTACACTCTACCTACTGACGAGCAGGGGACCGGGTCTTCGGTCATGCCTACTACTACATCAACGGCCCCCCGCCGGGCACCACCTAAAGTTTTAATGACCTGGAAGCCCAAGCCTTCGGTATAGGCCTTTTAGTCGGAGCAGCGGCTGGGGCACTTTCAACAGAGGCAGGCCCAGTGGTGGAGGCAGGAAGATGAGCGGAGCATCGAGGAGGTATCTATCCGCTCCCCGGCCGCCAAAAAATTGAAGGGTAAAGTCGCGTCTTCTTCGTCCAGCTAGGCTGATGTAAAAGTAAAAACAATATACCGGAGCAGAAAAACATCTTGATCCACCAGCTGGTCGTCATTCTCGGACTAGTTGAAGTTGAAGGAGAATAGGGGTAGTTTATTACGGAAGAAAGTCATTAAACTAGAACAGGTTCACCTTCACAAAACACCCGAATGGCTAACTAGAGTCTATATGAAAGAATCACATTAAGTTGAGCTTTTGGCTGAGAAGCAATCAAAATGACTATCATGACTAGAGGTGGTAAATGGGTGGCCATGGACGGGCACAAATGGACCGACAAGTAAGCGCCCATTTAAGATTGATTAACAGATGGAAAGAAAGTTGGCTTGGATATTATAGTAGACACAGTCCATATCGATATCATTTCCTTCAATACAACTTTCCTCTTTCGGCTTTTCCAGAAAAAAAGATATGTCAAATTACCGAGTCTGATTGTAACGCCCCAAACTCGGTACCGACTCCGCGGTCCCACAATTTGACCACGTCACTTACAATAACATCTTAAAATCATAAATATTCCCAACTCAAAATAAATGAACCTTCAAACATATTTAAATAAAGTCAAATAACCCAATAAACTTTACTACAAACTTGATGCTAAATAAAAGTAAATCATTCTTAATAAGTCATCCTTTATTTTAAATAATGTCTAGATCCAAAATCTCTCGGAACCGTCGTCATGGTTTGTCCGAATTAAGTCTTCTCATAATTCCTACTCATTACTTGAAGAATGAGAAATTGAAAGAAAAAGGGTGAGCGAACAATGCCCAATAAGATCATATACAACCCCTCCGGTTACTAAGGAGGAGTTGACCAGAATAAATCAGATATGAATAAATTTCAATTTTCTAAGTTCACAGTTCAAGTATCGATAAGCGGAAACAATTTATCAAATTTTCAATTCGAAAATAAAAAGGAAGTCAAATGAAAATTTAACAACAAAACGACTCGAGTGATCAACCGTCACCAACCGTCCCATACCGATTAGAAACAGTAAATTACTCACAGAATCTCATGATCATAAAACAATTTTTAAATATTTACTCCGAATAGTATCGATAAGCAGTTCAATAATTACTCCGAAGAGTAACGATAAATCGATCATGTTTGGTATATCCGGATAACCATATACCACTAGCTAGGTGGTATTCGATAAGTTCGATCATTCAATAAATATGCTCACATTTTATGTGGCATTCGATAGTCATAAAAATCATTTAAATGATCATGGTAAAATTTCAAGGAAACGATAATCAAATTTCACTACCAGGGTTATGCATCACAAAATTTTACATCGCAACAATCATATATTTCATGTAGGAAGAATAACTAACATGAAATTCAATAATTAAGTGAATTCAAACGTGAATCAATTCATGATTTTCGAAGAAGTACAATCGACGGAATTCAAATCAACTACCGACCCAAGTCGGCGTACGTTTCAAAAGAAATATCGATGTCAATAAAATAATTGGAAGTCTAACGGAGGATAAAAAAATTGACTATAAGAGGTATAATCCCTTACCTTAGTGATGTTGCTAAAAAATATCTTGAGCACACAGTACCACTACTCACGCTTAACCGAATCTAAATAAAATACAAAATATAATTTTGACTTTAAGGACTTTTAAATAACATTAATAAATATAAACTATAATTAATCACTTCTAAAAATATCCCACACCAAATCCAATATCTTTTCTTTGTTTGTGGTATATTAAGACTTCCACTTTTATAATACTATAAGTATATATATAATTTTTTTTATTTTACTTTCCTTTCCTCTTTGACTTACCTGTTAGTCAAAAAAATAGTACAAACAATCCATACACCACTTACAGACAAACTTTCTCCTGCCATTTATTCCTATTTCTCTCTCTTTCATTTTATAATTAAAAAAATAAAAATACTCCCTATCACTCTTTCATTGTACCCAACTTATAGAACAACAACCTATTCTATATCTAAGCACTCTACTCCCAGTAGCTACTTAGCTCATGTCCTTTCATCTCTCACACATATACATGAAACCCATCTCCCTCTTTTAGCCTATCCTCTCTCTCTCCCGTTTTTATACCATTCTTTCCGTTCTCTTATTTTTTATTCTGTCTCCATTTTAGTGTCCGACTCCCCTCCTCCATTTCTTTTCTTCCAATTCGGCAACCATGGTAATGCCCGACAACTCTCACCTTTTATTATTATCACTCTTAGCAACATTCATCTCACTCAACCCAACATGGAAAGAAAATTTCTAATTATCATCCCAAATCCGACCTTTAAAATATGGAATCGTAATTCACCTACGAATCATACTACGGCAATTTAAGAGACAGAAGAAGCAGTATCTTACCTTCAATCACGATTTGCGATTTCGTCTAACGATTACTCGGTGCGTCGTCGCCGATTCCTTCCATCCGGAGATCTCGCCGACGACTTTCTGTCCGTACTCCCTCTCTCACTATCGTCTCTCTCTCTCTCACTCTCTCTCTCTCACACTCTCTCTCTCTCTCTCTCTCTGTTTGTTTGGAAAAAGTTTATTATCCCCTTTTATTATTTTATTATGTTTTTTTTTATTGTCGATTATTGCATGAACCTTAACCTTTCTATTCCCTTTCTTATTCTTTTTCTTTTATTATTTCATTATTATTATTATTATTATTATTATTATATATCACAACTATTTATTATGAGTAAATGAAACTCAATTTGGTGGGTCAAGCCCAAACTCAAAGTATATTAAATAACTAACATCAAGCCCATTAAAATAAAACTCAAATGTATTAGGTCTAACCCAATTTTAATAAACTCTAAATTGAATAGTTAGGCCCACAATAATTATAGATATTTGGTAAAAATTATTAAAAGAAAATTTATTTTAATATAGAAAATTTGGGGTATTACACTCTCACCCCCTTAAAAGAAGTTTAGTCCTCTAAACTTAGCGTACCTCATTAGTCGAAGAGATTTGGGTACTTTCTTCGCATATCCTCCTCGAGTTCTCATGTTGCCTCCCTCTCTGTATGATTAGTCCACTGCACTTTCACATATGGAATAGTTCGTCTTCTTAGCACTTGATCCTTTCGATCCACTATACGAATTGGTTGCTCGTCGTAACACAAATCTTCTCGTAGTTGTAAAGGTTCAAAAGCAATCACGTGACTTGGATCTGGGACATACTTTCTCAACATTGACACATGAAACACGTTATGGACCCCAGATAATGTTGGTGGTAATGCAAGCCTATAAACGACTTCTCCCACTCGGTCTAAAATTTCGAAGGGCCGTACAAATCTTGGATTGAGTTTCCCTTTAACGACGAATCTCATAACTCCCCTAGTCGGTGAAACTTTAAGAAAGACATGATCTCCTACTTCAAATTCAAGCTCACGACGCTTATCGCATATGATTTACGTAGACTACGTGCCATAAGAAGTTTCTTCTTGATCAACTGCACTTTATCTGACGTAATCTGTACTAGTTCCGGTCCCAAAAGTTTTCGCTCGCCCACTTCATCCCAACACGTAGGCGATCTACATTTTCTTCCATATAATTCTTCATACGGTGCCATATCAATACTTGCATGAAAACTATTATTATATGTAAACTCAATTAATGGCAGATGGTCATCCCAATTCCCTAGCAAATCTAAGGTACAGGATCTCAGCATGTCCTCTAATGTCAGTATGGTTCGTTCGGATTGACCGTCAGTCTATGGGTGGAACGCCGTACTCATACTCAAATTCGTGCCCAAAGCCTTCTGTAAGCTGCCCCAAAACTTTGAAGTAAAACGGGCGTCGCGATCTGACACTATGGAAACTGGAATCCCATGTAACCTGATAATTTCATCAATATACAACTTTGCTAACTTCTCCAAGGAGTCAGTGATCTTAAAGGCAAGGAAGTGAGCTGACTTGGTCAATCGGTCTACAATAACCCAAATTGCGTTGTGCCCATTCTGCGTTCTAGGTAATCCCACCACAAAATCCATCGTGATATGTTCCCACTTCCATTCGGGAATCGGCATTGACTGTAACATTCCCCCAGGTCGTTGATGTTCACTCTTGACCTGTTGACAAACTAAACACTTAGAGACAAATTCTGCGATTTCTCTTTTCATATTCTCCCACCAAAACGTCTCTTTCACATCTCGATACATTTTTGTACTCCCCGGATGTACCGCAAACCTTGAATTATGAGCCTCTTCTAACACCTCTCTTTTCAACTCCGGGTCAGATGGAACACAAATTCTTCTTCCAAAGCGTAAGATACCATCCCCTCCAAGTCGAAAATTTATCTGAGCTCCCATCTCTACTCCTTCAGAAATTTTTACTAACGCCGGGTCAACTTTACGGCTATCTTAATCCTTTCTAGGTCCGGTCGCAAACGCCAAATATCATACACGCACAACTAAACCACATTTCAACCTATCTTCGTAAGAAGGCTTGCCTATCCTTTTCCTCCTAAACCCAAGTTCTTGATATCTTCGAGAATACCCTTCTCCTAGTTAGCATCTTTGCCAACTTTCCTCTGCTCTTACGACTCAAGGCATCGGCCACCACATTGGCTTTGCCTGGATGATACAAAATGGTGCAGTCATAATCCTTTAACAATTCTAACCACCTTCTCTGCCTCATGTTCAGCTCTTTTTGGGTAAAAATGTACTTAAGACTCTTGTGATCTGTGTAGATCTCGCACGTCACGCCATACAAGTAATGTCTCCAAATCTTCAATGCAAATACCACGGCTGGCTAGTTCTAGATCGTGGGTCGGGTAGTTTTCTCAAAATTCTTCAAGCCGCGATGCATAGGCGATCACCTTCCCATTTTGCATTAGGACACACCCCAAACCTTTTAAGGAAGCATCACTATAGATTACAAATCCATACGTGCTGATGCGGTGAGAATTGGTGCGAAACCAATCTTTTCTTTAATTCTTGAAAGTTTGGACTCACGGTCATCTGTCACACGAACTTTACATTCTTACGAGTTAACTTAGTCAAAGGCGTTGCTATTTTCGAAAATCCTTCCACAAATCGGCGATAATATCTGCCAAACCCAAGAAACTCCTTACTTACATTGCGGTCGTTGGTCTTTCCCAACTCATTACTGCTTCAATCTTGGTTGGGTCTACCGAAATGCCGCCCTTTGACACTACATGACCCAAGAAAGTTACTTCCTCCATCCAAAACTCACATTTCTTAAATTTGGCATACATCTTCTCTTCCCTCAAGATTTGGAGTACAGACCTCAAGTGCTGCTCGTGCTCTTCTCGGGTCTTCGAGTAAATCAGTATATCATCTATAAATACGATCACACAATGGTCTAAGAATCTCCTGAAAATCCTATTCATGAGATCCATGAAAGCAGATGGGGCATTCGTAAGTCCAAAAGGCATCACCAAAAATTCATAATGTCCGTAGCGAGTCAGAAAGGCGGTCTTGAAATATCCTCCTTCGACTCTCGGTGATGATATCGGCGAAGATCAATCTTTGAGAAATAGCACGCTCGTGCAAGCGATCAAACAAGTCATCAATTCTAGGTAGTGGGTATTTATTCCTTATCGTAACCCGATTGAGTTCACGGTAGTCAATACACAGTCTCATACTTCCATCCTTATTCTTCACGAATAGGACTGGAGCGCCCCAAGGTGAAAGCGCTAATAATCAGATCTTTTTCTAATAACTCTGTAATTGTTCCTTTAACTCCTTAAGTTCAACTGGCGCCATTCTATATGGTGCTTTAGAAATAGGCGCCGTCCCAGGTGCTAAATCAATTCCAAACTCTACCTCTCGCTCAGGTGGAATACCGGGCAAGTCTTCAGGAAATACATCTTTAAACTCCTTAACTATTGCGAGCGACTCTAGTGTGACCCCTTCCTTTCGATTATCAATAATAGAGGCCAAAAAGCCTTGACAACCCTTCCTTAGAAGTCTTCTTGCCTTCAGAGAAGAAATAAGACCAGATAAAACCGTCGGTTTAGATCCCTTAAAACGAAATTCTGTCTCACCTGGTATGCAAAATACCACTTCCTTCTCGAAACAATCAACCTTAGCATGAAAGCGACAACCAATCCATGCCTAAAATTAAATCGAAGTCCTGGATATCTAAAGGTAGTAAGTCAATAGGCATCTCTCTATCTTCTAGCATCAAAGAACACGACTTATATATTTCAGTGACAGGGATGGATTCCTTAGTAGGCGTATCTATCACTAAATCCACTTCCAAGCTTTGGGAAGACAGTTCCATACGACGTGCAAGTGAGGTACTTATTATCGAGTGTGTGGCACCGGGATCGATTAATGCATAAACTTCACGAGTAAAGTCGAGCGGTACTGTCACCACGTCATTTGTTGCTCGGCATCTCGGTTGTCATAGCAAAAATTCTTCCTTGTCCCTTGGTTGGTTTGGCCTTATCTTCCCCATTTGCTCCTTGGTTATTGCCGACTTTTGGTGGTTACGGCGATCTCGGATTTATGTCCTACCTTTCCGCAATTGAAACATGCCCCCTTAGTCCAAAAACATGACTCCGTTCTGTGTTTTCCCCCACATCTGCTACAAGCTTGATTATTGTTACGGTTGGTATTCGATCCGAATTACGCCAGCGATTACGGTTTTGACCTTGATTACGTTACGCCACCGTGGTCTTTGGTTTGGACCTTGATTTTGCCTACTCCACCGATTCTGGCGATTATTCGATTAAAGTTCCGATTAGATGCGGTTGAACCCCTTGTTGTTGTTCTCTATGTTCTTCCTTTTATTCTCATTATTACTTCCTTGGTAGCCCGGCGATCCGAGAGTTTGTTTCCAATACTCTCAAAATTTCTCTTCTTCTCATCCTTCTTTTTCGATAGTCTTTTGATAATCGCTCCAATATCTAGCTCGGTCCACGACTTCACGTCGCAAAGCGATCAACCGATGGCTAATTCCTCCATTGAGGCCCTCTCAAACATTCGGCCTTTTGCTTGTCATTCTCGGCGAGCCACAACTTTGACAACTCTGTGAACTTCATGGCATACTCATCTCTGTCATCTTTCCTTGCTCCAGATTGAGGAATTCTATCAAGTTATTATCCCTTATTATCCAAAATACTTCTTATTAAAGACCTCAAGAAATGTTTCCCAAGTGTATTCTCCTAACCCATTTGCTTCAGCAATCCTTAATTCTGATTCCCACCATTGATTAGCTTCTCCCTCGAATTTGAACGTTGCAAGAGTAACTTTCTGCTCACTTGTGAGAGTCATAGTCCTAAAAATCTTGTTCATGCTTTCAATCCATAGCTCCGGCTTAATGGTTCCTGGTGTGCCTGAGAAAGTCTGAGGGCTTCTCTTTTGGAAGATGTCCAATGGGTCCTTTACTATTGGCCCAGGTTGATGTCTTTGCGGGGTTGTGGGGTAGCGATCGCTACTGTTGCGGTATTTCTGGTGCTCCAGGTGTTGGATTATCTTGGTTCCTATTTCCCACCAGGGCTTGTGCTATAGTTTGAAGTAGCGCAAAGAGCGTAGGGTCTACTGGCGTTGGGCCAGCAGCCGTTGCATTAGATTGGGTTGCTGCGCGCGCGGGTTCATTGGCATTTACGTTTGGTGCAGATACGCTATATTCTCCCACACTCTCTGAAATGGAGTTCACCGTGACCCTAGCAGCTTGAGTACCCCTACCACGTCCACGACCACGAGCTCGACCTCCTCGTGCCATTAGGTACTGAGATGGAAACGTTGAGACGTCAATAAGGTTTAGGGTCACTACTTTTAGAGTGGCATAGTTCGATCAGTATGACATCATAAGACAATTTGGTATACACCGTCAAGTTCTAAGGAGTACACTATACAAAATTACACATTCATACACAAAAAAATAATAATACCAAAATTCATTTATTTCAAATTTCATTTAATTGCCTGATAAACAAAACTCGGAAGCTTTAAATGCATTCCATTGTTCAAATAATAAAAGCAACAAGAAAAAATGTCCTCCAAATTCTACTTTAGGTTGCCATCTCCCAAACTAGATCAGTAATTCAGAAAGATTCCTATCTAATTATCTTTTGCCTGGGTGTCTTCATCCTCACTTAGGTTAGATTTTTCATCACTTCGATCAACAATGTTCATTATTGGATTGACATCCGCCTCGATGTCCGTTATCCCCTCATCTTTTTCACCATCATACTTGACAACACTATTATCTTTCTTAGTAAGTCATATGCCCAATTAATGATATTGGATAACCTCAAGTGTAATAACATCCAATTCTTACCCTACAATTAAATCCTATGAAACTTACTTTCTAACCCATATGGATCTGAAATCTAAGCTCTGATACCATTCTGTAACGCCCCAAACTCGGTACCGACACCGCGGTCCCACAATTTGACCACGTCACTTACAATAACATCTTAAAGTCATAAATATTCTCAACTCAAAATAAATAAACCTTAAATCATCTTTAAATAAAGTCAAATAACCCAATAAACTTCACTACAAACTTGATGCTAAATAAAAGTAAATCATTCTTAATAAGTCATCCTTTATCTTAAATAATGTCTAGATCCAAAATCTCTCGGAACCGTCATCATGGTTTGTCCGAGTTAAGTCTTCTCATAATTCCTACTCATTACCTGAAGAAGGAGAATTTGAAAGAAGAGGGTGAGCGAACAATGCCCAGTAAGATCATATACAACCCCTCCGGTTACTAAGGAGGAGTTGACCAGAATAAATCAGAGATGAATAAATTTCAATATTCTAAGTTCACAGTTCAAGTATCGATAAGCGGAAGCAATTTATCAAATTTTCAATTCAAAATAAAAGGAAGTCAAATGAAAATTTAACAACAAAACGACTCGAGTGATCAACCATCACCAACCGTCCCATACCGATTGGAGACAGTAAATTACTCACAGAATCTCATGATCATAAAACAATTTTTAAATATTTACTCGAAGAGTATCGATAAGCAGTTCAATAATTACTCCAAAGAGTATCGATAATTCGATCATGTTTGGTATATCCGGATAACCATATACCACTAGCTAGGTGGTATTCGATAAGTTCGATCATTCAATAATTATGCTCACATTTTATGTGGCATTCGATAGTCATAAAAATCATTTAAATGATCATGGTAGAGTTTCAAGGAAACGATAGTCAAATTTTACTACATGGGTCATGCATCACAAAAATTATGCATCACAATATTTTGCATCGCAACAATCATATATTTCATGTAGGAAGAATAACTAACATGAAATTCAATAATTAAGTGACGTCAAACGTGAATCAATTCATGATTTTTCAAAGAAGTAAAATCGACGGAATTCAAATCAATTACCGACCCAAGTCGGCGTACGTTTCAAAAGAATGTCGATGTCAATAAAATAAATTGGAAGTCTAACGGAGGATAAAAAAAATAAGGACTACAAGAGGTATAATCCCTTACCTTAGTGATGCTGCTAAAAAATATCCTGAGCACACAGTACCGCTACCCACGCTTAACCGAATCTAAATAAAATACAAAATATAATTTTAACTTTAGGGACTTTTAAATAACATTAATAAATTTAAACTATAATTAATCACTTTTAAAAATATCCCACACCAAATCCAATATCTTTTCTTTGTTTGTGGTATATTAAGACTTCCACTTTTATAATACTATAAATACATATATAATTTTTTTTTCACTTTCCTTTCCTCTTTTGACTTACCTGTTAATCAAAAAAAAAGTACAAACAATCCATACACCACTTTCAGACAAACTTCCTCCTGCCATTTATTCCTATTTCTCTTTCTTTCATTTTATAATTAAAAAATAAAAATACTCCCTATCACTCTTTCATTGTACCCAACGTATAGAACAACAACCTATTCTATAGCTAAGCACTCTACTCCCTGTAGCTACTATCTCATGTCCTTTCATCTCTCACACATATACATGAAACCCATCTCCCTCTTTTAGCCTATCCTCTCTCTCTCCCGTTTTTATACCATTCATTCTGTTCTCTTATTTTTATTCTGTCTCCATTTTAGTGTCTGACTCCCCTCCTCCATTTCTTTTCTTCCAATTCGGCAACCATGGTAATGCCCGACAACTCTCTCTCCTTTTATTATTATCACTCTTAGCAACATTTATCTCACTCAACCCAACATGGAAAGAAAATTTCTAATTATCATCCCAAATCCGACCTTTAAAATATGGAATTCACCTACGAATCATACTACGGCAATTTAAGAGACAGAAGAAGCAGTATCTTACCTTCAATCACGATTGCGATTTCGTCTAACGATTACTTGGTGCGTCGTCGCCGATTCCTTCCACCCGGAGATCTCGCCGACGACTTTCTGTCCGTGCTCCCTCTCTCACTGTCGTCCCTCTCTCACTCGTCCTCTCTCGGAAGAACTTCTTTGCTCCAAGTTTTTGGCTCTCTCCTCTCTATGCTAGATTTGTAATTGTTATTTAGGATTCAGTTAAGTTTTGAGTTAAGAGGAAAGGGTTGTTTTTTTTTTGGATTGTCGATTGGTAGCCCCAATGCCCTGAACTCTCCGCTCCAACTCTCCGTAGAGTCTGCGTCTCTTCCCTTTCTTTTTCTTTTTTTTTTTTTTCATTTTGCTATGATTATTATTATGCTAAAATATTAATTGTTATTATTAGTTAAAGAAACTTAAGTTTGATGGGCCAAGCCCAACCTCAAAATATTATAGGTAATGTACACCAAGCCCACTAAAATTAAACTCAATGTACTAGGCCTAAACTAATTTTAATAAACTCCAAATTGAATAATTAAGCCCACAATAATTATTGATATTTGGTATAAATTAATAAAATAAAATTTATTTTAATATAGAAAATTTGGGGTATTACATAATGAAGTTTGATCCACAATATAATTACAAAGCTTTCTGACCGGGCATTGATAAAAAGAAAAGTTGTTTTTGTTGGTGCCTTAGTTCTCATTTTGATTTCCGAATTTAGTATCTAACAATTTAGCACTTGCAATGATTTTCGATTGGGTTGATAGTTTCTAACTTTGGATATTTGGTTTGATTTTTAACAATCTGTAATTCAACGTTTCAACTTTCTATTAATTGGATGGTCGATCTGTAGTAATTTTCGTTACAATTAGGCTCCGTTTGTTTCACGGAAAATCATTTCCAGAAAATGATTTCTGGAAAATGATTTCCGGAAAATCAAAAAATTTCATTTTCAGGTGTTTGGTAAATCTTTTGAAAATATGTCAGAAAACATTTACGGGTGTTTGACAAACACACGAAAAATGTTACAGAAAACAATATATGAATAAATACAAAAATAAAAATAGAAAATAAATAATGTTTAGGATGTCCCTAGAAAATCAATAAGGACCATCTTTTTTTTATAAGGTCCATATTTTTTTAATCTCACAATTACAAATAATTTTTTTGATATTTGATATGAAAAAAAACGTTTTAAAATAGAAAATAGATAATGTTTAGGATGTCCCTAGAAAATGTTACGGAAAACTATATATGAATAAATACAAAAAAATATATCATAATATTAATGCACATATTGAATATAAAATAGTGTTGAACTTTAAGTAATTTTTCTTTAGTAACCCTCAATTTATCATTAGTGGTGTTAAATCAATATCTATCTTTTTCCAATTTCGCAATTACAAATAAATTTTTTGATAATTGATATGAAAAAAAACGTTTTATAATAGAAAATTGACAATGGTTAGAGCATCCTCAATGTTGTATATTTTTATACAACTTCTTAACTGAGTCCCACTGCCACCTACACATTTTTATCTTCTTACTCACTTAAGAATATATCTTCTCATTTTATAATCTTCTTACATAAAAAATATTAAATTTAACATCATATCATATAATAAATACAAAACCCTCGCTCACCCCACCCCCCCCCCCACACAAATAATAGTGTCGGGCGGTCAAGCCCCACTCCCCCACACAGCTCCATTTCCCAAGGCCAACTTCCTATTTAGGAAGTAAAATTCATTTCTCTCTCCTAGTTGGATCAAACCCTCTCCTAGGTGGCCTCTCAACACAATTCTCAATGCAATAAGAAGTTGGATAAAACTACATTGGGGATGCTCTTAGGATGTCCCTAAATAATATAGGTGACACTAATTTTAGAATGTATTAAGTATTTATTAAAATTATAATTTATAAATAGTATGCAAAAATTTCATTTATATTTCTAAACAATTTATTTGTTGAGTGAAATATTGTGTGTGTAAATAAATATGTGCAATTGTGAAAGGGGGCGGAGGGTGCTCGAACATTTGGAAAATGACTTACGGAAAATGAATCTGTAAGTCATTTTCTGGAAAAGAAGCCTTCATTTTCCGTTGACTCGGAAAACCTTTTACGTTGACTGCATTTTCCTAAGGTTACCAAACACCGAAAAATGAGGAAAACGTTTTCCGGAAATCATTTTCCGTGAAACAAACGGAGCCTTAGTTCATTAAGTTGACAACTGTTTGGTCGCATTCAGTTTTTAAACGATTTTTATAATAATTTTCATAACTATTCATATCAATGAATCCAACTCTAAATCGTCTATCTCATCATCTGTTACAGTCTCTACTAGTATATGTGCCCGTGTTATATGTACGATGTCGATATAAGATCAGTTCAATGAATGGTCGGGATAAACAAAACTCATAACTAATGGGGTAATTCAAACAAAACTCACAACTGAAAGTTTTATATGTAATTACAAAGGGATAATTCATAGATAACTCATAACTGAAGTGTTCATTGACAGTATACTAATTTTCTAACTCAATAGACCGTTAGTAAATTTGAAAAATATAACAAAGTATAAAATAAAGCAAATTTCAAGTGGGTACAATTTTGAAAACATGTTTTCATCTAGGACCATTAATTTTTTACATATTTCATAAAATTACAAATTGCTTGTCAAATGACAAAAATGTCATTAATGAAGACAAAAGTGATCCGGCATTTTAAAGGACCAAAATTATTTCAAAAACTCTAATGCCAAGCCTTGGCATCAGGATGGATTTCACATCATTTTGCAGGACCAAAATTATTTGAAAAACTCTGATGTCAAGGCTTGGCATCAAGATGGATTTCACAACATTTTACAAGACCAAAATTAATTGAAAAATGATGATGTCAAATCTTGGCATCAGGTGAAAAAAAATTGAATAATCCAGGCATCAGGTTGCTGATGCCTACAATTGTTGCTGATGCGAAAAATGTTGTTGATGCCAAAAATGCTGATGTCTACCATTGTTGCTGATTCCAAAATATTCCTGATGCAAAAAATGCTGATGCCAAGACTTGGCATTAGGTGAAAAAGATTCAATAATCCAGGCATCAGGTTACTGATGCCAAAAATGCTGATGACTATCGTTGTTCCTGATGCCAAAAAAAACTAATGTCAAGACTTGGCATCAGATAAAAAAAAATTCAATAATCCAGGCATCAGGTTACGAATGATCTTTGAAATTTCATGAAATCACATTCATTTATACTCTAAAAGGAAGCATTATAAATCACACACTACAATTCCAATTCCTTCCTTTCGTTTAAACTTTCCTCAATTTTCTCAGAGCCCAAATAGCTGCAAACTATAGCAATCAGTAAATGACAAGAATAAGCAACGTCATTGACAACAGTATGAAAACACACACGAAAAAAAAGGAAGGAAAAAAAGCAAAACATTACGCGTCAAATCGCCGCCGCATCCGATCGAAGAACTTCTTCCAGTCACCATCGGCGGAATCCAACAGCCTCTCCAACACAACCTTCTGTTCTGAACTTCAAGCTTCCTCACATCGATCTCTTCAAAATCTCCAAGAATTATAATTTTATGACATTTTGAGGTTGTGTTTTAGCAACATGCTTTACTGTTTTACTGGTTAGTTGAGCTCAGCATTTATGGCTTCTCACTTCATTTCCCTCTCACTCTAACTCTTATGACTTTCTCTCTCTATTTCCTGTACAAGTATTCATTTATTGAAAATTTAATCGACTATAATTACTGTCACTCTATTCAGGGAGGGATGTGATGGGTCAATACTGATGAACAATGGGGAAGTTTCAGAGAAAAAACCGTTGTCATTGTTTTCTGTGTTAGGACATAATTGGTGGAAAACGGGAATGGTGTTAATTGAGGGAAGACGATTGGTATGTTAATTAGGGGCAGTGATGTACTTTTACCCTAAAAATATATTTAAAAGATACTCCCTCCGTCCCTAAATAATTGTCCTGCTTGACTCGGCGCACAGTTTAAGAAAAAGTAATTGACTTGATTATTTATATTGGTTTAATGTGTGGTTTCCATTAATGTCCATGTATATGTGGCCCATAATTAAAGTAGATTGAAAAAGTTAGGGTAAAGTGGTAAAAGTGATGTTCTAAAAAGGTAAGTTTCAAAGTGGACAATTATTTTAGAACGGACGAAAAAGGAAAGGAGGACGATAATTTAGGGACGGAGAGAGTATATTTAAAAAATGACTGAATTGATTTGAAAACATGTTTAAAAAAATGTACCCACTTGTAATTATTTCTATAAAATAAGCAATTTGTCCAAAAAGGGCGTCAAATTTCTCGTGCCTTACCAATTAAGGTCATATGTGGGAACTCGGAGACAATAATGCATCCTATTTCCTACATTGTGTTTAACCACTTCTTTCCCGGTCACCATTATTAAGTCTTCTATATTCTAAGTCAATAGTCAATAATCAATGGTCAATCAATCCTTTCTTGTAAGGTTCATAACTTCATCCATCCTGTCCCACTTTTATGTCGATTTCCAATTTTTCACACCGTGTAATGTATGTAGTCTTTAATTTTACGAATAAATTGAAGAGCTTGTACTAGTACTTTGGTCAACCTTCTACATCTTACAAATCAATGATGGAGTAAAATGGCAATGGGCTCTGGGCAAATGCTTCTATTTCCCTTTCTCATAATCCTCATTCACTTTGCAAATATCACCGCTGCCCAGGTGCCAGGCTTCCTCCTTACTTCCTGCACATATAGCGCCAATTACACCACAAATAGTGCCTACCAAAGAAATCTCGAAACCGTCCTCTCTTCTCTTCCCTCCAACACCAGCAACAACTATGGCTTCTACAGTACCTCTGCTGGCCAAGGCCCCAACACGGTCAACACCATCGCACTTTGTAGGGGTGACGTTTCCCAAGAAATATGCCGTGATTGCGTCTATAATGCAACCCTCAGGCTAAGAGAGGATTGTCCTAATCAAATGGAAGCAATTGGTTGGTACGATTTTTGTTTGCTAAGGCACTCAAATGCTAGTATTTTTCATACAGTGGGGGGCAGGTTAACTCTCTACATGTTGGAATCCTAACAACGTTACGAGCTTTGACGAGTTCAACGCAGATTTAAGAGATTTGACGGACAGGCTACAAGCCGAGGCAGCTGCTGGTGGGTCCCTACGGAAATTCGCCACCGGCAACATTAGAGGCCCAGATTTCTTAACCATATATGGCCTTATGCAGTGTACCCCTGATTTATCGGAGGAACAGTGTTTCAATTGTTTGTCCGGCGCTACAGCACAAATTCCAACGTGTTGTGATCGGAAGCAGGGAGGAAGAGTTATTCAGACTAGCTGTATGATTAGATATGAGATTTACCGTTTCTACAATAAGACCCCCCCTATTTCACCTCCAGGTTCGTACTTTAATGTTTGGTGGAATTAACACCATCTATTCCTAAATATTGGTTACACTAATTGATAAAAATAAATTAAATCTATTACAAAAATTGATATAATTCGTAATTTTCTTTAAAGTCATGTATACGATGCTCATATTTAAAGCAATAGAAAAAATGAGAAAAAAATGGTTAAAATGTTTTCATATTAAAAAAATTTAAATCTCAATTTGGTCACTCTACTTTCGGCCAAAATTCATTAAGCTCACTCTTGCACTTCGATCTCTCCCTCACTACTGTACCGAAAGCAACCTTAATGTACCCCCTCCTCCTGCTTGTGTGCCCATTTCCTCTGACCTATTAGCAAACTTTGGATATTCATCTGGCCCAATCTGCTGCCCACTACAATCTCCAAATTCATGGCCCACAAAATCCTTATTAACTCTACATCATTGGATATCGTTGTCTGTTAAGTTGTTTTAAAAATTTGAATTCTTCACAACCCTAATGCTTCTGCTAGGTGCATTAATAGGATTACTATGAACATGTGACTTCCCTTTCCAGATCCTATCCACGACCCTTGTCCGCGCGTGAGTGATGTACAAGTAGTCAAGACGTACTTAAGCAAGATATTTATGAAGAGATCGAAGTTCAGGGGGTCCAGTGGCAGTTTCTGAAAGTTGGGTCGACATGTTGTTTGGCAGTTTTTCTGTTAGTTTCCGTTAAACAATAGAAGAGAGCACCTAACGGTCGGCAGAACTTTAACGGAGTGTAACCTTCGCGTTCGATGAAATACGGGGCCCACCGCATATCAAATCGAAGCTCTCGACGAGATTTATAAGACTAATTGGGTTTACCATGTGAACAATTCATTTTTAGCCCAAAAAACGTTGTTTAAGTACTTTTACGAGCCTTTGAAGTTTTCGAGTTTTTTCGTCTTTTTTATTTAAATATTTTCCTTTTAGGGTTTGGTTTGTTAGGAAATATAAATACCCTCTTAAACATTATTTCGGCAGTTTTGAATAAAATTTGAGTTTTCTTGCTTTGTGCTTGAACCCTAAGCCGTCATAGGCTTGTTCTAAGGAATTTCTCGTTGAAAGAGTTCATGTGTGATTGTTTTTGTTGCGTCAACTGGTATTAGAACAGAGTTAAATCCTGTAAAGATGGCGGCTAACGATGGCAACAACAACGACACCAACACTGCATTGTTGATTCTCCTTGAGCAGATGCAGGCGATGATGGATAATATCGCTGAAGGGGTACGCAATTTGCATTTCGGTGGCGCAAACCCTAGGCAACGGGTAGGGGATCGTGCAGAACATGTAGGACGCGGGGTGAACCTTCCTCATGATCAGCTGGCCAGGGCAGTAGTAGATTCCTATTCAGATGGGGAAGAGGTACTATTTGCAAGAGCAGTGGATCACTATTCGAAAATCAAGGCTGACCTACCATTCTTCACTGGTGATCTGGGATCTGGAGGATTTTCTCGACTGGCTTTCAGAGGTCGAAAAATATTTTGACCTGATGGGAATCACCGAGGACAAGTAGGTGAAATACGTAGCATATAAGCTCAGGAGTGGAGCTTCCGCTTTGTAGGAACAGTTACAGAATAATAAGAGGAGACAAGGTAAACAACCTATACGAACGCGGAGGCGTATGAAGGAGGCTCTACGACTTCGGTTTTTACCGGCCGATTATGATCAGATTCTGTTCCAGAAATATCACGATTGTGGGCAGGATAACAGGACCGCCAGTCAATACATGAACGAGTTTTATAGGCTATCGGCTCGTAATAACCTGAATGAGACAGAGGGACATCAGGCTGCAAGGTATGTAAGAGGACTACGGGCTGGGATTAAGAACCAAGTTCATATTTATTTAGTCAATACAGTTGATGAAGTTGTCATGCGCGTGACCAAAGTGGAGGCACAACAGTTGCATAGTACGCAGTCTCGGGGTCAGTCGACGTTTCGTAGGTTTGGGGAAACATGTCCAGGTCCGGCAGTGGCAGCGGCACCGTCGAGTTCCAAGCAGCCTGCTCCAACATCAACCCCAAAGGGTGGGGAAGAAAAATGGGACACTAGTGCCAATCAATTCCAAAGGCGCAATAACCAGGCCACTACGTACGGGGAAGCCAAACAACAATCCTTACGCCAAAAGCTATGGGGATAAATGTTTTTGTTATGAGCAACCTAGACATATTTCTAATAATTGCCCTAACCGTAGTAAGGTGAATATGGCAGAACGGGATGATCAAGGTAAGGATGATCTAGAGGCAGATATGGAGGAGTATGTGGAGGACCCTAATGAGGGTTACGAAGATGATGTACATGAGTCATTCGTGGTTCGTAGATTAATGTTGACAACACCTGTCAACAATGATGAACCTCAACGGAACAACATTTTTCATACTCGTGGTAAGGTGAACGATCTGAATATCGAGCTAATCATAGACATTGGGAGCAGCGAGAATCTGGTTGCTCGTGTACTTGTGGATAAACTGAAGCTAGAGGTGATGAAGCATCCTACGCCTACTTGGTTGGTTGGATTAATTTAGTTGGCAATGTCAAGATAACGCAAAAATGCATTATACCCTTTTCTATTGGTAGATATAAGGATGAAGTATTATGTGATGTTGTTGATATGACTGCATGCCAAGTATTGTTGGGTAGGCCGTTGCAATTTGATATAGATGCCATGCACAAGGGTAGGGATAATCTGATTATGTTTACTAAAGATAATGTGAAATTTACTCTATGCACGTTGGTTGATAGTGGTCGCCCCAAGGCTAAGGGCAAAACAGCTTTGATCTCTTTGTGTACGGGTAAAGGCCTCTGATGTTATATTTGCGATGGTGAATAAAGAGTTTTTGGGGTTAGTAGATTCTGGTTCTGTTCCCGAGCAACTAACATCGTTGTTGGAGGAGTTTCATGATCTTATGCCGGAAGAGCTTCCTGCGGGGTTACCACCATTACATGACATTCAGCATCACATTGACCATGTTCCTGGTGCTACGCTTCCTAACATTCCCCACTATAGGATTAGCCCAGTAGAGCATGATATCTTGAGAGAACAGGTTGACGAATTGTTGAAACGAGGATCCATTCAGGAGAGCATGAGTCCATGTGCAGTTCCCGCCCTTCTTGTGCCAAAGAAGGATGGAACTTGGAGGATGTGTATTGATAGTAGAGCCATCAATAAGATTACTGTGAAGTATAGGTTCCCCATTCCCTGTCTAGATGACATGCTGGATATGCTGCGTGGTGCTAAGGTATTTTCAAAGATTGATTTGAAGAGCGGCTATCATCAGGTTCGGATCAAACCTGACGATGAGTGGAAGACAACTTTCAAGACAAAGGAGGGGCTTTATGAATGGCTGGTCATGCCATTTGGGTTATCCAACGCTCCCATAACTTTCATGCGGCTTATGAATCAGGCCCTGAAGCCATTCAAATTTCTGGTTGTTTACTTTGACGACATCCTGATATTTAGTCGCAACAAAGAGGAGCACATTGGGCATCTACGAGTTGTGTTACGGGCCTTGAGGGAGAATCAGTTGTTCATTAATCTTAAAAAGTGTAGTTTCATGCTTGATAAACTGCTGTTTTTGGGATATATTGTGTCTGCAGATGGCATACAAGTAGATTAGGAGAAGGTGCGTGCAATTAGAGAGTGGCCACAACCTAAAACTGTGAGTAAAGCACGTAGTTTCCATGGCCTTGCTACTTTTTACCGGCGATTCATACGAGATTTCATTAGTATCATGGCACCTATCACTGAGTGCATGAAGAAAGGGAAATTTTTATGGGGGGGGGGCGAAGCTAATGCACGCTTCACGGTGATCAAAGAAAAACTGACTAGTACACCGATTTTGGCTTTACCAGATTTCAACAAACCATTTGAGCTCGAGACAGACACTACTATTATTGGAATTGGAGCAATTTTGATTCAAGAGCGGCGACTTGTAGCTTTTATGAGTGAGAAGCTAAGCGAGGCGCAACAGAAATGGACCACTTACGAGATCGAGTTCTATGCAGTGGTGCGAGCTGTTAAGCACTGGGAGCAGTATCTGTTTCAAAAGGAGTTTATTTTACATAATGACCATGAGGCCTTGAAATACATGAATGGGCAGAAGTCACTTAACCGTATGCATGCGCGGTGGGTAGCCTACTTACAGCAGTTCACTTTTGTTATCAAGCACAAGAGTGGGCAACATAATAAGGTGGCTGATGCCTTGAGTCGTCGGGCAAGTTTATTGGTGACCATGCAGACTGTTGTTATCGGGTTTGACTGTTTGAAGGAGTTGTATGTTGACGATGTAGATTTTGCAGCAATTTGGGGTGAGTGCAGTGCTGGAAGTGTCAGTGGACCTTTTATGATTCAGGAAGGGTTCCTATTCTTCAAGGATCGCCTTTGTATTCCGAGAGGTTCTGTGCGTGAGAGTTTGATCTCTGAGTTGCATAAGGGTGGACATTGTGGGTGAGACAAAACTGCAGAATTTGTGCAGAAGTGTCTCGTTTGTCAGATAAACAAGGGGCAGTCGCAGAATACCGGTTTGAATATACCACTCCCAGTTCCAGCAGCTCCGTGGGAGGATATCTCTATGGATTTTGTGTTGGGGTTACCGC
This sequence comes from Codonopsis lanceolata, assembly GCA_013146195.2. Classification (NCBI taxonomy): domain Eukaryota; kingdom Viridiplantae; phylum Streptophyta; class Magnoliopsida; order Asterales; family Campanulaceae; genus Codonopsis; species Codonopsis lanceolata. Next base: position 174,264,573 of record CM028378.1, read on the forward strand.
GCACACAAAGATCCAATGATCCATGTTGGAAAACCTCGGATGCAGCCCATATTGCAGCCTTGTTCTTCCGTGAAGTGGTTCGTTCCTCAGTCCATCACTTCTGATCGTGACACAAAGTTTTTGAGTTACTTTTGGAAGACTTTTTGGCGCATGTTTCATATGGAGTTGCAGTTTAGTAGCTCTTTTCATCCACAGACCGATGGCCAAACTGAGGTGGTCAATCGCAGTTTGGGCTCGATTGTGCGTTGTTTATGCAGTGACAGACCAAAGTAGCGGGATCTGGTTTTAGCTCCAGCAGAGTTCGCTTTCAATAATATGGTCAACCGTACTAGCTAAGAAGACCCCATTTGACATTGTGTATCAACAACCTTCGCGTCATACTCATGATCTGGTCCCGTTGCCCAAACTGCCAGGTTATAGTGTAGCTGCTGAACATATGGCTGAAAGAAATGAAGCTGTGCAAGCGGAAGTGGTGAAGAATATCGAGGTTTCCAACGTGAAGTATAAAGAGGCTACTGACAAACGACGGCGTTCAAAGGTATTTGATCTGGATGATTAGGTTATGGTCCATCTACGCAAGAAGCGGTTCCCAGTTGGCACTTATAGCAAGCTGCATCCGAAGAAGATTGGGCCATGCAAGATTTTGAAGAAGATCATTGACAACGCATATGTTGTTGACCTGCCGGACTGGTGGAACATCTCCCCTACTTTTAATGTGGTTGATTTGACTGACTTCTTCCCCGATGATCCTCTTTATCCTGTTGATGACTCTGTGGTTGAGTCCTTTTCAAGTGGGGGAGACTAATGTAGAACAAGTAGCCGAGATGTACTTAAGCAAGGCATTTGGCAAGAGTTCGAAGTTCAGGGGGTCCAATGACAGTTTCTGAAAGTTGGGTTGACAGGTTTGTTTGGCAGTTTTTCCGTTAGTTTCCGTTAAGAAATAGTAGAGAGCACCTAACGATCGGCAGAACTTTAACGGAGAGTAACTTTCGCGTCCGGATGAATTACGGGACCCACCGAATATCAAATCGAAGCTCTCGACGAGATCTACAAGACTCACTAGGTTTACCCTGTGAACAATTCATTTTTAGCCAAAAAAACAATTGTTTAAGTACTGTTGCGGGCCTTTGAAGTTTTCGGGTTTTTTCGTCTTTTTTGTTTAAGTCTTTTCGTTTTAGGGTTTGGTTTGTTAGGACATATAAATACCCTCTTAAACATTATTTCGGCAGTTTTGAATAAAATTTGAGTTTTCTTGCTTTGTGCTTGAACCCTAAGCCGTCATAGGCTTATTCTAAGGAATTTCTCGTTGAAAGAGTTCTTATGTGATTATTTCTGCTGCGTCAGTGAGGCTCACCTTTCTTTTCTGTTCTCTTCTTCCCCGACCCAGGAACATCGTTGTTGCCTACACCACCGAAGCTTCTCCACTGCTGGTACAAAGGCACCATTTTTACCCACATGGGGATAACAAAAATCCTTCCCCCCACTCGAATACACACCGAGCCTGGTATGTTTTCCTTTAAGTGCACCAGAATTTTTGCCCATCTCAGATCCTTCCTCAAAGTAGTTTGTTCATTAACACTGATAAAGCCACCGCAAGCCTTCCCAATCTTACGGAAGACCTGTACTCCCCACAGGTGAAAAGGCAACCCTAGGATCCTGACCCACACTGAATAATCTCGGAGGCAACCAACTGTCGGATTCCAGCCATCCAACAGCAAATCCATTTGATTGAACTTCCAAATCTTCTCACAGCGAATCCGGTTTGCTTCCTTCTTCGAGGGAAACTCAAAGAGCGACTAAGTCAACATTCCCAGACCTAATTTTGTTGCAGCGAACTAAGTCAGGCCAGGGAAGAATATTCGCCACCTTTTTATAAGATTTGTGAGCGCTGTGCCCCTCGACACCGCAAGGGCAACTAACCTAGAATTTGTCAACTCACCTTTCAAAGGTAAATGGCATTATAGTTTTTTCAAAGACTTCCATCCAACTTAACTAACAGAAATGATTCTAGTGACCTTATTGACTTTAGAAACCAAGAAGAGTGATTAAATTGAGGGAAAAAAAAGAGTGAACTTAATGAATTTTGGCTGAAAGTAGAGTGACCAAATTAAGATTTAAACCTATTTTAAAAAGGGTTAATATTACTTTTAGTACCTTAACTTTACTTGTTTTTTGCTTTTGCTACCCTGTGTATTGATCCAATATTATCATATGCATTTTCAATTGTCATCATATAAAATATCTTCTTTCAAATTTATATAAAAAACTAATAGTTGACCTGTTGCTAACGTCCTATTGTCATCAAACCACATACCTTATGTTTTCAATTGTCATCAGATTACATACCTTCGGCAGTTAGCATTTGACAAAGAGGTATGTAATCTAATGAAAAAATTGAAAACGTTTATGATAGAAATTTGATGAAAATCAGTACAAAATGTGACAAAAGCAAAAAACACAAAATTTGGGTACAAAAAGTGATATTAACCCTTAAAAAAGTTTAGAAACTGTTTGAAACTCATATTTCTTAGTTTATTCACTGATAATCATTAAACATGTCATCGATTTGCTTAATATATTTATATTCACTAGCAAATCTATTATTACATTTAAAAAAATCATGTACTCTTAACGCTTTGAATTTCACCGTAACAAATTTTTAGATTCAAATACATTTTCAGCCTCTCAACTTAAGTTTATTTTCGTCATATTCATAAATATTGGATTATATTTGTAATGGTAATAACACGAGGGAGAATCTAACAAAAAAATTTCAAATACGGACAGAACCCCTAAATGTTACATCGAAAAACCCTAAATGTAACATCACTTTAAAGATTAAATTACCAAATTGTACTCCTTCTATTTTAAAAGAAAAATATTAAACGTTAAAATAATTTTGTTTACCAAACTACCCTCATTCCATAAAAAAAAAACTAAAACCATATTCTTGAATCTTATAAACAAAAGTAAAATTTTCAAAGAATGCCTGCCAATGAAGAAGGTATCAAGGTGATGGCTTTTCTCAAGTTCTAGTTCCATAGAAATCCAAAATCTTAAAAAGCATTAGATGATATTATTGTGATATGCACAATTTAAAGAGAAAAAGCCGTTAATGTACTATCTATCCCGTAATGGTGGCGTGAGTGCATGACAACGCGCAGTAGAACCACACGTGTTACCATCCTTCCAAGCTTTTCATCCATTGCTTGTTCACATAAAAAAGTCGCCACTTTTTAAAAAAAAAAGTTGACAAAAATCGCCATGTTTTAAAATTTTTTTTGAAAAAAATCGCCACTTTTTTTAAAAAAAAAATTGACAAAAAAGCCAGGTTCTTTTAAAAAATATGAAAAAAATCGCCATGGTGTTTTAAAAAAAATTAAAGAATCGCTAGATTAGTAATTAGAGTTTAGGGTTAATTGTGAACGAAGATTTGACATATATTTATAGGAGGATTAATTAAAACTCATTTATATAAAAGGAAAATGATAAGTATTAATAAGTAATTAGAGTTTAGGGTTAATTGTAACTCCTTTTTATAAAAAAAGAGTAATTAGTAAATAAACTATTTAATGAATGTGGTATTTAGTGTTTTTTGTGTGGCATTTAGGACCACTCTTTTTTAAATGTCTAAAATATAAAGGGTTAATATATCAATTCAAAATATAGTCATGTTCAACCTTTGAAAGGATTTGCCTGTCAGAAATATGAAACAAAGCATATGGGGAGCTTCAAAATGCTTCTTCTCCTCCACTATTTTCTTCAGAATTTTTTTTCAAGGTGGAGTGAATGAATCTTTTTTGATTCCCTTTCCATAAAACAAAACAAAAATCCAAATATTGAAACAGATGTGGGTTTCAATATTGAAACAGATCTGGGTTTCAATCCAAAAAACAAAACATAAATCCACTGGGTTTCTACTCGGCGACTTCCGAGAGGTGGGTTTGGGTAAAAGATCTGAATCTGGAGGAGTGACGGAGCTGGGCTATGACGGCCGCGGCTACGAACTGGCACGGAAGCTCGAAGGTCAAGGTGTATGGCGATCATGGCTAGGGGATCCACTCTACGAACTGGCACAGAAGTGTTCCTCCGTCGTGTTCCGTTGCCGGCGCTACAACGTCTTCAACACTTGGACTACGTTGCAGCCATCCAAATTTAAGGAAATGCTTGAAAGGACGTCGGGTGGCGATAGCCCCTCGACGCCTCCAGAGTCAGATCCACCGCGGAGTTACTTCCCGGACGACATACAGACCTATTTCGATTTTCCGTATTCTGGCAGCTATGACGACGGAGTAGACAGTCTGTTTGCCAATTTGATTTCGTTTCCGATGTTTTGCTAGCTGGATTCTTAATTCTCCAATTTTTGAAGATTGGATCTGAGTAGAGCTATTATAATAAGGCCCTAGTGATTCAGATATAGATCAATTTTATATATTGGTTGTGCATAGGGGTGTCAATTTGAGGCACGATATATGATTGACAAATACGAACACGACACAAAATTATAGGATTTAGGTTGGGGCTTATCGAGTTCGGACGGTCAACACGATAAGACACGATAAAAAATGGGTTGTTATCGAAGGCGATAAACACGTGCAGGAACGATAATACACGATAACTAAAATATATATGTTTTAAAAATATATTTTTAAAAATTTATTAGGGGTTATTCACTTTTTTCGAACTATTTTCATGATTATTTCATAGTTTTATAATTTAAAATTTTATGATTTTTAAACTACTTGACTATTTATATTGATAAATTTTTAAAATATGTATTAAAAATTCAAAGTTATATATTTTGAAAGAGCACAAGTAGCTAGGATTCTCCAAAAAATCAGCCAATGCAGTTTCCAATGTAGCTGTCGATGTAGCTACAATGGAAGTCACAATGGCCAGAAATAACAAAATAGCGGAAGACTTAAAAATAAAGCACGAAATTAAACACAAAGGTTACCAAACAATCTACAAGTCTATGCTTGTAGATCTAGCCTCATGGCCAAAAAGATTTCACTTAAAAAGATGAATTGTTTTACAAAAACTATGTGAAATCAATCACAAAAATATTCTCACAAGACAACAAGTCTTGGAGAAAAAAAAACCCCACATAAAACAGTCTATACAAAACGTGGAAAGAAATAAAAACAGATTCCTAAACTGAAATAGGAAGACAAAACAGTTTTTCAGAATTCTAATGTTAATGCCGATGTAGCTACATCAATAGTATCAGACAAACTACTGCACTTCTGGACTGAATAACAGCTTCTGAACTCCTTTCTTTTGATCACATCTTTACAACTTTTTATTCTCTCTCTGAAGCTCTACCCAAAACCCGTATCCTTGCTCCTGTATATATAGATATGCGATGTACTAAACACACGCAAAACAGTCCTTTTACTACAAGGAAAAAGATTTGCAATAAGGAAGGATCAACAACTTACCAATTCTGTGAGAGTTTATTTCCAAATATGAAAGTATTCAAGAATCTCGATTTGACTAGGATTTATGCAAAGATATAGTTACCAAAAATGATGAACCATAATTTAATAAAAGATTTTGGTACCAAATATACCACAACTAAATCTAATAAAAGATATTAAATCCCATATAACGACAAACTTAACAAATATGAAGTTTTGACCAATATTTTATTACCAAAAACAACTCCTAGAATTTAGGTCCAAGAAACCACAAAATCTAGGGAATTATATTGTTTCCAAATATGCAACAAAAAATCTTTAGGAATATTTTGTTTCAAAAAATGACTCATAAAGATTTTGTGTCCAAATATCCACAAAAACTTTTTGACCAAGAAAGGTGAAAACAATATCAAAATAGGTCATGCTTATTTTGCCATACAATCACCCCATTTGTTGAGTCTTTCTGGTCAAATCAAAAGACAAGTGTTTATTCAACACCAATCAAATCATCTAACCTGCATAGGTTAGAAAATCTAAAGACAAGTGTTTATTGAACACCAATTAAACCATCTAACCTGCATAGGTTAGAAAATCTCATATCCCCCTGAATTTGTGCAAGTTATGAAATCAGAAACCATCACTAAGCACAAATCAAAATATACCAATGATGCAATCACATGCATACAAAACAAACATGAACAGTTTATGAGATTCATCACCATCACCAGAAACACTTGATCTCTATCAACACCATCACCATAAACACTTGATCTCTCTCCCCCTATTTGACCGGAAAAGGAAGAGGGAGAAACAATCTTTTAGGAATTCTAAAAAAATCCAAGATTTTGAAAAGCACAATCAAGTGTTTACCATGATTTGATCACACCACTAGCAATAACTGAGCACATCTAATCCAAATTCAATATCTCTTAGTTCCCCACAAAAATTAGACAACCACTAAAAAAATTTCAACATGGAGATTTTTGGAAATTGATTTGCACAGTTTATATTAGGACAAAATTTCACCAAGTTGATATCATTGCCAACAATGCATGTCCTAAAATTTTATGCCTAAAAACATGATTACTAAAAGTTAGGCAAAAGATAAAAAATGCAATCACACACAAGTGATAAAGACCAGATCAAAGGATGTAGTTCCTAATGTAGCTGCATTGGGAGATGTATTCGCCAAAATTGTGATTTTATTTTCAATTTTGCATTTTTATTTTTTTTATTTTTTTGTTTTCTCAACCAGATTTCTCTCCCAAGATCGTAAATTTTTCACAACAAAAATCCATAGGTACTTTATTTCCCTAGGAATATAGCTTTACTTTATTTCAAACTATAAAAACATGCCACTTGGAACCTTTCACACTATTTACCAAGGGAAACCACTTTGCTTTTGATCAACCCATGAAATCCAAGAATTCATAGTCCCAAAATAAATGTGCCACAACCTTGTTCATTAGTAGCTATTTTCCGTTAGGTAGCTTTCACACTTTTTCTTTGAAGGGAATTAAATTTTCTCAAGATCAACCCATGAGAACTTAAGTTCCATAGTATCAAGATAAATTGCTACATCCCTATATTTCAAAAGGTAGCTATTTCCTTTGTGGACTTAAAACATGCTCAAGAGCTAGGAGAGAGAGAGAATCAAAAACAAGAGGCACAAACTTGTGAGACAATGATCTAGAGTGCCCTCTAAAGACAAAATGCAAGCATGCCTAATTTTTTTTAATAATTAATAAGTGTAAAATCATATGACACACAAAACACAAGAGATTTCCAAAGATTGAAAAATCTCTCAAAATCAAGACTCTTAGTAAATATATCAGCCAATCGATTTTTTGTCCCAACATGTTCAGTGCAAATAATCTCTTGTTCAACCAAGTCTCTAATAAAGTGGTGTCTTATATCAATGTGTTTTGTTCTAGAGTGTTGAACTGTATTTTTTGCTATACTAATTGCATAGGTGTTATCACAATACATGGTTAACACATTAATGTGAAGCCCATAATCTTTGATCATTTGGTTCATAAAAGTTGTCTCAACACAGTTATGTTTTTTACTAAACCACGAACCCAAATTATTTTTCGAAAATTGATCAAGTTCTACAAAACATGAGACATGGATATCTTCACACTCAAGAGTGGACAAGCAAGCAAGTTTCCTATAATCTACCTTACCTTTTCTTCTTGTTGACACCCCATCTTGACACTACTAGAAAAATGACCTTTAGTGACGGAATTTTCCGTCGCTAAAGGTGAAATTCCGTCGCTAAAGGCCCCCAGCGACGGAATTTTTCCGTCGCCATTCCGTCGCTAATCCTACGTCGCTGATGCCGACGGACCGATTTCCGTCGCTAAAGGCAGCCTTTAGCGACGGAATTTTCCGTCGCTAAGGTTGATTTTCAGCGGCGGAATTTTTCGTCATCGAATTGACCTTTAGCGACGGAAAATTCCGTCGCTAAAGGCGTTTAAAAATTAATTAAAATTGAATTTCAGCGACGGAAAATTCCGTCGCTAAAGGCGTTTAAAAATTAATTAAAATTGAATTTCAGCGACGGAAAATTCGCGCTAAAGGCTTTAAAAATTAATTAAATTTGACTTCAAATGACGGAAAATTCCGTCGCTAAAGGCTTTTAAAAATAATTTAATTTGAATTTCGACGGAAAATTCACGCTAAAGGCTTTTAAAAAATAATTTAATTTGAATTTCAACAACGGAAAATTCCGTCGCTAATAATGGAAAAAAAAATTAAAAAAAATACACAAAAATACTATCAATATAATTTTTTGTACCTGATAATATAACAATTAATACAAAAATAAAAATACAAAATAAACAATAATATAAAACTCTAAATGTTATTACATCGAACTCTAAATGTTATTACATTGTAGTACCAAATATATACATACAAAATCAAACAATATCAAATATCAATGTTTCAACTTCAAGCAAGCACTAATAATCAAAGTGGGGAGGGGAGGCCGATCTTGGAAGAGATTTCTCGGGATGAAAAGGGGACCCACATGCTAGAGGGAGTATCTGCTCAAGACCCATGCATCCGTGTGCCATGCTTTGCATCGCCGCCCATTTCTCGCAAATCGTTGCTATGTTTGCTCTCGATATTCCGCAAACAAACGTTGTTGCTTTCGCCAAGCGTGCTTCCAAAGTCTATATCCTCGAAATGGCCGAGCATCGGGCCTTCTATTCATCTTATACTATGAAACCCGCATAGTTCCAATGAAATAACCAAATGCTACCTCTGTCATTAAGAATACAAAAAAAAAAAAAAACTCGCAATGAATGACAAACTATTTGAAGAAGTTTACAACCAAACAAATGAGCAACCTTTCTACACAAAAGGTTTCTTTTTTACGTACAAGTATCATGAAAGAAGCAATAACTATATTAATAATATGAAGAAGCTACCAAAAATCCAACATTGCTACTAATGTAAAAATCAAATATAATACACCAATATAAACAAAAAAAAAACTAAATAACTCATAGATACACTTTAGAGGACCTTCAAGTAAAGCTACACCCTTTATGAAACCAGGGAATCTCCAACCAAGTGAGCATGACCTTACAACAAATCATCACCAACAAAGTTGGACGAAGTTTAGTACAAATAAAGCATACAACTATATATTTCAACCAGCTGAATAAACACAAAGACCATCAACAAAGGAAGAAAGTAAGAATATACAAATTGACCTTATTTAAGCATAAAAACGAATGAGTATGACATGTTAATGTATACTCCCACAGTCCCAAAAAATAGTCCCATTAGCAAGTCAAACTTTTTAAGTTCGTATATTTGTTGTACCAACTTTGGATTGCACTATAAATGTCCCTTTTTTTAGAAATGGTACCTTTTGGAGGGGAACATGCGGGCACATGTCAAAGAGGAAAGTGGAACTACTTTTCTTTTTTTTTTTTTTTTGGGGGGGGGGTGTGGGGAAGGAAGGAGGAGCATCTAATTTATTGATTTATCCTTGCAACAGTCAAGATTCTTAATGGACGAATCCCACTTTAGTCCTGATAGATTTTCACAAAAAAATTCCTACTTTCTTCTAAACTTTTTCATACTAGTCCACATTCTCAAATATTTCTTATTTTACCCTTTTGTACCAAAATAACATTTGTACCAGCATTTCTTATTTTTCCCTTTTTTTTCTTACTCCATGAAATATATACTGCTTCATGTACTTGCATCTACATATTGTTTCTGCAAATCTAGCAACCTGCTCAGTCTTTCATTCTAATTGTCTCTGTCTTCCTAAAGACTTAAAATCGGTAGTTTTCTTTCAAAGTGAAGAGAAACTAATAGATGATGTATAGCAAGAAATGTAACTATAGCTCACATTTTAAAAAAAATCGACAATGGCCTGATAAACAAATATTGCAAATGATGTGGACAACATAGGGGACTGTCCAGATTTGAGTGAGCTACTCTGTTCTAAGCTAAAAAGAAACTGGCCCTAAGATTTGAGAAGATATCAGAAAATGCACTTATGAAGAATACAATTTCTCAGTTCAAGTGAAAAGTGAACCAATGTACAACGATGACAAGCATAACTCGAAAAGGCTTGTGAGTGGGGCTCAAGCCCACCACAAAATCCGCCAAAAAAAATCAAACCGCCAACTAAACTGTTTCTAGAAATGTTATCCGGTTCTCTATGCCACCATTCTCCAAATTAATGACACGCCTCGATTCCCTATCGACAATATCACTATCATCCTCTCATGGAAGAAACAACAATGCTGCCATGGTGCCACCTTCAATCATCACACAACTAAACTAGAACTTCTTTTGTAAATCAGTTGTGAAAGTATTAAATACTAAATATGTGTGTATTATAATCTATAATTTAGAGCCTAATTGTACCTGCCCAAAAGTAGGCATCATGCCATAATCACAAAATTGCAGATTTGCATTTGAAATGCTTTTCTAAGCCTAGCCAGGCCCAGGACATTTTTAATAGGTTTGTAAATCCTTAACAAGCTCCTATAGCTACTGTATTGAAATATAGGTTCAAGTGGTATCAAGTATCATCTAAAGGTGCCCACAAAGTATGTCTGGTTACATTTGATCGCAAAGACAAAGCAATAAGAGAGATGACCGACAATGGTTGTTGCGAATTCCGTAACAAAGGATAGTAAATTGCACGTGGCCGATACAAATCTCCTGAACAAGGATTGCTTTAGAGTAGCTTTAGAGATTTTGGTTTAACTCTTTACAAACTGCTTTCAAAGAAAGAAAGAACTCAGTGTACAGGGCAAAGAAGGTGCAATAAGTTGAATTTTTTTGTTCGAAAATGCTCAACTCATCCTAGCTTTATCCAAAACAAACTTGGGCCCTTTTTCTTCACTGGAAAGGGTCAAAGAGTTGTAGGCCTACTGAAATTTGTATCATGTCTTTTCTCGCATATTCACTTATAATAAACTAAGATTATAAACCATTCTAAATCCAGCTTTTGGCCTTGCAAATAAGTTCCCGTGCACTAGCTAAGGATTCATTTAATATTTTGCATTGAGAATCAACAACTATATAATGGGGAGTTTTCCAATGCATTTACAGGCGATTTGCAGACCATATAGTTTTCCCATTTGCGTAAAAATGCATTTTAATATACTAAGATAAATCAAGGCTCCAAAACATCGATGTGAGATGTGGGGCATGCCATTCATAATACTAAACCAGTGGACTTAGTCAAGCCGCATTAAATCAGGCAGCAGAGCACTTGAGCAAGATGGATTGAACATCTGGGTGCAATTAAGTGAAATCTAAAACCACTATTAGTGGTAAGAGTATTATTCTCTAACTGTAACTATTTTATGGCTTCTCCCAAGTCACTTTTTTTACACAATCCAACTACAATTGGACAACACCAAACCAATCTTATTCACGTTTTTGTGGCTATTAATTGGCAATGATGCTTTACTCTCAAAACATACACACAACACACCACAATCAAAACCCTTAGACCAATATATATGAGTGTCTCTGTGTGTGTCAAAAATTAAATCAAGACAAGGAACTTACGCTTAGAGAGAGAGAGAGAGATCGACTTTGGAACCGACTGAGCGGGAGACGATCACGGAGACGAAGAAGAAGGGAGCTAGGGTCGCGGTCACCGGGCGCTGAGGATGGCGGCCGATTTGGGGTTATTTCATTTGGAGGTTTGGTGGAGGCTTTGGGCGAACGGGGTGGAGGAGAGAGATGGAGATGAAGCTTGGCCGGCTATGGCGGATTTGGTGAAGACGGCGGCTGAACTGGCCGGAGAAGAAGCGGCTGAAGAAGATTCGCCGGGAAGAGATGGAGCAGAGGGTACGGTGGGTTTGGGGAAAGATTCGCTACGTTGGAGGTCGATTGACGGTGATGCCTGGCGGCTTTGGAGAGAGAGGAGCGACGCGCCGATGACGTGGAGGAGTGAGCGAGAGAGGAGTGAGGGAGTGATCGAGTGCGTGGGTATAGAAAATTAGAGTGTTTGCAATTTTAGGGAAACTTATATATGTGGAGGGAATTTGGGGAAAACTGGCTGAGAGGAAAACTGTGGGCGGGAGAGAGAGCGGGAGAGTGAAATAAATAATTTTAATTTATTTGAATATTTTGTAAATTTATACTTTTAATTTATAGTTTTTATTTTGTTTGAATTTAATTCAATAAAACAAAGTGTGAGCGCCGTTTCTACGCACGGTTAAAACTAGTTAAATATTATTATATTTTATAATATAATATTATTAAATTATCAAATACAATTTATTTTAAAAATCAAAAATTAACTACCACAATTATTTTAAGTAAAAATTATTCAAAATCAAATTTATTTTGAAATATTTGTTTTGTAAAATCCCTTTGTAAATTTAAAATAAATAATTTTTTGAAATATTTTTGTTTTTGTAAAATACCTTTGTATATATATATATATATATATATATATATATATATATATATATATATAGGAAATATTATAATTATTTTAATGAATGATATTTTATTATTAAATTAGTATTTGAAATATTAATTTAATAAGATAATATCATTCATTAAAACTAGTTAAATATTATTATATTTTATAATATAATATTATTAAATTATCAAATCCAATTTATTTTAAAAATCAAAAAATTAACTACCACAATTATTTTTAAGTAAAACATTATTCAAAATAAAATTTATTTTGAAATATTTGTTTTGTAAAAACCCTTTGTAAATTTAAAATAAATAATTTTTTGAAATATTTTTGTTTTTGTAAAATCCCTTTGTCTATATATATATATATATATATATTTGAAATATATATATATAGGAAATATTATAATTATTTTAATGAATGATATTTTATTATTAAATTATTATTTGAAATATTAATTTAATAATATAATATCATTCATTAAAACTAGTTAAATATTATTATATTTTATAATATAATATTATTAAATTATCAAACCAATTTATTTTAAAAATAAAAAATTAACTACCACGATTATTTTTAAGTAAAATATTCAAAATCAAATTTATTTTGAAATATTTGTTTTGTAAAATACCTTTGTAAATTTAAAATAAATAATTTTTGAAATATTTTGTTTTGTAAAATCCTTGTATATATATATATATATATATATAAATATTATATAGAAATATTTTATGAATGATATTTTATTATTAAATTAATATTTAAAATATTAATTTAATAATATAATATAATCATTAAAACTAGTTAAATATTATTATATTTTATAATATAATATTATTAAATTATCAACCAATTTATTTTAAAATCAAAATTAACTATAAGTTATAATGAATCAAATTTATTTTGAAATATTTGTTTTGTAAAATCCCTTGTAATTTAAAATAAATAATTTTTTAAATATTTTTGTTTTTGTCTGTATATTTCAGATATATATATATATATATATATATATATATATATATATATATATATAGAAATATTATAATTATTTTAATGAATGATATTTTATTATTAAATTAATATTTGAAATATTAAGTTATGTTATGCTAAATTAAGTTACG
>CM028378.1:174278144-174457301 GCA_013146195.2 Codonopsis lanceolata
TTCACGGGAACAATGCCAAGAATAAGCGGTCGAGTGGGAAGCGGTTCTAACGAATAAATCGTGATATGACATGAGGAGTTTCTGAGAAGGTGATCTTACCCGCTTAATACATTGCGGGAAGATATAATGTATGAAATCAGGGGCGAGCTTCACTCGTGCTCCCGTATGAATCGAGAGCGGCGAATGCTCGGGATCGGACTAAGAGGTGTGCTCTATCATTATGACTATGGGCATACAGACAGAGGAGTGTTGGCCGTTGAAGAAACCATCTGAGAAATTGATAAATGAAGGCCTTTGGACCGGTTTAAATGAGATGAGAACAATAAGGGAATGCCCCTCGTAGAGATCGCCCCAATCCAGGTGGTAATACATGTGATTATGGATGAGGAGCCTACACTTACCCGGCTCGACAACGATTGATTACTTGTCAAAGGTGGTAGATTGTCGACCACTTTGCGGGGAGGGTGATGCGGTTTACTCGGTGAGTTGGCGGTAGCGTGGTAAGGGCGTCTTTGATGGTTTTTGCTACGGTGGATGGTGGGTTGTGCATGGATTTGGTGAGACATAAGGGTAGTGATGTATTATTCTGCTTCCAAGGCCTAGAGTTGAAAGATGAATACCTCGAAACCATATGCGAGAACCTTGGATGACTTTTCTAATCACCTTGAGTCTAGGTTAAAGCCTGTCAGTTCGAAGTCTTCAGGCGAGGCATCCGCGCGAGCGAGAGAGAAGGTTACCTTCATGGTGATCGACTTGAAATCTCCTATAATATAATTTTTGGGGTGCCTAGCATGAAAATTTCGGATGGTTGCTTGATCCCTCACGAGCAAAGTTTTATACCTGAATCGAGGGGTGGGGGGTCTTGAAGAGTCGACCTTGGGAGAGTCTGGAATATGTTCGGGGATAGTCAAAGGAAGAAGCGGGCGACTCTTGAGGGCGGCAGAAGGTCACTATTAGTAGCAAAGAGAAGTCTCACGTGACTGTGGGCCCTTTGACGATTGCGGTGATCGATGAGAGTTCGGCACAGGGCGAGCAGCGTTGCCCAGAGAATATTGCTTGTCCTTTGTCGGCGATGGGGTCGGGGGGACAAATTGAAGCGGTATTTATAGATTTGGAGCTGGACAGGAGTTGTAATGACTGGTGAAGAAAGGAAAAGGTGGAATGTGACAGCCAAATGCGGGATGAGCTCGAGTTCGGCGCCTAGAGTATACCCACGAAAGACAAAGGAATGCGATCAAGGAGGATCATGTCGAGGAGCTCGGCTGCTGACGGATATCATTGAGGAAATTCACTACCACTTGGTTGGCCAATGTGCTTATGGTTAAAAAGTCGAACGGGAAGTGGAAGATGTGTCTGGATTTCACCGACCTCAATAAAGCATACCCGAATGATTGTTATCCTCTTCCTCGCATCGACAAGCTGGTATATGCCATAGCGGGCTTCGAGTTTGTGAGCTTCATCGATGCATATTCGGGATATCATCAGGTGAAGATGAATGAAAATGATAAAGCACTGACTGCACTCCGAGCAGCAGGGGGTCTCTATTGCTATAAGATGATGCCTTTCGGTTTAAAGAATGCAGGAGCTACTTATCAGCGGATGGTGAATAAGGTCTTCAGCTCGTAGATTGGCAGGAATGTTGAAGCCTATATTGATGATATGGTCGTGAAATCCAAGGGACACGATCACACCGTTGATTTGGAGGAGACATTTAGCAACCTTAGGAAGAATAACATAAAGCTTAATCCGAGCAAGTGTGTGTTCAGTGTGAAGGCAGGCAAGTTTCTGGGGTTCATGGTGAACGAGAGAGGGATTGAGGCCAATCCTGAAAAAATCAAGGCGTTGATCACAATGAAGCCTCCTCGGTGCATCAAGGATGTCCAGCAGCTTAACGACAGAGTTATCGCTCTTGGTCGCTTTATTTCCAAGTCGGCAAAAAGGTACCTACCTTTTTTCAAGGTGCTTCGGGGGAACAAGAGGTTTGAGTGGACGATGGAGTGTCAGGAGGCTTTTAAGCAATTGGTAGAATACCTGGGACATCCTCCGTTGTTAAGCAGCCCAGTTATGGGTGAGAATTTATTCGTGTATCTCGCGGCCACAGAGCAGGTTGTGGCTGCTGTTTTAGTTAGAGAAGAATGTAACATGCAAAAGCCTATTTATTATGTTTCCAAGGCCCTCACTGCAGTGAAAGGGCGCTATTTTAATGCACAAAAAAATGGCTTACTGTTTGTTGTTGCTACTCGGAAACTTCGGGCTTATTTTTCTGCACATCCAATTATTGTTTACACAGACACTCCTCTCAGAAAGATTCTGCATAAGCCGGATTCTTCTGGTCGTTTGCTCACCTGGTCAATTGAGTTGACCAAGTTTTAGATTGATTACCAGCCTCGACGAGCAATCAAGGCACATGCTTTGACATATTTTGTGGCTGAGACTAGCTTCAAGGATATAGGCGAGGAGGAAATTCCCCCCCCCACTATAGCAAATGTTCCTGTTCAGCGGCCTCACCCAGATTATTGTTGGGAGTTATATATGGATGGATCAGCTAGTAAGCTTGGAAGCAAGGCAGGTCTTTTGTTGGTCCCGCCTGAGCAGGATATGGAATTTGAAAAGGCTTTACATTTCAAATTCCCAACATCTAATAACCAGACAGAGTATGAGGCTTTGATCGCTGGGCTAGAGCTTGCACAAGATGTCGGTGTGCGTGAGGTCGTGGTTTATTGTAACTCTCAATTGGTAGTCAACTAAGTCAAAGGTGATGATGATGTACATCATCATGTTCTGGTTTGATATTGCGCGATGGTAAAAGAAATTTTAAAGGATTTCAATTACTGGGAGTTAGTCAGAATTGGTCGCGAGGATAACATGCGCGCGGATTATCTTTCAAAGATGGTGAAGAGGAAATTCAATTTTGCATCCCGGGGTCATGATCGAATACTTGGAGATACCAGCGATAGAGAAAGAGATAATCATGGACCATTCAGAAGCGAGCATGTCGGTATATTATTTTGGACAAAGTCCTTTACAGGCGGTCCTATACCAGACCTTTGCTCAGATGTGTGCGGCCAGAGATGACCGAGGGTGTTCTTGGGAAAATTCACGAAGGGAAATGTGGAAGCCACCCGAGCCTGCGGTCACTGGCAGAAAAGGTGTTGCCTGCAGGTTTTTATTGGATTACTTCGAGGCGAGATGCAGAAGCGTAAGTTCGGCGGTGTGACAAGTGTCAACGTTACGCTGATATGCCTCGATTACCTTCAACCGAGCAAACTCCAGTGGTGGCGTCATGGTTGTTTGACATGTGGGGAATTGATCTAATTGGACCATTCCCGTTAGCTCGCTCGAAATTTAAATATGCGGTGGTTGCTGTGGATTACTTCACGAAGTGGGTAGAAGCTAAGCCTTTGCAACTATCAGTGAGGTCAATGTGATTGACTTTATACATAAGCATATCTGGTGTCTTCGGTATGCCCCGGGCTATAGTTTCCGATCATGAGACCTAATTTTCGGAGAAATTTACAAAAGCATGCGAAGCAGATGCGTGTGAAACACTGACAGTCTTATGTGGCATACCCCCAGGGTAATGGATAGGCTGAGGTAGCTAACAAACAAGTTTTGCGCGCCATCAAAATAAGTCTTAAGGATAAAGTAGGGAGATGGGTGGATGAGCTGCCATCAGTTTTGTGGGCGGTTAGAACATCGGTCAGAGGGCCCACGGGTGAAACAACTTTCTCCCTTGCTTATGGGTCTGATGCCATGGTGCCGGTGGAAATGTACTTACCAAATCACATAGTGGTCTCATTATGATACAGAATACAATACTGTAACTCGGGCAGTTGATCTTGATTTGTTGGAGGAAAAGTGTATGGAGTCTAAAATGTGAATGACTAATTATAAATAGCGAGCAAAAGCCCACTATGATAAGAGAGTTCGCGGTCGGTCATTTGCTGTGGGCAATTGGGTTCTCCGAAAAATTGAGGCAACAAGCCATCGAGCAGAATGAGGTCCTTTCCAAGTTGTCAGAATAGTCAATGAGGGGACCTATATGTTGCGGACAGAGGAAGGCAGCGAGCTGAAACATCCATGGCACGTAGATCATTTGAAGAAATATTATCGTTAATGGGAGATGTGTGAGCGGTTTGGTTTCCTGTTTCCCTTAATTGTAAGTTGGGGGGAAATGGATGAATGTTTTGGGCGTCATTTATTTTCTCTCAGCTTTTGTGTCTAATGTTATCGATTATGCTTTTTAATGTGCATGGTTTTCTTTACCTGCTCGATTAAAAAGTTGGTGTTCGAGTGTTATGCAATTGTTATCTCGATTATTCTCTTTTCCCTTTCAAAGAAGTTTTTGTTAGTGGAAAAGGGTTGGTGTTCGAGCTTTCTCTCTCGGTTATACTCTTGTCGGGCAGATTTATTTTCTGCTCTATTCAAGGGGTTGATGTTCGAGAGTTGTACATCTTTCTTTTCGTCAAGCTCGACACGTGCTTGCTCGGTTGAAAGGATGGGAATTTGAAAAGTGTGGAACATTATTGAGCAAATACTAGCATTGATATTGAAAAGCAAAAATGTCAATATTACAAGCCAAGATATATTTTAAATTGTTTTGCAGGAAATGCTAGGAATACAAGTGTCATGGCGCGCAGGACAGAAAAGAAACTTAAGGATCTGAGGGAACTATTGGAGGAGAGGTCTGACTGGTGTTTGTTGCTTCCTCGTTTGTAGTCACTTCTATCACGACCACGTCTCCATCATCCCCGGCGGCATGAGCGGCTATGGTGTCCGCCTCCTGAGTTTGTGTAACCCAAATTTGCGTCATCAGCTCGTTCACTGTGATTTGGGCAGTTTCCGTGGGGGGGGGGGGTCCAGACAGACAACCCTTGCTGAGCAACAGCTTTGGCAAGCGATTCTAGCTCATCTTCGGTATAAGGCACTAAAGCATGTCCAGGTCGAGCAGAAGGGCAGAATGGTGAGTTAGTTCCCCATTCGGCAAGCAGCTCGGGCTTAATCTCTAGGCCACTGCACGCTATTTGCCTTAGCACATGATTAACCCCTTGTAGAAGAAGGGATAGGCTTCATTCTCGACACAAGCAGCGAAGGCAGCGGAGTTCTTGTAGTCATTGATGATGACATGTTTCTGCTCTTCACTCGGGTTGGAAAGCTTTTCCCTTAGCTTTTTTTCCTGTTCGGCAGTGACAACCTTGGCCTCTTCAAGTTGGCTCAGGGCTACCCGAAGCTCTTTCCGGACCGCTGAGATGTTCTTGATGGCTGTTTCCTCGAACTTCTTGGAGAAATCTAGATGTGATTCCAAAGTCCTTTTCTCTTCCTCGACTTTTGAAAGTTCTGTCACTTTAGCAGTGATAGTCTCCTCGCTCAGTTCAAGCTCGGATCGAAGGGAGTTGACGCTTTCTTCTAACTGGTTTTTCTCCTTTGTTAGGAAAATGAAGGAATTAATACTCTCAATCAACCGATCATAAACCAGCTCGGTCTTCGTGGCCATCTGTAAATTAATTATGGTCAGCATTTCATACACATTCAAGACGAGTAAACCATATGGCTAAGGGGGGCTTTCCTCGGCCATACACATTCTGACTTCTCCCACCAGAACAGAGCTTGAGTGCTCATCACTCCTCTTTCGGACCCTGCTATGCCGCAGCCTCCTCATCAAGCCAAGCCCGACAGTGGTAGGGTATCCGCTTCGTTTATAGATGTTGATCTTGTCGAGTTTGGGCACATTAGATATCTCAGCTATGAGAGGTCCAACTTTCTCCGAGATTGGGCATGAGGAAGTTTTCATGGTGCCATGAGGGTGCCTGAGAGTTGGAATCTTCTTGCGTGGCCTTTTCTGTTCGCGGTTTGGCCCTCTTTTCTTGAGGGGGGGTCAACATGAGGCCTTTTGCTTAGAGTTTGGGAGGTAACGTGAGTTATGGGGGCTGGAGTGGTGCTGGGACTGACAGGTCCAACTATTGTCTGTATGAGAGGCATAATGGGTATAGTTGTAGTAGCTCGACTTGTTTCTGGGCGGCCCCGGTTGGCTCCTCGTCCCGTTGTGGTAGCAGGAACGGTTGGTGGAGGGCCAGGGGTTTGGCAGTTAGTTGGGTGTTCCTCTTCACTGCTCCCTTCTTCGCAGCCTGCAGAAACTTGCTCGCATCGTTTAGTTGCTTCATGTCTGCAAGTGTAAACATCAAAAGTCAGGAAAGGTATAAGCAGACGCAATGATCGCATAAATATTAAACGGTTGCATAAGGAGTCATGCAGTCAGACCACGGGCTGAGAGGACAGGGGTGTAATTTCTTCCAGTTCGTGCGCAGTCAGGGAACTCGCTGGGAAACTTTCCTCTATGGAATTTTCCCCAGTAGGCGTGTGGTTTTTCGATTTCAAAGGTAACCTGCGGTTCTACTCCTTCCACGGGCCAACCCATGATGCTAGCCAGGTGAAGCAGGGTTAGGTCAGATGTAAGGGTCGGCCAGTCAAGTACCCAATCTGCCCGGCTCTCCCATCTTTTACTCTGAGCAGAGATCTGAATGCCCGAGCTATTGGGGGTTCTCCAGCTTGGAAGGCGTTCTTATCATACTTAAGGAGTTCAAAGTCATGTAGATATGGGGCGAATTGCCATTCTACTCGTGATTCTACCAGCAAGGCTTTCCCATCCCAAGCATCGACGTTGTTGGGTGTGTCATTTAACATCTTGAAGTAGTTGGGGTTGGAGCGCCATGTGATGCGCCCAAATTTTTTGTCGAGATAAAATAAGAAAAAATTTCTGAATAAAGTCATTTCAGGTTCAAATTTGAGTAGACTGCAGGTCACGATGTATGCAACCAGAAACCTTACTGTCGTAAGGGTTAGGTCGCAGGGTAGTGCGTTGGTCAAGTTAAGTAATTCTACGATAAAGGGGTCCAGTGGAAGTCGAAGGCCGACTAAGAAGAAGTCAAAGTAAAACACCATTCGGTCTCCCTGGTAACTGTGGCCTTTCTTTTTAATATTCAGGCCGAAGGCACGCACTCGGTAGTTTTTGGGGTCCATACCCAAGGAGTAAAACCAGGTGGATACAATCTCCTCACTCACCAAATCTTCCCACTTCATCGGGGTTGGGGCATCAGCTACAAGTTTATTTCCTTTGTGACGAGCAATTATTTTCTTAGTCTCTTGAGGAATGCCTCGTTTTAGGGGATGTAGACCTTGATCGTTGGTCTTATTCGATAGGACCCTCCTCGCCCTCTGTATTGAAATTACCAGTGTCATCTTGCTCGCTTTTCATCATCAATGTCTAGGTTGCAAGGGATTCCGGGAGCAGCTAAGGTCACATCCAGCTTAGTCCCTTCAGAGCTGGTAGATTCAGTTTCATAGCTTTCTTCTTCCTCGCTTGAGGCACCATGGTCATAGCTGCGTCCCTCAATTTCCGAGCGGTTTCGTTGCTGGTAGACATCCTACAGGAATCGAGGAATACACATTAGTTCCTGCTCGTGAAAGTAGACAAGAGCAGAAAAGTCAAAACCCCCGGTTAGGGTTCATCTTGAGACCAATGAGCGGGCACCGGTCAGGTATTCCTCGATTCCCACTTATGAATTTTGTGTGTGTGAAGCTTGTGAAGTGGCCAGACCTGTAACATTCAGGAAGTGTGGGTCACTGCACTTTAAGAGGTTTGGAAGTTTAGGATGAAAGGGGAAAAGAATGGGTATCAGATGCCCAAGTTTACATCAGGATGGTTTTCAAATCGTAACCAATTAATCATTATGTACCCGGCCAGCATCATCGAATCTCAAAATTAGGTTTCTAGCAGCGAAAGTGAAGAAAAGCAGAAATCACAGCTTGAACAAGGATATCAGTTGAGAAATACATGGTGATTGTGAAGGATTGAGTCGAGGAGAATCTTGGAGATCTTGATTTTGCAGAAGGTCTCTCTTGCGATGGTTGAATGCGAAGAATGAATGAGGATTGCGAAGTAGCACTCGGATTTTTCAAATTTTGTAAAGAGATGAAATGAAGGAATGTATTTGTTTTTATGGTGGGGGAAACCGTCACGGAACGGCAGTCGAGACAATTTGTAACATCATTATGGCGTGGAAATCAAGCCATTGCATTAAATGACACCTCGGGATATGAGTACGCATGAGGGTAAATGGTGGCTAGAGACGGCTCATCTTTTTGGTGTCAATCCCCCTGGGCTGGCATTCACTTGTAGCACCCTGCTTGGGCGTATTCACTTGCAAATGTTCAAAATGAATCAAGTCTTATAAATGACCAAACTCACGGAAAGTTCCAGAACACTTCTCCTTGTTCCGAGCATAAATACTCATCCAGACAAGGCGCATGGGGCTACTGAGTTGCCTGGCCCAATAGGCCTAGACATCGGTCACGTGCCTAATACACTTTCCTTAGTCATGAGCAAAGCATGTGCATTCCACGTAGTCCAGGTCAAAGTTATGAGCGGGCAGCGGCCAGACTGTGATCACCACGATCTAAAGGGCAAGCACTTACTTCTCAGAAGCATGGGGACTAAGTAGATGGCGAGCTTGGGACCAAGTGCTTAAGAAGCAAGTGTACAACGAGCTGGCTTACCATGCTTGGTTATGTAACAACGGTCATCCTGGCGTGGGCAGTTACTTCCGAGAAACCCGTTTCCATGTTCAGGATGTGGTCGTTAAGGTGGACATGGCAGTTAATGTGCCCGTCAAACACGCTCTGGCATTGAATGAGAAGTTATTCATCTCCCCACGAAGGCTATAAAAACCCCTCGAATCGAAGGATGGAGGTATGTGATTTTCTGGCTAAGGCTAAACTTTGTCAAATTGTTTACGCAATTGAGTGATTACTAATTCTCACGCCGGAGTACATTTGCAGGGTAAGCCCCTGCCTAGTTCACTGTTAGTGTTTACTTTTCAGGGTTGGGTCTTGGAGATTTTTGATAGATTGAAAGCCGGATATCTAGTTTGAGAAGCCCAGTGTGTCCTTGGATAACTTTTGGACGCATCACTATTATTTTTGTTTTATTTTTAAGAATTAGTTTTACGAAGAAAAAAAATGTTCCGTAATTTTTTATTATTATTTTGGCCTCAATTTAAATTGTTTTGTTTTATTAACTCTGTAACTATTATTTTTGTTCCATCAAATATTTTTATTTTACTAACGTATTTTTGTTTTACATAACTATTTTTAAGAATTTGTTTTAAACTTTTGTTCCATAAATTATTTTTATAATTTTACTAACCTAAGATTAAATTATTTTTGTTTTACTGACTCCATAACTATTATTTTTCTTCCATCAAATATTTTTATTTAACTAATGTATTTTTGTTTTACATAACTATTTTAAGAATTTGTTTTAAAATTTTGTTCCATAAATTATTTTTATTATTTTAGTAACCTCATTGAAATTGTTTTTGTTTTATTGATTTTGTAACTATTACTTTTGTTCCATCAAATATTTTTATTTTACTAATATATTTTTTTACATATATATTTTAAAGAATTTATTTTAAACTTTTGTTCCTTAAATTATTTTATTTTACTAACCTCTGCATTAAATTATTTTTGTTTTGTTGATTTTGTAACTTTTATTTTTATAGTGGCTTGTTCCATAAATTATTTTATTTTACTAACCTCTTATATTTTTGTTTGCTCGACTTCGGAACTATCATTTTTGTTACTATTTTTTATTTTTAAAGAGAAAAAAATGTTTAAACATGATTAAAAGAGATGAAATGGTGGTGATGAGAGAAAAAATGGGGAGGAGACGGGAGAGAAAAAGAGAAATACAATCAGAGAAGATAGGAGAGAGAGAGAGAGAGAGTAAAATGGTAACTCAAAAATCAATATTTTAAAAGTGAGATTTTAGAGGAAGAAATCTACATTTGTCATTATATATATATAGATATAACTCTATTCGTTACACTCAATAAGTTCATATTTGTATGTCTAATAACGAATTGATATTCCCACCATTCCAACTAAAAAATTCACTGTACTATTTTGAAATGTTTCACAGTTTCCCTTTGCGAGTCAACTTTCAAAAAATTATATTTAACTTATTGAAAACATTTTAACTTTACGCTACACATTTGCAATTAACATATCGTTCATGTTAATAATTAAACTTTTCAAACGTAAAGGACTCCTTGGGTGGGACAGAGAATGCATATAAATAGCATTTGATCTAGTCATAATCAATATGTTAATATTAACCGTGAAGGATAACATTTAAATGCTATAAAAATTGTTAAGAGATATTTTTTGAAAGTAGATTCTTTTAAGTGAAACATCCTAAAATAGTAGGATGAACTCTTAACAAGGAACGAACAGAGTAACAAATAACCATAATGCTTGGAAATTTGGACCAAAAATAATTTTTTTTGCAAATAACCATAATGCTTGGAAATTTGGACCAAAAAATTGTACATTTTTTTTGCTGTTATGGAAAATTACAGGGATCTGGTGCACCATTTCTATATCCTAATAATTTGATTAGGAGAAGCATATTGAGAATTAAGAGTAGATCATACAAACGCAAAATCCCATTCATTATGGGTGGAATCATCACGAAAACAGAGTGATAATGCTGATCTTAAACAAACACAACTGGTTCAGCAAAAGGCTAGTCAATAGCTTGCACTTCAACATTTTTCTACTGTAAAGACGACAACGCTTGGGAAACGTTGCGAGCAATCCGATCATGTATGGGTTCCTGTGCCAAAGAAATTAATTTTATTATATCGTTCACTAAAAAACATATACAGATGATAGTAACATTTTCTCGAGTTTTACCTTCGTTCCTGGTATCTCAAATTTTGATTTAGTTATTGTCTCGAACAAGAAAATGTAACTGTTGTACAGGAAATTCATTAGTGTGACTGTGACCAACAAAACAAAAGAATGACATACAATCAATGATCAATAATGAGTTAAAATCAACAACTTGATTATAATAACTTATTATAGAGGAAGAATGTAGATCATAATTATCAACAAGGTCTTGATACGTTAAATTCAGTATAAATAAATTTGACACATGTACTTTGCAGTTTGCACTTTAGGCAAACGAAAAAACAAGCCTGGCAGAAATGGATAAGGAAGGCATACCGCCAAGCCAATTCAGAAACAAGCTCTTCAGGAGCATCAGGGAGAACCTAAACAATAGTAATTCGATGGGAGGCTTTAAGTATGAACTTGTTTAAATAAAATAAAAACAACAGAGAAAATTTGACATTGTGATGTGATGTACCTCATCCTCGTACGGATTGCAGTGATCTTTGAACCACAACCTCAAAAACTCCTAACAAAGACAATTAGGGAACAGGTGGAATGTGAAAAAAAGTAGGTGTATACACACAACTGAAGAAAAGAGAGAGAGCATGCTTCCATAAGTTAATCATCTACTCCCCCCCCCCTCTTTCTTACTGGTGGTTATGGAGAACATAGAATAAAAACATAACTTTAAACTAATAACAAACAAATATGTACCTTATCAACATTTTGAGGTTCAAGACCATTCTTAAAGCGCTCCTTGTAAGAATGGGCTATCCAATATCTACTCGAGTCAGGCGTATGGACCTGGTGTTAGCAGCCATGAAATAAAATGTTAATACGATCCAATTTCTATTTGTGACACCAAGCACAGGAGAGAGATCTAGAGGGAGAAAAAGATGACAGACCTCGTCAATTAAAAGAACTGCACCATCAGAACCCTTTCCAAATTCATATTTTGTGTCGACCAATATCAGGCCATGTTCTAATGCCACATGCTGCAATTCCATGAAATAAGTGAAAGGCTAGATATAGTTCTGGGAAGAAAGCATAAAATGTTGTTGGCGCAGGCGGGTGGGTGGGGAAGTTGAAAGTATTAAAACTATTAGGTAAAGCTATTGAGCATCATCCGGCACTTTAGGTTATAAATGTAAAGATGAATATATTGTATTTCTGATAAATGCTTAAAATCATGCTCCAAATGACGTGAACAATGGTGTAAACAGTTTGCAATTGACCATGCTCGCTTTTTGCAGCATGAACATCAGTTTGAATTAGAACTGATGTCAAGTCGGGAGACTGGAGTTCTAAAAATAATGATTATGTGAACATAATTGCATTGACTTCAGCGAGATTTATCAACTTAAAGTGACTTATCGCGATGTATTACAAAAAGCCAAGATCTATGGTCTTTGTTTTTCTTAGGGATGGCAACTAAGAAACATTATTCAGTACCTGTCCATACTCAAACAAGTTTAACGCTTTCCTACTTGCTTCATCATAATCAGCTTGAGTCATCAGCCCACTTTGAACAATCTGAAAAACATGGTATCATATGTAAGCTCTGTAGTCCAACTGTTGAGATGAGATCCGCAACTATATTCAAACTAACAACGCGACAGGCGGGGGGTGGGGTGAAGGATACAACAAAAGAATAAAATCAAATTCGTAAAAGCAAACCTCATCTGGAGTGACAGGAACATCGTGATCAGCAGCCTTAGTTGTTGGTGTAAGTATATTTGCAGGCAGTCTCTGGTTTTTTACCATGCCTGTTAAATAGAAACCATTATACAACCATAAGGTAGATTCAACTCTGCAGAATTTGTGGACTAATAGCAAACAACATACCATTAGCAAGGACATTGCCGCAATAATTTCGTACGCCTTGCTTGTACACCGTCCATAATGATGTCTCAGTACTTCCAGTCACATAACCTCTAACTACAAAAATGGTACAAAAACAAAATTGATCCTGGATTGCGAACTCGATCAATGTACAACTGTAGCTACAATAACCCCCATCTCATTTAATCTAATATTACGAAGACAACAAACTAACCCACAAATTCAACTGGAAAAACAGAACACTTCTTCGCAATGGTAACATTTTTATCTGGGACTGATACTACTGCATTTGGAGTAATATGCCGTGTTTTGTCAAACCACCATAAACTTGTCTCATTAAGAACCTGTAAAACAGCATGACAATCTAAAATTCACAACAATCTCTCAGGAACAAACTCTTGACCGAATTGAATGGGGAGAGGAAAGAGGAAACCTGCGGGGTGATTGGAAATTACCTGTCCTTTATATGGAATTGAAGCGAGAATCCTATCAAATGCACTCTGTCGATCGGTTGTGACTAGCACAAGATAATCCCCTCCATCATATATATCCCTGACCTTCAAAACCAATCAGATGTTATGACTTCGTTTGTTTTCCGAGGTAACAGTTGGATAATGAGTTCATTGAAAAATATTCTATGGTCTGGCCGACAGAAAATAATGCCATTTGCTAAGAGAAATGACTTACCTCTCTCTCTCTCTCTCTCTCTCTCTCTCTCTCTCTCTCTCTCTCTCTGTGGGGTACATTTTCCTAACATATTTTGAAAGATTTTCCAAACACCTAATAATATTTTCCAACAGACTTTTCAAAATATTTACCAAACAACTGAAAGTAGAATGAATACATTTTCCAGTAATCACTTTTCCAAAATCCATCTTCTAAAAAGTATTTTTCATGAAACAGACCGAGCCTAAGTTTTTCGCTTTCATCTAAAGCAAGTAAAAAACCTTTCTTTTGTTTAAGAAAAATCAATGCAAAACTTAATTAAAACCATAAACTTTTTCCTACAACAATTCTTATATGCATTTACCAAAAGTCTTTCAGATTAGAAAAAATTTGATAGACTGTGTTCAGGGAAGTCTGACCATTTCTGCTTACTTCACCAAATTTAGAGCAATGTGGGATGAATTGCTTAGTCATGCTAGTCTACCCAAATGTACTTGTAACAACTGCACTTGTGGAGTTTCACAAAAACAAATGGATTATGAGCATGGGCAAATGTTAATTCAATTCTTGATGGGTTTGAATGATTCCTATACTGCCATTAGAGGTCAGATTATGCTAATGTCTCCTCTCCCTAGTCTGACCAAGGCTGAAAATATCTTGGCTCAAGAAGAGAGTCAAAGAAGACATAGCACTGGAGCTGTGAATATGGATGATATATCTGCAGCCTTAATGAGTAAAATCAATCACACACCCTTTAAGAGCAGAAAAGGCAACAATACTGGGAGTGGTCAGAAAGGATTTAATGCAGGAGGTTCATCTCAGAAAAAGAAACTTTGGTGTGATTATTGTCATGGTGAGACTCATGTCAAGGACAAATGTTTTTTCCTTCATGGATATCCAGAGTGGCATGCTTTGTATGGGAACAAGCCTGACACATCTAAGATGCCCAAAAACAGACCAAACATTGCTGCAAATATGACATTTGATGGACATGGGACTGGTACAAATTTTCAAGGTTTCACATCTGCTCAGTACCAACAGCTGCTGTCTTTGATCTCCAACAATAATACAGGAATGGATAGTCCAGAATCTCATATAGCTGGTAAGATTACTAGCAACTCTAGTGTTGTTAACCCTAGATGTTTTTTAAGTCATGGTCATAACACCAATGAATGGATTGTTGACACTGGTGCCACTGATCATATTACAGCCTGTTTTGATCTTCTGCTAAATCCTGTTATTGTAGATTTGCCTATCTACCTTCCCAATGGCCATGTTTCTAAAATTACCCATAAGGGCACTGTTCAGCTCACAGAAGACATAGTCCTTCATAATGTCTTATATGTGCCTTCTTTTCAATATAACTTGTTATCAGGTAGTAAGCTTGCTCTTGAAAATAAGATCACACTGGTGTTCTCTTCCTCCTTGTGTGTTCTACAGGACCAGGATCTCAAGAAGATCAAGGGGACTGGTAAAATCATTGATGGGTTGTATGTGCTGTGCACTTCAAGCAATTATTCCAAGTGTTCCTAGTAGTAAGGTCACAGAAAGTATGTTGTGGCATTTGAGGTTAGGTCATGCTCCTCTTCCATCCTTGAAACATTTAAACATTTGTAATATTGATAGCAATACTACTACTTCTCCCTGTGATGTTTGCCAATTTTCCAGACAAACAAGACAATCATTTCCTGTTAGTAATTCTCATTCAGATACGTTATTTGCCCTTCTTCACTGTGATTTGTGGGGACCCTACAGACATAAAACTTACAATGGCTGTAATTCCTTCTTGACAATTGTTGAGGATAAATCCAGGACGACTTGGACCTTTCTCCTCAACTCCAAAACCCAAGTTTGTACTTATCTTACCAACTTTCTCTCCTTTATTAAAACTCAATATAATGCCACTGTTAAGGAGATTAGATCTGATAATGGGACAGAATTCTTTAATGAATCTGTATCTCCTCTTCTGACCTCCCTAGGTATAGCACATCAAAGTTCTTGTGTTGCTACACCTCAGCAAAATGGCAGAGCTGAGAGAAAGCACAGACATTTGCTTGAGTTGGCCAGGGCTCTTAGATTTCAGTCTCATCTTCCCATTTCTTTTTGGGGAGATTGCCTTCTAACAGCCACCTATCTGATCAATAGGTTGCCTAGTTCCATTCTTCAGTTTCAAACTCCTTATGAAGTTCTTCTTGGCCACACTCCCTCTTACTCTCACCTCAAAGTGTTTGGCTGTTTATGTTATGCCTCTACTATCAGCCATAATAGAGACAAGTTTGGTTCAAGGGCCAGAAAATGTGTTTTTCTGGGGTATCCTTTTGGCAAAAAGGCTTACAAACTTTTTGACCTTCAAACCAAACAAGTCTTCTACAGCAGGGATGTTGTTTTCCATGAGACCTACTTTCCATTCTCCACACCTCTCACTGATCAATGCCCTGCCATGCCCACCGATTCTTTTCAGCCTGCTCTGGATGAGGAGTTTTTTCCTCCTACATCCACTACATCTGAATCTTCCTCAAGAACACCCTCTACATCTGAATCTACTTCATCTTCATCTGAATTTACTTCATCTTCACCTGAATCTACTTCATCTTCATCTGAGTTTTCCTCTCAGTCTTCTCCTGCACCTGAAACTCTTCCTACTAGACCTCTCAGAACAAAAACCATTCCCTCTAAGTATAAAGATTATACAGGTCTACCTTTCTCACAACCTATCCATTCTGTCCATAATGTTATGTCATACACACACCTCTCTCCTGCTTACCAGTCCTTCATAGCTAATATTGACACTATTGTTGAGCCTAAAACCTATAATCAGGCTGTTCAACATCCTCATTGGTGCAAAGCCATGGCTTCTGAATTGGAGGCTCTGGAACGAAACAAAACTTGGGTATTGGCAGAACTACCCACTGGAAAAAGAACTGTAGGGTGTAAATGGATATATAAAGTGAAATACAAACCTGATGGCACTGTAGAGAAGTATAAAGCTAGGCTTGTAGCTAAAGGCTTCACACAGACTGAGGGATTAGATTTCTTTGAGACATTTGCCCCAGTGGCAAAAATGACAACTGTTAGAGTTTTACTTGCTGTTGCTGCTATGAATAACTGGCCTCTGCATCAGATGGATGTTTCTAATGCCTTTCTTCATGGGGATCTCCATGAAGAAGTCTACATGGCACTCCCTCCTGGTTACAGCCCTCCCTCATCTGGCTCTACTGCCCCTGTGTGCAAACTCATTAAATCTCTTTATGGCTTGAAGCAAGCACCCAGGCAGTGGTTTCACAAATTGTCCTCTGCATTGAAGTCTTTTGGCTATGTACAGAGTTCTTGTGATCATACCTTGTTCACTAAGACCTCTAATGGATCATTCACTGCTCTTCTTGTATATGTAGATGATATTGTCATCTCAGGTTCTTCTGCTCAAGCTATTACTTGATCTACTGTGCTTTCCTTCATACTCGGTTTTACAATTAGAGATTTAGGGCAACCGAAATACTTTCTTGGTCTTGAATTAGCCGAAATTCCTCGGATTTGTCTACACCAACTAAGTATGCTCTAGATATTATAAAGGAGACAGTCTAACTAATGCCAAATGTTCTTCTCTACCTATGGTCTCTAATCATGGTCTCTCTAGAATCTGAGAACTTCGACTAATCTCGATAGATATAGGAGGCTTGTTGGTAGGTTAATTTACCTCACAATCACAAGACCTGAGATATCCTATGGGGTTCATATCTTAAGTCAGTTCTTAGCTCATCCCAGGAAACCTCACTTTGATGCTGCCATGAAAGTGGTGAGGTTCCTCAAACAAGCTCCTGGACAAGGCTTATTTTTCTCCTCTACTGCATCTCATGTTTTGTCGACTTCTTGTGATGCAGATTGGGCAGCCTTACCACCGGAAAATCCATTACTTGGTTTCTGCATTTTCTTAGGCAACTCCTTAATTTCTTGGAAGAGTAAGAAACAGACCACGCTTTCCGGATCTTCTGCAGAGTCGAGTATAGATCAATGGCATCCGCTTTGTGAATTAGTTTGGTTGAAGTCTCTTCTTCAAGTGCTCCATGTTCCCATTGCTCTTCCTGTTTCTCTCTTACGTGACAATAAAGCGACTCTCCACATCGCCGCCAATCATGTCTATCATGAGAGGACAAAACACATCGATATTGACCGCCACATTATCAGGAAAAGATTGAACAAGGATTGATTGTTCGCTCATGTGCCTTGACCAAAGAACCTGCAGATCTGTTCACGAAGGCTTTACCACACTCTCCATTTCTTTCTCGCCAAGTTGGGTGTGGTTAATCTCTTCACCACTTCCACCTTGAAGGGGGGTGTTAAGAATACATGAGGTAGTCAAGTGTAAGTCTAATTAAGACTGTAGGGGTATCGAGTGTAATTGTTCCTTTTTAATGTACCTTTCTGTTTAGTTGTAATACTAGTCGGTTAGTCTGTTAGAAGGAGAAAAATCTGTTTTTGATATATACAGATTTTGGGGCAAATCAATGTAAGAATCTGAGATTAAAAATAATAAGATCCAGAATTCTCTCTCTCAAATCTCTCAATGTTCAACAAAAGTCATAAAAATAATTTTAAAAAATAAAGCCACGAATTCATTCTTTTTTTTTTTTAATAACCAGGTTGAATCCTGGGGTAGTAGTTTCGGTCCCTCGTTACTAATACCAGGAAAATCGCGGGATGTACCCGAATGATACAGGGTTTAAGAACATGTCAACTAATAACACATACAAGGTCCAACCTCAGAAGAAAGCAAATTGCTTCCACCAAGTATCGAACTCACGCTGCATGCCTCTAGAATCTTATGTCCCCCTCCTTTTACCACTCGGCTATGTCCCGGGGGACGCCACGAATTCATTCTTGAATACTCAGGGGGTTGAAATATTCCTGACAAATATGTTCTGCATTAAAGTTGTGATTTATTTAATTATTTTTCCGTTTTACAACAGAGCATTACTTATCAATTTATCATATAAAATTACCCAAAAACTCAATGAATTCGCAAGGGTTCAATCAATATAAAACGACAAAAACCATATAATTCATAACAATAATACTTCCTCCGTCACTAAATTATAGTCCTCCTTTCCTTTTTCGTCCGACCCAAAATAATTATCCACTTTAAAACTTACCTTTTAGAAGATCATTTTTACCATTTTACCCTTACTTTTTCACCTTGCTTTAATTATATGCCACATATAAATGAACTTTAAAAGAAACTACAAATTAAACCAATATATATATAATCAAGTCAATTGTTTTTTCTTAATCTATGCACCGGGTCAACTAAGACTATTATTTAGGGCCGGAGGGAGTTATTATTATTACTAACATGAAAAAAAAAAATCTTTATCAGGGGTGTTGAAATACTTTACCTTGCCTCTGGTTTTAGATTTGAGACCAGGGATGGTTAGATGGAGATTTGTTTCAGAAAGACAGTTGCATAGTGAGCTTTTGACAGCAGCTAGGACTTCATCCCGCCGGTCACTGCTGGTCAAAGCTTCCAAAGACGGCGGTTGATGATTGGTTGACATTGAAGCCGCATTGAAGAACTTCCTGCGATTCGGAACTAGATTGAGGCGTGAAATTGAAGAGTGGCGAAAGGATTGGTTGCTAGATGAGAGGTTGGAATTGATGAGGGCTTTGGGAGGGTTTAAGCCCGGTACGCATTTCCCCATTTTTTTTCCCACTTCCACTTTCACTATTGTCCAGCTCAATAGATATATGGCAACGAGGATTTTAGGTTTCAGCAATCTAAGTTAAAAAAATATTTTCAATAAATTGAATAGTGAAAGATCTACTATGCAATAGACCTCATAATTGCATATATGCAATTGATTAAAGATATTTAGGGGTTGAGATTAATTCCTTTACTGAGATCCTACGGTCATTATCACTCACTTAGTTCATATGTGAGCGGCGGTTGAGCAACTACCCATTTTTCTCTCCAACTCCCCCCACTATTTACGATTAGTAACTGCTAATCCTTCTTCCACCAAACTCACGTCCATTTTCTTTTCGATATTTTAATTAATTAATCAATTTCATGCTAAAAAATTCATAAGTTTGTAATTTGAAATATTTGTTTTTTTAACTATTATCGTAATTAACTTAATTTATTTATTTTTTGAAACTAAATCCCAATTTAATTTATGTCTAAGTTTTGAATATTTCGATTTTAATTTTTTTCTTTTAATTGTTATCGTAATTAACTTAATCAATTAAATTTTTTCTGGCCCGCAATTTTGGATACAAATAAATTTTAAAAAAATCGTAAGTTTTGTAATTTGAAATATTTGTTTTTTTTTCTTTTTAACTATTATCATAATTAACTTAGACAAATTATAAGTAAATATTAATTCATTTCTACATTATCTGCTTCATTTATTGATAAATTCACAAACTGACGACGTGTCATCGGCACGAGCAAGAGTACTAGTATATATCTATATTACAATAGAGCTCATACTCGCACGCTCACAATTGACTAAAGCTAATCAGGGGCTGAGATCGATTCATTTAACGAGATCTGACGGTCTCAATTTTGTCTACGTTTCACATGTGCGAAGGACAGTTTGGACCTTCTTTCTATGTGTGCGCATTCCCTTCTCCCCCCCAGCTCTTTCTGAGTCCTCTTCCAACCCTTCTTCCTCCGTGCGCATTCTTCCCATCTTTACCAAACCCACTGCCTTTCCCTCACAGAGAATTTACAAAGAGCTTCTCCTCTGAATCTTTCCTGTTCGCCGGATTCGCCAAAACTCTCGCCAGATTTCCTCACCGGTTCGCAAACCTCTCATCCGGATTCGCTAGATTTCCTTGCCAGTTTGCTCTCTGCCCGTTCCAGCCCTACCCACTTCACTCTATAATATATGGTGCGGTGACGAGATAATAATTTATTATTTTACGTATAAAATATATGTTCGTTGATACTTGAGCGGAAGTAACCCCAAGTTACAAACTGAATGTATATATATATATATATATATATATATATATATATATATATATATATATATTTCATTATGCTTTCAATTCATTATATGGATAATTTTATTATTAATTTTAAGCATCCAATTAAGGCTTGCCGAGTAACGTGGCGTGAATAAATAAGCATGAAAAATAATAGTAATCTTGTGTGGAACTAATAATAATATATAATACAAAGTTACTTTATATTTGTAATTTGAAATATTTGTTTTTTTTCTTTTTAATTAACTTAGACAAATTATAAGTAAATATTAATTCATTTCTACATTATCCGCTTCATTATTGATAAATTCACAATTATACGTACGAGCAAGAGTACTAGTATATATCTATATTACAATAATACTGCACGCCACAATTGACTAAAGCTAATCGTGGAATCGATTATTATTAATAATTTTGCACATTGAAGCTTCTTTCTACATTCCCTTCTCCCCGCATAACCATTTCTTCAATTGCCTCTTTCCCTCACAGAATTTACAAAGAGCTTCTCCTCCGAAT
The DNA here is from genome assembly GCA_013146195.2 of Codonopsis lanceolata. Taxonomy (NCBI): domain Eukaryota; kingdom Viridiplantae; phylum Streptophyta; class Magnoliopsida; order Asterales; family Campanulaceae; genus Codonopsis; species Codonopsis lanceolata. The sequence continues at coordinate 174,298,893 of CM028378.1, forward strand.
TCGCCAAAACTCTCGCCAGATTTTGCAAACCTCTCATCCTGATTCGCTAGATTTCCTTGCCGCTTTGCTCAACTCTATAATATATATATGGTGCGGTGACGAGATAATAATTTTTATTATTTTACGTATAAAATATATGTTCGTTGATACTTGAGCGGAAGTAACCCCAAGTTACCCGAATAATATATATATATATATATATATATATATATATATATATATATATATATATATATATATATATATATTATGCTTTCAATTCATTATATGGATAATTTTATTACTGAATTTTAAGCATCCACCCGGAAGGCTTGCCGAGTAACGTGGCGTGAATAAATAAGCATGAAAAATAATAGTAATCTTGTGTGGAACGGTAATAATAATATACAAAGTTACTTTATTTGTTATCAACTTATTACCCATAATAAGATTTATATTTACACATAATATGGGCCTGTTTGATTTAGCTTATTGATATGTCCTAATGACTTATTACTTATGACTGATAATTTATTACTTATAACTTATGACTAATAATTGGTGATGTTTGATTTACCTTTTTAAAAGTGTTGATTAGCTTTCATAAGTTAATGTGTGTATTTGATTAATAAGTTGAAATAGTGTTGAAATCAAGTATAAAGACTAAAATAACATCATCACAAAATGTGATTTACATTATTAGTATTAATAATATTACTATTAATATTATTACTATTAATAATAATAATAATAATAATTTTAATCATATCATTATCATTATTAATTATTTTATTTATTATTGTTATTATTATTATTACTTTTTTATTATTTTATTAATAATAATACAAATTTTATCACTATTATTAATTATTACTATTACTATTATCATTATTATTGCCTTTATTATTTTATTAACATTAATATTACTTTTATTATTATTATTACTTGTTAATTTTAGTATTTATTTTATTATATTAATAATATTATTAATGTTATTTATATTATTATTATTATTGATTTTATTATTATTAATATTATATTTTATTATTATAATTTTGATATTAATATTAATTTTATTATTATTATTACTTATTATTATTACAATTATTTTTACTATATTATTATTAATATTACTTTTTAGTATTATTATTATTATTAGTATTAATAATAGTAATAATTAGTATTATTATATTTATCATTATTAATACTTTATTATTTTTATTATTATTATAACATTTTCATTATTCATATTATTATTTATTAATATTATTATAATTCCTTTTATTATTATTATATACATAACTTATGACTTATCTTACCATAAGTGAAATCAAACGCTTCAAAAACAACTTATGGTAAATCATAAGTCATAAGCACTTTCAGATAAGTCAAATCAAACATATATGCAATTCTATCAAATCAGATTTTTTACATTTTTTCACTCTCCTCCAACAACGGCTTGTTAACGGTCATAACCGGCCATTTTTACTCCATAAATACACTAACATCTCAATTCTTCACTCACATTTTTTACTACCTCCTTACAAACTTTCAAAACCATATCCACTTCTACAATATGTTTAACTCAATGTTGATGATTATTACCATACTAGTTATTGCGTGCACCATATTGGTTTGTGTTGCCAAATACTTTCCAAACTATTTTCATACTTTTGTTTGTTATCTCGGTATTATGTATTTTCTGTTAGTAGTAGCAATAGTTTTTGACTTTTACTTTATAATGTAATAATTTTTATGTTTTAAATAAATTTTCGTATTAGAATTTTATTAATATATATGATTCTTCTTTTTAGTCCATCAAAATGTCGAATCTTGTTAAACTTGAATTTGAAGCGCTAGACATCACTGTAAAAAAATTATCTGTCATGGATACTAGACGCTGGGATCCACCTAGACGCTAAAGGTTTCGGTGATGCAATAGACAAATCGGAAGAAACATCAACTCAAGCAAAGCAAAGGCTATAATCTTCCTTCTCCACCACCTCTATGAGAATCTAAAATCAAAATACTTCACTATCAAAGATCCTGCAGATCTTTGGAAATCACTGAAAGAACGATACGATCATCAGAAAACAGTGATTCTCCCAAAGGCTCTTCATGATTGGCTTACACTCCGCTTTCAGGATTTTAAATCTGTTAGAGAATATAATTCGGCCATGTTTCGCATCAATTCTAAGTTGAAATTATGTGGTGAAAGTATCTTTGAATATGATATGCTGGAAAAAACATTCACCATATTTCATGCCACAAATGTGATCCTACAACAACAATATCGTGAAAGAGGATTCATAAGATATTCTGAACTGATTTCATGTCCTCTTTTGGTTGAACAAAATAACGAGCTGCTGATGAAAAATCATGAGACTTGTCCCACTGGCTCTGCCCCGTACCCAGAAGTAAATGCAACGTCGACTGATCATGACCATGGGCGTAACCATGGATCCATTTCAGGACGTAGCCAAGGCTATAATTGTTTCCATGGTCGAGGAGGTGGTGGAGGAAGGGGAAGAGGTTTCAGAGGTTTCAGACCCAAGATTGATAAGGAGGAAAAACGTGGAAAGAACCACAATGGTACTCATAAAGAGAATAATGAAAACATTTGTTATCAATGTGGTATGAAAGGCCATTGGTCGCGTACGTGTCATACAACGTGACATCTAGTTGAGCTTTATCAGAAATCACGAAAACAGAAAAACATCGAGACAAATTTCATGATATGTGATTCTGAAGATCTTATCTTTGACCTTGATGATGTTGCTAATGTGAATGTTGATATGATCGATTAACTCAACTACCAAGAAAATAAATCTTCATAAATATTTCTCATTTGTGTGAATAATAAACTATGTGCTTATATTTTAGTACTATGTGTAATAGTTCGTCAATATGAATGAAACTATGGTCTGAAATATGTGTCAAACATTTAATGTTTGGCACAACACTAAAATTATGTATGATTATATGTATGTGAGGCCCAGTTCAAGAAGAGGTTGTGGAAGAAGTAACTTATTTTTCTATTCGTACTAGCTGATTGACGATATTATCTATTTATAAATTTCGTGTTTAATATCCTTATAATGTTTTTTTATATCTCTCTTATATTCAAATAGATCATAATCATGTCTGAATCCAATATCCAAGAAGGTGATTTATGCCTTGCGGACAGCGCTACTGCACATACTATACTTAAGGATAAGAAATATTTTTCTTATCTGAAGATTGACGAGGCAAACGTCAATACTATATCTGGTAGTGCAAAAAAATTGAGGGATCTGGAAAAGCAATTTTTCTAATACATGGAGGCATGAAATTCATAGTAAGTAATGCATTATTTTCTCCTAAATCTCAAAGAAACTTGTTAAGTTTCAAAGACATTCGTCTCAACAAATATCATATTGAAACCATGAACAGAGAGAATAGTGAATATCTTTACATTACTTCAAACACTTCTAGAAGTAAGTGTGTATTGGAAAAGTTTTCTGCCCTATCATCCAGATTGTATTATACAAATATAAGAGTATTTGAATCATATATTACCATAACCCCGAAGTTTACGAAAACATTTAAAGCTTAGCATGAAAGGTTGGGACACCCCGGCTCAATAATGATGCAGAGAATTATTGAGAATTCTAGTGGTCATCCGTTGAAAAACTAGAAGAATTTTCAACCCAATGAACTCTCTTGTGATGCTTGTTCTCAAGGAAAGTTGATAGTTAGACCATCACCAACCAAAGTTGGAAATGAATCACCAACATTTTTGGAACGGATCCAGGGTGATATATGTGGACCTATCCATCCACTAAGTGGATCATTCCAATACTTTATGGCATTAATCGATGCTTCTAGCAAATGGTCACGCGTATGTTTATGTCTATTATTAACTCGCAATACTGCATTTGCCAAATTCTTTGCACAAATAATCAAATTGAGAACACAGTTCCCAGATTACATGATCAAGAAGGTTAGACTTTGATAATGCTGGTGAATTTACATCTCAAGCATTCAATGATTATTGTATGGTAATAAGAATTGATGTTGAATATCCAGTTGCTCATGTTCATACACAAAACAATTTGGCTGAATCGTTAATCAAACGTATTCAACTCATCGTCAGATCATTGATAATGAGAACAAAGCTCCCTACTTCTGTATGGGGTCATGTTGTTTTGCATGTCGCTACTCTAATTCGTCTTAGACCAAGTGCATATCATAAGTACTCCCCATTTCAGCTAGCATTCGGTCAATATATCTCATCTAAGAGTTTTTGGTTGTATGGTATATGTACTCATTGCTCCACCACAACGCACAAAAATGGGACCACAACGAAGATTGATCACTTTCGATAATCAAGTATCTTGAACCAAAGACAGGTGACATCTTTACGGCACGTTTTGCCGATTGTCATTTTAATGAAGAAATGTTCCCACCTTTAGGAGAAGAACAACAACAAGTGGGAAAAAAACAAATGGTGCACATCATCACTGTTGCACCTTGACCCTCCTACAAAGCAACGTGAACTGGAAGTTCGAAAGATCGTACACTTACAGAATAGAACAAATCAATTGCCAGATGCATTTATAGATACAAAGAGAGTGACAAAGTCATATATAGCCGTTCTTAATGCTCATGTTTGAATTGAAATTTCAAAAGGGCTACCCAATGAGAATATGGAAAATGAATCTAAGACACGCCTGAAGCGTGGATGACCCATTGGTTCAAAGGATAAAAATCATCGAAAAAAGAAGGTGATTGAAAAACCCCAATCAAGTGAATGTGTTCCAGAAGAATCACATGATCATACAAGTCCAAAGAGCCATGCAGGCAACGAAAACCATGAGATTTCCATTAATAACATGTGTAATGGAAAAATATGGAACCGAGATGAAATAGAGAATGTCAAAAGAGGCTAAAATAGAAAGATGCCAAGAAGGATAAATTAGATTCACTTACAAAACGAAAGGTATTTTGACTTATCGTTGTCACGCCTGAAGCTGTTAAACCTGTTGGGTACAAATGAGTTTTTATTCGAAAGCGAAATGAGAAAAATGAGATTGTGATATACAAAGCTCGCCTTGTTGCACAAGGTTTTTCCCAAAGGCCTGAGATTGATTATGAAGAAACGTATTTTCCTGTTATGGATGCTATTACGTTCAGATATCTAATTAGCTTATCGGTTTCGAGAAACCTAAAGATGCATCTCATGGATGTTATAACAGCCTATTTATATGGATCATTGGATACTGATATATATATATATATATATATATATATATATATATATATATATATATATGAGAATTCCTGATGGAATCAAGGTACCTAAAGCACTGAGCTTAAAGCCCAAAGAATTATGTGTAATTAAACTACAACGATCACTGTATGGATTAAAGCAATCTGGACATATGTGGTATAATTGCTTAAGTGAGCATTTGTTGAAAGACATATATGTGAGTGATCAATTATGTATGTGCGTCTTTATCAAGAAATCGACAGTTGGATTTGCAATTGTTGCTATCTATGTAGATGATCTGAATATCATTGGAACTCTCATGGAAATTCAAGAAGCAGTCAATTACCTAAAGGGAGAATTTGAAATGAAAGATCTTGGACAGACCAAATATTGTATTGGTTTACAAATAGAGCACTTGCATAATGGAATATTTGTGCATCAATCAAATTATACAAAAAGAGTCCTAAGCGCTTTAATATGGACAAGGCAAATCCTCACACTAACCCCATGGTTAACAGATCGCTAAATGTTGAAAAAGATTCATTTGGTCCTTGTGACGAGAAGGAAAAGATACTTGGCCCTAAAATTCCATACTTAAGGGCTATTGGAACCCTTATGTATCTTGCAAATTGTACTAGACTAGATATATTATTTGTTACAAATCTATTGGCAAGATATAGTTTATCTCCATCACGGAGACACTAGAATGAAATCAAGCACATGTTTCGTTATCTTCAAGGAACGGTCGACTTGAGATTATTTTGTCCTAGAAGATCAAAGGATGAAATAGTTGGTTTTGCAGATGCGAGTTATTTGTCTGATCCTCATAAGGCCAGATCACATACTAGCTATGTCTTCACGATGGGTGGTACTGCAATTTCCTGGCGTTCTCAAAAGCAAACACTAGTTGCTACATCATCAAATCATGCTGAGATGATCACACTTCATGAAGCACGTCGAGAGTGTGTATGGCTTCGATCTATGACTCACATCATATTCAAAATGCCAGTGGACTACCTGTCAACAAACACTTGACAATATTATTTGAAGACAATGCCGCATATATCGCCCAAAGTAAAGAGGGATACATCAAAAGTGACAGGTCCAAACATATCCCCCCGAAACTCTTTTTATACACTCAAGAACTTGAAAAGAAGAAAGAGGTCAACATCCAATATGTTCGATTAAGTGATAATGCTGCATATTTATTCATGAAAGCACTTCCCACTATAACCTTCAGAAAGCATGTTCACAACATTGGAATACGGAATCTACGAGATTTACAAAGATGATTTCTCTTGACCCTTGTCAGCTCAAGGGGAGTATATATGGTTGTACTTTTTTCCCTTTATCATGGTTTTATCCTACTGGGTTTTCCATGAAAAATGTTTTTAACGAAACAACTCATGCACATGATTCATATTTAAGTTGTATACTTTTTTCCTTATATCCGATTTTTTTCCCTACCAGGTTTTTCGGCTTAAACGTTTTTAACGAGACACGCTTATTTAACCTGTAATGATATGTTCAAGGTGGAGTGTTATGAAGAAATGTGAAAAGTGAAAGTGAACAATAACACAAGGGATAGCCTGGCAGAATATGAATATGGGTTCTTTGACAATTTTGGCACAAAGGTCCATTGTTCCTCCTATATATATGATGTTATGGGGTTATTTGATGGCTACCCATTTCGGCTCTTTGAACTCTGATATCTCTTTCTCTTACATTTTGTTCTGATTGTATGCTAATTTTATAACAAATAGATATTTGTTAAAAAAAATACATATCAAAATTTGTTTCCTATTTGCAAAGTGAGCCATCACCTATCAAAATTTGTTTCCTATTGGCAAAGTGGGCCATCACCTAATTTTATACAAGATATAGTTGTTGCCTATAAATTCTCCACCTTCCACCCTCTTGTAGACTCTCTACCTTCCTCCCTTCTCCCCACTCTATTTCTCTCTCGTCTTTACCAATTTCATTTCCATCGTTCTTCCTCTAAAGTATCATGTTACCAATTTTATTTCCATCGCTCTCTCTATACCTCTCCTATCATCAACAATCTGTGAACAACACAACAATCAACGATCTAGTAGAATTGTTTTATACAACATAATCGTTGCAGTTTCCAAGGTCTGCAACCGAAAAGCCACTGTCGTTGTCCGATTTGGTGAAAATCGCGGCGTGAGACCCGCGTCTAGTGCCTAGGCGGCCGTCTAGGTCGAGTTTTAGAAGACTGTTTAAAGTTGATGAGGAGCATTATGGTTATGCCACCTCACCCAACTTTATATTGTTAAATCCTCAAGCTTCCACATCACTGGACTTGACACTTTTCATTTTCTAGCAATTAGCTAAAAATATTAATTAATAATAGTTAATATGATATTGTGATATTAATCATTTACTATTGATCTCTTCTATTGTTAATAATAGTGAAAATATTATATAGAAAGACTTTTACTACCAACATCATTTCTTAACCACTGTGAGATAATATTATTATATTAACATTGTGTGAGCACTTTACTCTAATGATTCACTTTTAACTCCATACAATAGTTTAAATTTTGATATCTTATTCGTCCAAAACTTTGGACAAATAAATATATCATTTCGATACTCTTACCGAGTAGAACACATTTGCACAATTATTTTTGTCAACAAACAAATGACATGTAATTATGTAAAGAAATTTGTGCCTCAAAATGCACAATTTCTTTCACTAAAAACACTAATTTTTCAACAAATATTATACTTTAAGCATTGATATCTTATTCATCCAAAACTCGATTTAGACAAATAAATATATAATTTCGATACTCTCACTGAGTAGAACACATTTACAAAATTACATTCGTCAACAAACAAATGATACATAAATAAATTTGTGCCTCAAGTTTCACAATTTCTTTCACTAAAAATACTATTTTTTTCAACAAGTATTATAATTTATGCATTAATATCTTATTCATCCAAAACTCGATTTGGACAAATAAATATTTCATTTCGATGCTCTGACCGAGTAGAACACATTTGCACGATTACCTTTGCAAACAAAAAAATGATACATAAAGAAATTCGAGCATCAAGTTGTACAATTTCTTTTACTAGCAACACTAATTTTTCACTAAGATGCATATCTACAATAATTACTAATAAAAGTGATGTAACAAACATTGGTTGAAAATATATATTTGTTTAAAAAGTATTTAGATAAATGACTTTTACTAAACTAACAAAATACGATATATGTTCACAATTGTTAGAAATTGATGTTGGCTTTAAAAATCTTTAAGCAAAATCTTATCAATAAAAATGATTTATTCCTCATTGGTTACAAAGAATTATAAATTCTAGTTTTTTTAGATAAGTGACTTCAACTATTATGACCGATAGAAGATATATACATTTAACATTAGCTTGAAAAGTGACATTTCTTTAAAAAAAGTTTAAAAACAAAAGATTTCTATTATTATTACAAATAGAATAAGTGTATCGCATATTGGTTAGAAAATTATTGTAATTTAAATTTTTTTAGATAAAATTCTTTTACTAGCAATAAAAAAGATGTATCACATATTAGATAGAAAATAATGTTGGTTTCAAAAGTTTTTAAGATAAAAGATTTCTACTATTATTATTAATAAAATAAAATGTATCAACACATTCGTTAGAAAATGATGTTGGTTTTAAGAGACTTTAAATAAAAGACTTTTACTATTATTACCTATAAATTATATATATCCCATATTAGTTAAAAATTGATAATGATTTTAAAAGTTTTTAGATAAAATATTTATACAATCGTGCCTCAAGGTGCATAATTTCTTTCACTAAAAACACTAATTTTTCAACAAGTATTATACTTTAAGCATTAATACCTTATTCATCCAAAACTCGATTTGGAAAAATAAATATATTATTTTGATGCTCTCATCAAGTAGAACACATTTGCACAATTACTTTTACCAACAAACAAATGACACGTAAAGAAATCCATGTATCAAATTGCACAATTTCTTTCACTAACAATACTGATTTTTCATTAAGATGCATCTCTACTATAATGACAATGGTATATTTATCCCTCTAAAATCACACTTTTGAAATTTTTATTTTTAAGTTACCATTTCACTCTTTCTCTCTCCTATCTTCTCTCTTATGGTAGTATTTTTCTCTTCTCTCTCTCTCTCTCTCTCTCTCTCTCTCATGTCTTCTCCATATTTTCTCTATCATTCACCACCATCTCCTCTTTTTTAATTATGTTTAAACATGTTTATCTCTTTAAACAAAAAAAATTGTAACTAAAACAAAAATAATAGTTAAGAGGTTAGTAAAATAAAAATAATTTATGGAACAAGCCACTATAAAAATATAAGTTACATAGTCAACAAAATAAAAATAATTTAATGCGGAGGTTAGTAAAATAAAATAATTTACGGAACAAAATTTTTAAAAAAATTCTTATAAAAAAATTAAAACAAAAATACGTTAGTAAAATAAAAATATTTGATGGAACAAAAATAATAGTTATGGAGTCAATAAAACAAAAACTATTTAAACTGAGGTTACTAAAATAATTTCGTTATTTTTTATTTTAGCTTATTTTCTTATCAGAAATTTATTTATTCATAAAATACAAATATAATTTAATAAAAGTAATCATTCAAAATGAAGATCTTATTTGAATTAGATTTTATTTGTAGGGCGGAAAAAATTTAAGTTTGTTCGAAGACATTCATTTTACAGAGTTTTTGAATAGTATAAATTGTTCAGGGTTGTCAGGTCATAAATTGACACTTAAAATTGGTGTTCTAGTAATGCTATTGAGAAATATTGATCATGCTGCAGGGTTGCGCAATGAGACAAGACTAATCATCATAAATCTTGAGGATCATATTATTGAAATATTTTTTTTGAAATGAAGCAATGTTGGAGAAAAGGTTTTTATCATAAAATTGTCATTAACTTCATTCGATGTAAAACTGTCTTTCATATTCCAAATAAGATTATTACATTGCTGGTATCATATGTAATAACAATTAACAAATGTCAAAGTCAATAATTATACGTATCCGTAGGTTTTTTTTAAAGAAACAGATATTGATATGCGGTGAAAATGACAAATCAATTAATAAGATAACAAATGTTGTGTATAAAGAATTTTTTTAAAATCTATAATGATTAGTGATATACTTATGTGTAATTGTTAATAAACCGACTCTTCTTAGTTTATCATTTAAGATTTTTTATCATCTTTATTTTGTTTATGTACGATTTAATTAACGTGCGTTTAATGCACGGGTTAAAAAAACTAGTTACCAATAAAAGTGATGTAACAAACATTGATTGAAAATTGATATTTGTTTAAAAAATATTTAGATAAATGACTTTTGGTGATTAGCATAAAAATTCTTTTATCTAAAGACTTTTATAATCAATATCCATTTATAAATAATGTTAATCGTAACTTCTATGAAATAATATCGTAAATTTATTTCAATATTTTCTTTGTGAACAAAACTTCAATATGATCAAAACCAAGTCATAGCCCCAAATATATAGCTTTAGCCGCTGCTGCTCACAACAACGAAAACATGATTTCTACTTTATATGTGAATTTGTTTGCTTTATTTGTTTACATCTATTAATTTTTGAAGCATAATTTATGCTTTATATACTCTACATGATTCATCAATGTATGATGAAACATTCAAATCAATAAAAGTAGGTAATTGTTGATCTTTAATTAATATTGCACTCATGCAAAGCACGAGTTCAATAACTAGTACTCTCTCCATTCCATAATATAAGTCGTTTTGGAAAGTTTTTTGTTCAAAAATAGATGTCACTTTACAATTTTCAATGACTTTTTTCTCCTTTTTATCTTTCAATTCAACTCATATTTATTGACTTCGAAACTTATGTTTGACTATTTGAACAAGAGTATCAAAAGACACCTTATAAATGTTTGAAGTAAAGTAAATAAATACAGTTTAGTCTTTATAATATATTTCATTGGTCTGTATGAAAAGTTTCAAAACAACATATATTTTGAAACTGAGGGAGTATAATTTATGGGAAAGCAATGTCATGATTAAAAAAGCTTTATTGGTTAAAAACATTTATTTACAGACAAAAACTTATGTAAGATAGTTTTACGGATATTTTTTGTAAGATGGAATCTTTTTACCAAATCTACCGTATAATGATAGATTGAGATATAAAAAAGTAAAATTTCGTCTTACAAATTAATATCCGTAAACGATCTTACGGAAGACTCATTCTTAATTATATGAAATTATAGGCTGCCTCACTTAATAATGACGATATTTAGAAGTTAGAACCTATGAACAAGAATGAAACGAATCACACATTTGGTAAACTTCTTAAATTTTTATTCAGTAATATAAAACGAAGGATAACTTTAACATTATTTTCTCCGCCATGATCAAATTCCCAAAAATCAAAAGCACATCTTAAGTCCAAAAGAAAACCATAAGAATTCAATTATGTTCACGTGCTTCACATTTTCTATTATTACATTTCCTAGTTTCATAATTACGACAATGTTATAACGTTGATTGCACGAGTATGAAAAAACATTATACCTTTTCAATCTATTTTATTAGACTAAATAGTTTATTATTATATTTTTAATGTCACTTTATTTTAAAATTTTTAAATATAAAGATATTATTTTATTATTAATAATCTAATAAAAGTATTATTTTCTTTAAAAAATTTACTTTTATACGAACACTCTTTGTCAGTTTAATAATTATAAAAAGGTCAATTTTATTAGTATAAATAAATAGAATATTTCATGATACGACACAAATGATTATATAAGAAGAATAGAACACTTTATATTTGTAAAAGCAAATAAAAATTTATTTATTATACATAAATTAAAATCTTGAATGTAAAAGACAACTGAACTTTACTTATTATGTAAGCTAATTATGATGATTAGGCAAGCTAAAGAATAGAATATATTAATTAAGAAAATATTAATATAATATAATTATGATAGATGTCCTAAATGTGAAAGAATAGGATATTTAAAAAGCAATATTATTATTATATTTAAATTATGAACATAAAGAAATCTAGTGGATTTTATATTTTATTTGTAAGGGTACCGTCTAAGTTCCATACAAAAAAAAAAAAGATATTGTAATTAATTAATTAAGAAGGACAAATAGAATTTTGATTTTGATTTTGATTTGGTTATATATTACATAATTCTAAAAACTCTTAAAAAATTTACCTTGAGGTTTGAATCTAACATAGGCTAGATCATATGGGTATAATTATATGCTCCAGGCCATCAATTAAAGTAAAAATCAAAACAATAGTAAAATAGTAAATATAACTTATAAAAGAAAAAAGATTTAAAAAGTAGATAATTTTTTGAGATATGATATTACAAGCTAGAGCTTGTGGTATTATTACAAGCTTTAGTGTTAGTACCGTTAGATCAAATCTATTTAGACCTCTACACTGTTAGATCAAATATACTTTTTAAGTAATAACACAGACTTTCCAAATCATCACCAACTTAATAATCTAACGACTCTAACACTAAAGCTTGTAATAATATTACAAGTTTTAGCTCGTAATATCATTTACCTAATTTTTTTGGAATAACCTAATGCACATGAATGAAATCACTACCTCCAAAAATAAAATAAAATAAATAAAAATAGAGATAATGAGTAAAATTTCCTCCAATTGTGGCGGTGTAAAATCTTTTTAAATAAAAGCTCCATTTGTTTCACGGAAAATCATTTCCAGAAAATGATTTCTGGAAAATGATTTCCGGAAAATCAAAAGATTTCATTTTCAGGTGTTTGATAAATTTTTTGAAAATATGTCAGAAAACATTTACGGGTGTTTGGCAAACACACGGAAAATGTCACGGAAAACAATATATGAATAAATACAAAAATAAAAATAGAAAATAAACAATGTTTAGGATGTCCCTAGAAAATCAGTAAGGACCATCTTTTTTTTAATAAGGTCAATATTTTTTTAATCTCACAATTACAAATAATTTTTTTTGATAATTGATATGAAAAAAAAATTTAAAATAGAAAATAGACAATGTTTAAGATGTCCGTAGAAAATGTTATGAAAAACTATATATGAATAAATACAAAAAAAAAATCTAATATTAATGCACATATTGAATATAAAATAATGTTGAACTTTAAGTAATTTTTCTTTAGTAACCTTCAATTTATCATTAATGGTGTCAAATCAATGTCTATATTTTTTCAATCTCACAATTACTAATAATTTTTTTGATAATTGATATGAAAAATACGTTTTAAAATAGAAAATTGGCAATAGTTAGGATGTCCCTAAATAATATAGGTGACACTAATTTTAGAACGTAGTAAACATTTATTAAAATTATAATTTATAAATAGTATGCACAAACGTTATTTATATTTCTAAACAATTTATTTGTTGAGTGAAATATTGTGTGTGTAAGTAAATATGTGCAATTGTGAAAGGGGGTGGAGGGTGCCCGAACATTTGGAAAATGACTTACGGAAAATGAATCCGTAAGTCATTTTTCTGAAAAGCTTCATTTTCCGTTGACTCGAAAACCTTTACGTCGTATTTTCCTAAAGGTTAAAACACCGAAAATGAGGAAAACGTTTTCCGGAAGTCATTTTCCATGAAACAAACAGAGCCAAATAGTTGTCACGACATGTGTCATTTTACAATTTATATCTTTAATTTTTTAGATTTTATTTCGTGACGTGTTCCTTCTATTAAAAAGATTGTACATTATGAAAAATTAATTATATTCTAATATGGTTCCCGCTATCAAATTAGGAGCAGAAACGCAAAATTAATAATAGGCTTTTACTTTGCCCTTTCTAGATTGGGACACGTCCATTCCCCTCTGTAAAGACTATCAACACACTAAAACCCAAATCTTCCCCTCCTCCTTCCTCAGCTTTATTCATTTAATTATTTCTTTCAATCAATTCATCTTTAAAATTCTCATATTTTCTGAAGCTTCTAGGGTTTCTGATTTTGATCTTCTCTCCCTCTCTAGTTTCATTTCAATTCATCATTCCCCAAATTTACTCATTTCTTCAGTATTAAGGCATTTACTTGCGTCTGCCTCTCTCCTGGTAAAGGGTTCGTACGTTTGCCCTAATCTTTGTTCATTTTCGCCCATTGTTTTAATTATAATTATTTTCTCGTATTTTGAGTGAATTGGTTCGATGGGTTTTCTTATTCTTGATTTTTGCTGCGATATATATAGAGTTTTACTGTGATTCGGTGAATCGGGATTTTATTTACTGTGGAGTTGGGTTTGGATAGATAAAGCTGGGTTCTTGTGATTTGTGATTGATGAGGAAGAAGAGAAAAGGTTGTGATCTACTGTGTCCTAATAAGAAAGAAATCTTGGAATCAACTGGTGATTCGGAGTCCTTGTTATCCAAAATCAGGTCTCATTTCTCTTTAGAAGATTATGTTAGGTTGAAGAAAAGGTGTAAAGAAGATGTGGTGGGTGATGAGCCTAATGGATCATGTAAAAGTAGGCTTGCTGGGATTGCAGCCACAGCACCGGCGTGTGCAACCTCGTCGTTGGTTTCATCTGGACGTGGGATTAAGAGGAAAATAGGGTGCATTGATGTGTCGACACAAATGGGTAGGAAGAATAAGATTGAGGATGATTACATTTCTGGTAATACGATTGGGAAAGGTAAATTTGGTTCGGTTTGGTTGTGCCGGAGTAGGGCTAGTGGAGTGGAATTTGCGTGTAAAACTTTGGTTAAAGGGGAGGAAACTGTTCATCGGGAGGTGGAGATAATGCAGCATTTGTCAGGGCACCCGGGAGTTGTGACATTGGAGGCAGTGTACGAGGATTCAGAATCTTTTCATCTTGTGATGGAGTTGTGTTCGGGTGGAAGGTTGATTGATCAGATGGCAAAGGAGGGTCGGTATTCTGAGCAGCGAGCTGCTAATATATTTAAGGAATTGATGTTGGTGATTAAGTATTGCCATGACATGGGGGTTGTACATAGGGACATAAAGCCTGAGAATATTCTTTTAACTACTTCTGGGAAGATTAAACTAGCAGATTTTGGCTTGGCTATGAGGATCGCAAATGGTATGTATCATACTCTTTCTGCGTGGTTTCATTGTTCTTTCATGTCCTTTATTTCCCCTTTGCGTCAAAGATGTATATGTTTTACCTTTTTTCTCCCCCCCCCCTCTGTTTGATTAGACCTCCTTTACATAGGTATCAATCCTGCACTTTTGTTACTTTAGTGTAAACCTTACTGTTAAAAATAACGGGAATGATGCTGCATAATAGTGCTCCAATTCTATCTTTGTTTGGACTATATGTCTACACTGCACTATGAAAGAAATGGATGATTTGTTATAATTTGTATACATGATTGCCTTGGTACTTACCACTTGGCACTCTCCTGTCTTCCGTCATTTGAGCTATGCTAAAGCTCAGCCTCATTGAATATTGGTGCTATGTGTATGTTTTCTTTGAAGTCATTCTAGCTGAATTCTCATCTCTTTGAACAGCTGTGATTGGCATGGAGTAGCTTGATATATGTAGATAATGAAAGTGGCAGCAAACATGCAACCAAATGTGCGTGGGCACAAACACATTTATTGCAATTACTTTGTTTACTGTAAGGAGCTTTATTCCCATTTTCACTAAAGATATTTTTCACTTCCCTTAGACTTTGACACCATATTGGTCAATGAAGATCTGCAAATTCATATCTACTCATGAGCACAAATAGCCTTCTAAAATCCGTTGAAGTTCAAACACATAGGTCTTTGGGTTGACACATAACATTGATGACGCCACACATGTCTGTAGTATAGGAATGCATGATAGAGTGAAAAAAGAAAGAAGACAATTTACTTAACAGGGAAAGAAATTCTTGAACGTGTTCATGTTTGTAAGTCGGGTGATGGAGTTCAAAATGAATCTTGTCTCCAATAATTGAATACCTTCAATTTCTACCATTTCCAATTTGGATGTGCCTGCAAAATATGAGTTGATTCCTCATATGCTTCCTGTGATTAGCGAACTCATTTGGGCGTAATTTACTGGATTTACAAGGCTACTTGTGGTTTATGCTTATTATCGCCTTATTAGTAATGACCTTGTCATATGCTTATTGAAAGGCAAACATAAATTGACCTTTATGTCAGAGTTGTTAGTAAATTTCAGTTATCGAAGATGTTGGGTTACCATAAGTTTGAAGTGGTTTTATCCCCAAAGCATAACAAGACAGTGAGGGCCTCATAGGCTTCTTACACTGCTCGGTAAAATCCACACACTTTTGGCAGTAGCTTGGGAATGTTAAATGTATGGTTTCTTTCGTTTGGTTCATGGTTTGTTAATTGTTATACTTATATGTTTTTGCTCATGAATCTTTTTGCGAATTTAACCGCAGGTCAGAGCTTGGCTGGTTTGGCTGGAAGTCCAGCTTATGTCGCTCCAGAAGTTCTTTTGGGGAATTACGCTGAGAAAGTTGATGTGTGGAGTGCTGGTATTCTTTTACATGCTCTTTTGGTTGGCGTTCTACCATTCCAAGGAGACTCATTAGAAGCCGTTTTTGAGTCTATCAAAACTGCAAAGCTTGATTTTCACACAGGAATTTGGGAATCCGTTTCCAAACCTGCACGTGATCTGCTTGAGCGAATTCTCACAAGGAATGCGGCATCGAGGATTACAGCAGATGAAGTACTAAGTAAGTTGATAATGTGTTATTAAGTTTTGTGTAAGTAGTTTGAAATCGTTAAAATTTTACTCTTTGCTATATTGGTTAACTATAACTCTAATGGAATTGTTTCAGGCCATCCATGGATTTTGTTCTACACGGAGCGCATCTTAAGGTCTCTGTCAATCAAGTCAAAGTCAAAGAATCAAGCAGGAGCACCTTGGCAGATGCCGGCTTCTGCGTCCATACCCGATTCAAATCGAAATAGAAATAGAATAGCTACCAGCAGTTCTCTTGATCAGCAGCATGCATGTCCAGTTTCGTCAACCAAAAGTTTGGGTCAGGAGTCAGAAGAGCAGGATGACTCAGGTTTGGTTGATGCACTTGCTGTGGCTATTTCGCATGTGAGGATATCTGAACCAAAGAGGAGCAGATTGTGTGTACCCACCAGCCCAATACGAGAGCAGTGTTCATCTAATGTGACCGCTAGCCTTTGCAAAGCATGCTGATATCAGTAACATATGACCTGCTGATTGACTGATTCCACCACCAGACATTATCTCAGTTCCCCTATCCTTACTAACCAGTAACCAGGCCCGTGACAAGTTTCAGTTCAAAGAAAAGATGACTTACTGGCTAGATTTTCATGTTGCCGGTTAGCAAATGGCAACTTGAGTTCCCCGCTTTGCTGTGAAGGTTGTTTGATATGATGTTGGTTTTAGTTTTAACGTAACAGCGCTATTAATCTGATGAAGTACACAAAGCTGATGTACAGAGTATGTAAATAGAATCCGGAGAGTGCACCCCCAAGTTATGTATACTCTTTGAGGGGGCAGAATAAGTGATATGTGCCGTGTTTCTGCTGTTATGGCCATCACTATTTCTTGATTCCTTTTGGTGTTATTTCTGCAAAAGTAGCCAAGAAAAGAAAAGGGGAACAAACATAAAAGATGTTAGTAGCTGTTTAATAAATTGTACCGTTGTACGCTTAGGTCGGGCTTGACTTTACTCGACTGTTGAATCAACGCCGAACCGTGATCAGCTGAGATATGAATTATTGCTTGAGGCTCGATCGTTCGGCTCATCTTGAAGGTAGCCAAAAAAAAGTATACAACTAAACTAATATATATTTCAAATAGTATGATCAGATTTATGCTCGAATAAAAGTTGAGCTCGGCTTGTTAATAGTTATATAGTCGAGCTCAAAGTAAACACTAAAACAGCTGAGCTTCAAGCCTTCAACTTCAACACTTGATAATTGAAACTCTTGTGTGAATTCTATTTCCGGTTATTTGTTTAGGGGAAAATTGTAAATAGATGTGTGTGCGCCTTATATTATAAGGCGGATCTGTACATTGATATAATTCGGTCACCTTAACACTAAAAAATAATACTACTACTTATCAAAATATAGATGTATGTATGTGTGTATATATATATATATATATATAATTTCATGTAGACGTTTTATGGCATTTGTATTTAGTGTTTTCTCGTTGACCCGTAAAATGGTCACTTGATAATTTAATGCCTTACTTTGATTATGTATTAGTTTAACCATCTCAATCTCGAGGCCAATTCTGCCTTTAAAAGTCGGTGAAGATTCTGTTGCTGTGAGAAAGCTGATTCAGTAATCAGAATGGAGGTTAGTCTCAAGAGCTCATTCCACTCTCTCAAATTCGTCCTATGCCTCTCTTTCGTGTTTCTAATTTTACTTCTTTTTTACATTCAAGCCTCCACTTTTGATTCTTCTTTCTCTTCTCCAGCTTCTTCTTCGTGGGCTTTCTTTGATCAATGGAGAGAGGTGGTTAGTAAGAGCGTTCATTCTAACCAGTCTGAAATCATTGAGTCGATGACTGCCAAGCTCCGAGACTCTATCACTTTTCTACCTCTCAAAGACCTCAGGTTCTCTGAAACTGCCATGACAGGCCATACATGGTTTATGAGCTCTCTACACGACATATTAGAGGAAAACGAGGCAGAGTATCTGCTTTTCCCTTCCCTAGCATCCACGGGTCGGCTTTTGTGTGTCAAGGGACTTGACACAGGAGACGGCACAAAAAACTCATATGCCTTGGCATGGTCAGAAAGTCTTCCTGACTCGGCCATCTTCATGGAAGGCTTAACTTTTATATCAGACACTTACTACAACTACCAAAATCTGTGGCACGGGTTGTGTGCCATGGTCCCTTTTGTCCGATGGTCAATGAAAAACGAGTGCATTAAACCAACAAGATGGGTACTTTATCATTGGGGTGAACACAAGTTCAAGGTGGGGTCATGGATTCAAAAACTCATGGAAGCAAATTACAGAGAAATGAATATTGAGAAGTTTGACAGAGGAGATGGACCTTATTGTTTCGAGAAGGCAGTTGTGATGAGGCACGATTTAGGATCGATGGGGCAGGAGAACAAGTTGAAAGTCTTTGACTTGTTGCGGTGCAAGGCTAGAGAGTATTGCGGCCTTAATCCAGCAGGTAGAGGGAAGGAAGTAAATGAAAGAGGGGTACCAATTATACGGTTGACTTTACTAATGAGAAGAGGATCCAGGTCCTTCAAGAATGCAACAGCTGTATTCGACATTTTTGCAAAGGAGTGTGCAAAAGTAGACGGGTGCATTTTAGAAATGATTCAGTCAGAAGATCTAAGCTTCTGTGACCAGGTATTACTTGATCAATCTCTTACCTTGTTCAACAAAATTTTCATATTAGCAACTAACTGAATGACGAATCCAGGTGAGGCTAATGATGAATACAGATATTGTGGCATCGCCGCACGGAGCACAGCTGACAAATATGCTCTTCATGGATCGTGACAGTAGTGTAATGGAATTTTTCCCAAAAGGATGGTTAGAGCTTGCAGGTGAAGGGCAGTATGCCCACCACTGGATGGCAAACCAGTCGGGGATGAAACACCAGGGTGCATGGTGGGACTCAATTGGAGAGGAGTGCCCTACCCCTAAAGACGAGTTGCAATGTTTCTTGTTCCACAAAGATGGCAAGGTTGGCCACAATGAAACCTACTTTGCCGAATGGACCAGAAAAGTCCTTGGCAAAGTGAGGATAAGCAAGCTGCAACAAGCATCAGCAAATCTCAACCCTACACAGAAGTTCAATCCAAAAGCTTGTGTATGCTAATATTTTCTTTCCTTGGCACTAGATGAACTGAGAAAGGTGAAATTTACAAGAGTAGCTTCATCGTCTCACCAGTCATTAGGCACATAACAGAGAAACAGCACTATTTCTCAGAGTGATTCTTTTCTCTTCTTTCCCTGTCATAGAGTTGTTTGTTTTACATGCAAAAGAAACCATATTGAATATCTGGATAGTTCTGGTAGAACAGCCTCGTAGTGTAGCATAAGTCTCATCTTCGTGAAAATTTAGACCACATGTAGACCAGGAAGAAACAAAATAGAGCAAAAAGCACAACGTGCATAACATGGCTCGATCCCGACTGGATGATGCTCTTGTTCAATTTCCTCACGTTGTTCTTCACCGCAGCTTGAGCCTTGATCAGTGTCATTTGCTGCAATGAATTTAACAGATAAGTAAGATGTTCAGGGAGCTCATGTTTTCGTATAAAAGTAGGCCAAACAATGCTAAGCATTGACAAATGTATCACAATAAATTGACAGAACATATATAATACTCCCTCCGTCACAACAAACTAGTCCCTCTTTCCTCTTTGGTCCCAAATAAATAGCCTCAATGCTAAAAAATGATTTAAAAAATAGGGTAATATTTTTTAATGTACAAGCATGTGAAGCTAGAATCTTAAAAAGTTTGAACTGTCACATTGAGACTATTTTTGGGGGATACTATAGTACTCTATTTGTTCCGGGCAAAGAGTTTACTATTCTATTTTAATATGTTTTACGAGTCCATTTTAAAGAATTATGCCTACAATCTCCATGACTTTTCAACTTTACCCTCCACAATTGATATTAACATGTTGCTCACGTTAAAACATTTTTTTGTAATTATGACCAACTTTAATGATACTTATATATTCCCTTTATTATTAAACTTTTCAAACTAGTACTTTTTGGGTGGAACGGACGGAATAGCAAAGAAGTATATTCAAGTTTTTAAACGGTCTCTATTCTTTTAACGGGCGCTTGACCAGAATATCTTAGATCCTACTGTAGACATCGGTAAATACCAGAAGAAAAATTACATGTCAACCCACTTAATTGCACTTTGCGATTGCAGATTTAACATTATTTATCAGTTCCACCAATATGAAAAATTTAAGATATAAAAGACATGACAAAATAAAGACAAGGAAATAAGGATCTCAACATCCTGGTTACAAGTAACAACTGCCAAAAGAAAAAGATTTCAAAGCAAGGGATGTACAGTTGATGGATGACATACCAGTTGATTAATAAACTCATTCTGAAACTTTGCTTCTGTCTCAATCTCTTGAGCTACCTGCAACAACACACTTGATAAGTGCCCCCACAATAGAATCTTAATAACTATCACCAGGCACTCCAACTTATAAGATTAAAACATAAACATGCATATACAGTGCCAACTTACAATTAACTTTAAGGGAGAATGTGACCAGGATACAAAAATGGCCCCAACTAAGATTAAACTTGAAAGGTTCAAGCTTTGTTGTAATTTGTTAACTTCCCTCCGAACAAGTCACAATCCATAAAGGTAGGGGCAGAACGCCAACAAATAGCTCGCCATAGCCAACTAACCGCTAAGAGAGTCGACAATATGAGCCATATGACACTCATACATATGGCTTACTGCTCACCTAATTCAGCTTCTCGAATACTAAAAAGTAGAAATATCTTTACTTCCTTCTTCTTCTATATTAATTCATTTACTTTTACTTTTGATCTTAATAGTTTTTGGCCAAAGGATAGATGATGACCCCCACTAAAGCTCAACCCAAGAGGGTTGACTCTGCAATCAGCAGGACCTTGAGAGAGTGCTCTCACCAACTGAACTAATGCGCAACCCAAAAAATGAGCACTATTCTAGAACAAATATTTAGAGACCTATGAACAAGTTCACGTCCTTGTCTTTTGACGAGAATGTCCAATATTGACTATATTCTCTTATCAGCGCATATATATGAACTTTGTGCTCTCCTTACTAGCAGAAAAACCTATAACAGTGAACACCCATGACATTGAGCTCGCAAGTTAACTTTCAAAATAAGATTGGGTTATTTAACTTATCTGCCTTGCTACACTACGCCTTTAATATCTTTCATAATTGTTAGAATAATATGGCTCAATTGGATCTTACAATTCAATCTAGTTAGACCATTAATCGGGATCATGATGCATATAGATACAAGTGATCCACTTGAATTAAGAATTTCCAGCTCTAGACACGGGATTTCTTTTCCAAGCTATACCCGAGCTTGACAATTGGAACTGTATAGGGGAATTGACTAGCACACTAAATGAGAAGCAAGCGGTGGATTTGTCCCAAATCTTCCCATTCATCAGCTTGAAAGAAAGACCTTTTTAGTTTATTTTTATTTTCCATGCGCAATAGAGAACTGGTTCATACAGTTCAATCTGGTCAGGGCTTTGATGATTGTGAATGGAATTGACTGAGGCACTAAATCAGAAGCAAATCAGTGAATCTGTCCCAAATCTTTCCATAAAATCAACTTTTCATCAGCTTCAAGAAAAGCCTTCTCGGTTTAATGTTTTATGTTTTGTAAGCAAATAGCTTCCAAACCATTTTAAAGGGGTGTATAGGTTCAAGATTAAGTAAATGCACTTCGTCTCTTACATCTTCTGATGTATTTGTCGCCGAATACACTCTCCCTCCATCCCTCCCCCTCTCTCTCTCTCTCTCTCTAATCTCTACTATTAAGAATGAAACTTGTCTCATTAAAAAAATAGTTTTCTAACTAATGACACAAGTTCCATTCTGAAGAGAGGAGCGAGAAAATAATCTGTGCCAAGGGACCAGGTAATTCAACAAATTTAATTTCTCTTTATTCATTACACTTTATACTTGTCCATATAAAATTAGTGCCAATTTCATATTCTTAACATTTTATAATGTTTCAAGGGCTATATCAGAGGAGATCAGTAGGTTGGATGAAAAAGCAGGGGCAGGCCAGCTGGATGAGGTTGAGGATTCCCACAGGATAGAGCTAAAGCAAGAGTTAACGTGTTTACTCATCAATGAAGAGATCAGCTAGAAACAAAAATCACGGGTTCAGTGGCTCAAAGAAGGTGATAGCAATACAAAGTTTTTCCATAGAATGGCTAATATTCGAGGAGTGGCTAAGCGAATTCAGAAAATCAAGATAGATGGTGTAGAGTTGGAAGAGAGGGAAGAGATTAAGCGTGGTATAGCGGGTTTCTACAAGCGGCTTTATGAGGATTGTGGGTCTTGGAGACCTAATTTGGACGGGGTCATTTTTGGAAGATTAGAGGAGCCAGATTTAGATTCTTTGGAGCGTCCATTTACCGAGGAGGAGGTGGTGGCTGAGTTAAGGCTAATGAGTGGTTTACCCAGCTTACCTAAAATTCTAAATTCACTTACCCGTTGAAAGGTGATGTTCCTAGCTTGCTTGATGAGTTTGTGCCAAAGATTAGTGAAGGTTTTATTACATCAAGATTTGATTCGGTGCAGGGGATAGCGATCGTGAACAGGGTTTGAGTCGACAGTGCGATAACTAGGGTTTGAGTCGCTGAAGGAGTTGCGACGTGGTTTGAGGTTCACCGTCTAGGCAGAGTAGCTCGGCAAGCCTAGGCGACCTGTTCTGTCCTTTCGCCGCCGCCGGGTAGTCGCCGTAGAGTCCACACGCGCCGGCGCGTTGCCGGAAATTTTCGCCGGAACTTCACCAGAGTGTCTCTGACAGGGTCGCCTAAGGGAGAAGATTGCGGCTTGGTGGTTGGTTTCGACTTTGACCTATCTCTAGATTCTGTTCATTTCCGTCTTCCTTATTTGGGCTGCTTATGGTTTCTGAGGTCGATCTTTAAGTTTTTAGTTATCTTGGATTTTAAAAGAAGATGGTCGATATTCAAGGAATTTCCTCAAATAGTGATAGAACTATTTTCCAGTGTGGGAGGAAGACTTTTGATGTTTTCAAATTACAGTCTAAGGATCAGGTGGTGTTCAGGATAGTGGAGAGGAGCAGACGTATATCTCACGACATTGTTCTCTTCCGTTTTGAGTTCGATAGATTGTGTGAATGGTTTAGCAGATTTTCAACATCCAACGCTATCTGGTGGAAGAAGTGGCAAGGGCAGAAGAGAGAATTTATTGTCGCCAAGGAAAAGAATGCTGCAGGAGTTTTCATCAGAGTCCTGGTGAGAGGTTCGAGGAGGCCGGGGCATATTTGCGTCCCTGAGAATTCTGGTGAGTCAGGTTGGGTTTGGGTGGCTGAAAAGCTTCGTCGTTTTGCCGGAGTTCTTAATACCAAGGAACATGGTGTTCTCAGTAACTCTTTCAAAGAAGCGGCCGACATCTCTTCTTGGCCCGATCTCGAACATGTGTTTTCGAAGGGAAGTGGTGTAGGGCCAGTAGATTTTGAGGTGGAGGAAGAGTCGTGTTCTGGTAATATTGCGTTCCTTGGTCGTTGTTTGGTGGGCAGTGTAGGGGGCAAGCAAGATTTCACTTCAACTAAGGAGGAAGTGCAGAGATGGGTGGATGTTCAATGGAAAGTTGCTGGAGGAGTTAAAGTCCATGAACTCAGTGGGAATTCTTTTTTGATGACTTTCCCGTCGAAAGAGGAGGCTTGTCGTATTATCAACTTCAAGATATGGGTGGTGAATGGGAGGCCTCTGCATTTGGAGTTTTGGCAGAAGGAGGTGTCATGCTTTCGGGAAGGGCGGGTAGGGCATAAATTGGAGGAAGTGTGGGTTAGGGTTTGGGGGCTCCCACTTCATCTGTGGAGCAATTCGGTTTTTGTGAAAATTGGAGATTTCTGCAGTGGTTTTGTGAAGGTCGATGTTCCTACGGAGGAAAAGACAGAGGTGAGATGGGCCAGAATTTTGGTTAGATTAAAGGAGAAGTTGCCATCCTCGGTGCGAATTAGTGTGGGTAATAGTGTCTTCGTTATTCCTGTTTGGTCAGAAACAGTGATGCTAAGGGACTGCCAGAGAGGCGGGGCTGTAGGTAGGAGTTCGTTGCCGGTTGAGGAAACGAATTTGGAGAAGGAGGGTGGAACTCACGCGAGCTATAAGCAGGGGGGTGGGATAGGGAGGAGCAAGGTAGAGTATGGCAGGGGACCTAGTCCCAGGGATCAAAGGTTTTCAAATTCAAATTTTAAATCCCGTGGTCAAAACGTCGCAGCTTCGAAGGGAAAGGGTTCTACTATAAAGGGCAAGGTATCGAATAACGGTGGTAGACCTGGGCTTTATTCCAAGGGGGATGGGTCTAGTAGAGGCCCATTTCTTAGAAGTGGTCGGGGTAAGGCTGTCTGGCCCCTATTAAATCAAAGATGAAAAAGGCCCAGGAGAAGGAAGTCACAGTGGGCATTGTCTCTGGGCCGTTTAAGTCCAATATCACTGAAATTTCTTTGCGCAATATGGGTAATGGAGAGGGGTCGGGTGCGAAGGTAGACCCGATTGTCTTCGTGGACAGAGACATGGGAGTCAACGCATCCTATAGTTTGTCGAGCTCTAGCTGGCGAGAATCGGATAATTTCGAATGCCGGGATGGCGAGTGGTCGCCGAGTTCGCAAGCACAGACAGAGTCGGAGTCTAGTAGGAAAAAGCAGGAGGGGCGTGATGGTATAAGGGAGGCTAGTCCGACTCAGGCTGTTTTTGATTGTGGGCCCGAGGAGTGCTGTTTCACAGAATCACAGTCGCTGCCTGTGTGTGCTGGGGCCGAGACATTAGGGAAAGGCTTGAGGAAGGAACCTATTCACTGCACCCCGATTACGACTATTTCTCCAGAGAGTCGGGCAGTGTGGCTGAGTTGCAGCATACTGGTACATTCATCGAGGCAGAAGAGGAAGTGGAGCCTTGGCTCACAACCCAGTTTTTGAAGGGAGAGATGAGGTTGTCAGCTCAGAGAGATGCACCGGTCCTCCGTCGCAATTTGTCCAGAGGGTAATTTCCCCCGGCAAGTATGGTGACGAGGTTGAGTCACCAGGTTCAATGTAGAAGGGGGCTTCCGACAGAGACAACGTCCCAGAAGTGGGGCCTTGCTGCAGTAAGGTAAGCCAGGAGGATTCACTATCCGAGCCGATTGTTTGCACTCCTCTTGATGTGGTCCATCCGGAGGAGTTGGAAGGAATTGAACTCATTTCCCATTTGGAGGCAACACAGGATATTTCCCTGTGGGCTAGTAGGAGAGCTAAGGGGTTTGGGCAGTACCTGGGGGTGTCCTGTTCGGGCTTTGAAGATAAGATTATGGAGCTTCTCTTGGATATAGAGAAGAAATGGAGGTCGACAAAAGACAACAGCAATAAGAATTCGAACAAGACAAGAGCTAGGGGTAAACGTGAGTTGAAGCAGCTATGTTGTAGTCTCAATTTTGATATTCCAGGGAGGGTCGTGGATGAGGGGAGGAGGAACAAGAACTTATCTGTATAAGGTTATCATGGAGTTACGCATTGTTTCATGGAATGTGTGGGGTCTTAATAATCGAGAAAAGAGGATGATAGTAAAGGCTGCTTTAAGGAGATGGAAGCCTCATGTGGTGTGTTTGCAAGAAACAAAAATGGGAAGTATCGACAGAAGAGCGGTCAATAGCATTGGAGGTGACAGATGGTTTGACTGGAATTTCTTAGGGTCGAATGGGTCAGCAGGTGGTATTCTAATTATGTGGGATAGAAGGGTGGTGACAAAGTTGGCGATAGAGTGTGGGGTATATTCAGTCTCTTGCTTACTAAAAATGGTTGACTCAGATAAAGAGTGGGTTTTTTCGGGAGTATATGGTCCATGTTCCGTTAATGAGCGTGGTGGTTTGTGGGAGAAATTGAAGCACATCAGATTGAAATGGAATGCT
Source organism: Codonopsis lanceolata (assembly GCA_013146195.2). Taxonomy (NCBI): domain Eukaryota; kingdom Viridiplantae; phylum Streptophyta; class Magnoliopsida; order Asterales; family Campanulaceae; genus Codonopsis; species Codonopsis lanceolata. The sequence continues at coordinate 174,325,802 of CM028378.1, forward strand.
CCGTGGTGCTTAGGGGGTGACTTCAATGTAGTTCGCTTTCCTCAAGAAAGTTCAGGCTCTAGTGGTTTCTCTCGAGCAATGCAGGAATTCAATGATTTTATTAATGAGATGGAGTTAATGGATTTTCCATTATCGGGAGGAGAATTCACTTGGTTTAGAGATGGAGACAGGAATCAGTTTTCTCGATAGACGATTTCTATCTTCCTCGAGGGTTACCATTTTCAGCAGTTCCTCACGATTAGCCTCCCTAGAGTGGTGTCGGACCATGTCCCTCTGATGCTAGAATGCAATGGGATATCGAAAGGAAAATCCCCCTTCAAATTCGAGAATATGTGGCTGAAGGCTCCGGGATTTGTTGAATGTGTTGAGTTAAAGTGGGACTCGTATATTGTGGCTGGTAAACCCTGCTTCATTTTGACTAGAAAACTAAAACTGCTCAAGGAAGATTTAAAGATATGGAATAAAGAGGTTTTTGGAAGACTGGAAGTTAAGATTAAGGAAGTGATGGCGAGATCGGCGTTGGATTTGAAAGCGTGCTCGTATGGTGCGAATGACGTTGAAGAGCTTCGCCGGTGCGCTCTTAGGAGAGAATTAGGGAGCCTTCTTCTAAGTGAAGAAATCACCGGAGACAAAGTCAGAGTTCGGTGGCTCAAAAAAGGTGATCGAAATACTAAGTTCTTTCACAGAACGGCAAGCTTGCATAAATCGGCAAACCATATCAAAAACATCACGGTTGAAGGATCGTTGCTAGTTGACAAAAACGATATAAAGCAAGGTGTAGTAGATTTCTATTCTAGACTTTTTGAGGATCAAGGAGAGTGGCGGCCAAATCTTGATGGTGTCTCTTTTAAAGTGTTAGAACAGGAGGATAGTCGGCTTTTGGAGGATGGTTTCTCTGAAGAGGAAGTGGTGGCAGCCATGGGCAGTTTGAGTGGGGATAAAGCCCCGGGCCCAGATGGATTCACAATGGCGTTTATTTCTAGCTGCTGGGAGGTAATTAAATCAAAGGTTATGGAGGTTTTTAAGCATTTCTATGTTAAAAAGGGATTCGAGAAAAGCTTCAACGCTTCGTTCATTGCCCTAATTCCGAAGAAAAAAGGAGCGACTGATTTGCGTGATTTCAGGCCTATCAGCTTAGTAGGCAGCATTTACAAGTTGCTGGCCAAGGTTCTTGCTCTACGCTTGAGGAAGGTGTTATTTAAGATTATATCGGAATCTCAACATGCATTTATAGGAGGGAGGCAGATTGTTGATGCTTCTTTCATTGCGAAGCCCTTGATGCTAGACTCAATAGTGGCTGCCCGGGGCTTTTGTGTAAGTTGGACATAGAGAAGGCTTACGATCATGTTAATTGGGATTTCCTTATGTACTTGATGGGTAGAATGGGTTTCGGGGAGAAGTGGAAAAAATTGATATACTTTTGTATCTCTACGGCTCGCTTCTCAGTGTTGATTAATGGATAACCCGCTGAATTTTTTGACAGTTCGAGGGGATTACGCCAAGGAGCCCCTCTATCTCCATTCTTGTTCATTATTGTTATGGAGGCTTTGAGTAAACTTATGGATAAGGTAGTTTCAGGGGGTTTTATTCGAGGGTTTGAGGTGGGGAGGAGAGGAGATGAGGTGGTCTCGGTTTCCCATATTCTTTTGCAGATGATACTACGGTTTTATGTGATGCTAAGGCTACTCGGTTAGGCTACCTTCGCCTCTTATTGGCGTTCTTCCGGATGGTGTCGGTCTTTGGGTTAATATAGCTAAGAGTGAAATTATTCGGTTGGGGGTGGAGAACATAGATTTTTAGCTTCTTGGTTTGGATGTAAACCGCTCAACTCCTTCTTCTTATTTGGGCTGCCCCCTTGGAGCTCCTTTTAAAAATAAAACACACGGAACACGCTGGAAAGATTTGAAAGACGCTTTGGTGGTTGGAAAAGCAGTTGCTTTCGAAAGCGGGCGGCTCACTCTAGTCAAAGTACTATGTCCGGCCTCCCTACTTATTTCATGTCCCTCTTAGTGATGCCTTCTTCGGTTTGTGACAGCCTTGAAAGATTGGAAAGAGACTTTTGTGGGAAGGTTCGGGTGAGGAGCGCAAGCATCATCTTGTTAAATGGGATAAGGTTCGGGCTAACAGGAGAGATGGTGGTTTAGGGATCAAGAATCTAAGAGTCTTCAATTCTTCCTTGCTTGCTAAGTGGTTATGGAGGTAGATGACCGATCGTGTAGGGTTGTGGAGGAAATTGGTAGGATGCAAATATGGGGAAGGCGTAAACATATGGACCCGAACAAGATTTCAACAAAGATATGGGGTGGGAGTTTGGAAAGAGATTCGTAAAAGTTAGGAAGCTTTTGTGAGACACATCTCTTTTGAAATAGGGAATGGATCCACTATCCGTTTTGGAAAGATAGATGGAGTGGGGAGGTGGAGTTATGGAGACTGTTTCGAGATATGTTTAATTTGGCTCTTGATAAGGACTGCTTTGGTAAGCTCGCTTCCTCAAGTTCGGGGGATACTGTGGTGCGGAACCCTACATTCCGTAGATGCTTACGGGACGGGAAATGGATTCTTGTGTGGAATTCTTTGATATGGTTTATAAGCAACAAGTGGGAAGAAATGGTAAGGATGCGATTAGGTGGGAGGGTAACAGAGGAAGAGTGTTCTCGCTTAAGTCCGTCTACTCCCGATTCTTTGAATGCAAGAAAGTATTTTCCTTGGAAGTTGTTGTGGAAGACTAAAGCTCCCGATCGTGTAGGCTTCTTTGCTTGGGAGGCTTGTCATGGAGCCATCTTAGCAGGGATAATCTCGTGAAGCGGCACAAGATCTATGTTAACCGGTGTTACATGTGTAAAAGGAGCGATGAAAGCGTGGATCATTTGCTGATTCATTGCCCCATGGCGACGGATTTATGGAATTGGATTTTTGGCCTGTTTGGAATTGCCTAGGCTATGCCTAGATCATTTTTGGATTTATTCTTGAGCTGGTCTCTATACAAAAGAAGCAGGAAAAATTCTCTATGGGAGGTTACTCCATTGGCGGCTTGTTGGATCATTTGGAAGGAAAGGAATAGGAGGGCTTTTGATAACGAGGAAGGGTCTTTAGAGAAGCTTAAAGATACTTGGTTGCGCACTATTTCTTCTTGGTGCCCTGAGTCAGTGGACCTTTCCCAAACTCCTACTCACTATCTAGAAGTGATAAGGAATTCCCTCCAGCTAGTGTAGCTTGAGATCTCTTGTATCTTCTCTTTATAGTACACAGGCCGCGTCACCTATTTTGACGCTATTCGTATATAATACCTTTACTTATCAAAAAAAAAAATGAGTGGTGATAAAGCTTCAGGCCCGGATGGATTTTCTATGGCCTTTTTCCAGCATTGTTGGGAGGTGGTCAAGGGGGACATTATGGAGGTTTTTCAGTTTTTCTATACCAATACGCAGTTCGAAAAAAGCCTTAATGCTACTTTCATTTCACTAATTCTGAAGAAGAAAGGCGCGACGGATTTGAAGGACCATAGACCCATTAGTCTAGTTGGGGGCATTTACAAGCTTATAGCGAGGGTCCTTTCCCAGAGAAGAAGGTGATAGGTAAGATTGTCTCGGAATCTCAGCATGCTTTTGTTAAGGAGAGGCAAATCCTGGATGCATCTCTTCTAGCTAATGAGGTTGTGGACGACTGACTGAAAAAAGGTGTTTCGGGTTTATTGTGCAAGTTGGATATTGAGAAGGCATATGACCATGTCAACTGGGATTTTGTGCTCTATATGATGGATAGAATGGGGTTTGGGGATAAATGGAGGAGGTGGATCCACTTTTGCATCTCTACGGTTCGCTTTTCTGTTTTGGTCAACGGGGAACCTTCTGGATTTTTTCATAGTTCGAGGGGCCTACGCCAGGGTGATCCATTATCTCCGTTTTTGTTTATTCTTGTGATGGAGGCTTTGAGTAAACTATTGGAAAAGGCAGTCCAGGGGGGTTTTATCAGCGGTTTTAAGGTGGGAAGGGGAGGTGAGTCGGAGTTAGAGGTATCTCATTTGCTCTTTGCGGATGACACATTGGTCTTTTGTGGGGCAAAGAAGGCTCAACTGGGTTACCTTCGTATGGTGTTACTGTTTTTTTAAGCAGTTTCAGGGCTCAGAGTAAATATCCTCAAGAGTGAGATTATTCCAGTAATGAATGACATTGGGAGCTTAGCCGGCTTTATTGGGTGCAAGACCACGACTCTCCCTTCCTCATACCTTGGACTTCCTATCGGTGCTCTGGTCAGAAGTAAAGCTATGTGGGTTCCGGTTGTCGAGCGGTTCGAGCACCGTTTGGCGGGTTGGAAGAAACAATTGCTTTCCAAGGGGGGCAGGTTGGTACTAGTCAAGAACACTCTTTCAAATTTACCGACCTATTTCCTTTCTCTGTTTGTGATGCCGGCCTCTATCCAGAATAGACTTGAAAAATTGGAAAGAGATTTTTTATGAGAAGGTCGGTCGGAGGAGCGGAAATTCCATTTAGTCAAATGGGAAAAGGTTTGTACTAGAATGCAAGAGGGAGGGTTGGGGGTTAGGAATCTTAAAGTGTTTAATGAGGCATTGCTGGGAAAGTGGTTGTGGAGATATCTCACGGAAAGGGAGGCATTGTGGAGGAAATTGGTGGTGAGTAAGCATGGTTTGGGGGATCATGCGTGGTTTCCTGCGGAGGTTGTTTTGCCTTTTGGGGTGGGGGTGTAGAAGGGTATAAGAAAAGGGTGGAGTTCCTTTGAGCGATTTCTTGCCTTTGAGGTGGGAAGCGGAGAGACAGTTAGGTTTTGGGAAGATAGATGGTGTGGAGAGAGGAAGCTGAAGGTGGATTTTCCAGCGTTGTTTGAAGACACTAGGGATAAGGGTTATTCGGTTAGATCGGTGTTGTCAAGGGAGGATGGTAGACTTACTTGGAGTCCAGTTTTCAGGAGAAATTTTCATGATTGGGAGGTGGAGTCGTTGCTGCGATTTCTTGAGCTGTTACAGGCTCAAAGGATCGATAGGACAAAAGATAGAATAATTTGGAAGGCAGCTAAGGGTCAGATATTCACAGTTAAATCTAATTACTTGAGGCTGTTGAATTGTGAGCGGAATTTTTTTCCTTGGAAAGCGGTGTGGAAATCTGTAGCGCCCAAGAGAGTGGCCTTCTTTGTATGGGAAGCTATGAACGAAGCTATCCTAATAGTAGATAATCTTCAGAAGCGGAATATTTCTTTAGTGAACAGGTGTTTCATGTGCAAGGCGAGTGAGGAGAGCGTGAACCATTTGCTTCTTCATTGTCCGGTCGCTTCAGATCTGTGGAGTTTGTTGTTGAATCTTTTTAAAGTGCCTTGGGTGATGCCAAGATCAGTTGCTCAGCTGTTGAGGTGTTGGTCTGTTCAACGCAAAAACTGGTGCATCGAGATTTGGGAGGCTGCCCCTTTGGCTGTTTGTTGGGTGATCTGGAGGGAGAGAAATCAACGGGTTTTCGACAATAAGGAAAAGTCTATTCCGGTCTTGAAGAATTCTTTGCTTCGCACTCTATTCTCTTGGTGTGTAGTGGCTGTGAACTATCCTCTGGCTTCGAAAATGTCTTTTGTAGAGTTTGTAAATAACATTTCTAGTGGGTAGAAGCTCTCGAGCTTTGTATACTTCTAGTGTTCTAAGGATGCGTCACCTTTTTTGACGCTCATATTTATATACTCTTTACTTATCAAAAAAAAATGTTTCAAGGGAAGTATTTCTGTTAAGCAAAACTTAGCTTACTTTCCCAATTTACCTAATGTGTCCAGTAAAGGCAAACATCTTACTGTTTTGTGTTCTGCTCTAACATTAGTTATTTAAATACCTTTTCTTGCTACAAGATATTGTTCTTGTTACAAAGCTAGATATCTTTAATAATCTTTTCTGTAACTCATCCTGAATCTTACTATATGATTTACAATTCATAGAATTGATTTACAACTTGATTTAACATTGATCGTCTTCTCTTTCAAAAATGTTGCTTGGTTTTCTGATATAAAACCCCATAAGATTAGTCAAGCAGCCACACATTTTGAAAGATCACCTTCCTCCATAAACTAACTCAAACTTTAATGGATCGCAGAAACTGTTGGAATTCAACAAACCAAGCTTCTTATAGTGTCCACATAGTGACACAGAAGCCATGAGCCACATGCATTTTCACTCACCAGAAATCTAATCTGCTCCTTCCTCCTTAAAGAAGATTGTCCAGAGAACTTAATGCTACTAACCTCCACGTAAGCAATTACGCCCATGAATTCAAAAGACAATCAATGAAAAATTACCCCTCAACTTACACCAAATCCGATTTACATCAACAACTTGAAAGCAAGATACTTCTCCCCTTCTGAATAACTGCAATTCTTTATACAAGTATGTGCATTATTCCGCATTGCATACGAAATATGTACTTTAATGTTTGCAATAAGATGAAAAAAGAAAAGAAAAAAATAGAAAAAGAATGATTGTTGACCTCACAGTGACAAAGAAATGAAAAGTGCAAGTTGAATTTATAAGACGTGGTGCAGAGTTATTAAGTGATCACAAGACCAAATCAAACTTATTGCAGTGCTAATACCAATTACCACAACTATGCCAACTTAACTTGACCCATATAGCCTAACCAATAACTACATATATTTCAATGAATCAACATCCAGACAGCATATAACAAATTTATCTCCAGGTTAGGAAAAAAAAAAAGTAAACAAAAAACAGAAGTAACTCAAAACAGCAAAACAAAAAGTAATTAAAAATAATAATTACATACAGAAACAAGGATTAGAGAGACTTACATTCCGCAGCTGTTTAACTTGCTTGCGGAGGCCACTAATCTCATCATCCAAGTCCGCGTGCATAGGATCAATCCGCAATTGAATCTCATCGGAACCAGCTGCCGGCCTCGTACTCAGCCCTTCCCTGTACACAAATCAAATTTAACTTGACCAGTTCAATTCAATTATAAAATAAATAATTAAAAAATCAAACAAAAGGAAAAACGAAGAAAACGTAGTCTCAGAGCTTCTTTTTATCTACTGAGAAAATGCGTGAGAAAACTAATCAGAATTTAAAGAGCACAAGAATTTACAATCTCCAATCCTAACGAGATCATAATTTACCTCGATCTGTAAGGGGCAGCACCGTAAAAAGCACCGCCTCTGTGAGAATTTTCTGCCATTGAACGAGAAGAATTTTGAGGCGATCGTACTGATGGAGAAACCCTAAAAAACCCGAGGAATTTCTTGTTGGCAGACGTAGAATTCTATTTCTTGCAATTTTGAAAATTTTCCGTCAGGGATTTGTTGGATGAGATGCTGTGGCGCGTTTCTATCTTTTGACCGGTTACAGCGATTTGGAGTTGTGATGTTGTCAAGCGGTTATCTACCGTCAAGATCTAGTGGCTGTTTCATGGTGGGTCCAACTAAAGGTAGCGTTGTGCACGAGTTTTTAAAAATAGGACCAACCTAATTAAGGATGGTAAAATAGTTGTTATAGATAATTATGAGTTAGTTTATTATTTATGTATCATTCATAATTATTCATAACATTTATTTTACCACCCCTAAATTCAATGCAATCAGACATTTGAGTTGATCTTAGTTCTCGAACAAAAAAAACACTAATTTGGATCGAACCAGTCCAATTAATTGCTTATTTATTAATTATATATATATATATATATATATTAATTCCTATTTTCTTGGCAGTTAGTCTATCGACTTCCATTAGATATCAGGAGGCTTCATTCTGGTTTGAATTTGTTCAAATTCTGGTTTGAGAACCATGTGCTTAAATCTGTCAAGTTAGTATGCCATGGAGATGATGAAAAATAAATAGCAAACATTCTAATTCTGAGGCATTTTGGAGCTTGTGTAGAATTTGTAGATGTTCCAGCATTGTTAATGAAACTACAAGAGTTGGAAATGTGTTAGCGATACTTGCATATCCTGTATTTTTCTATGTTAAAGTTGGTGAGTTTCTGTTTCAGGTTCGACTTCATCTATCACGGGATATTCGAAGCTTAATGTATATCTTGTGCGTATGCGTTTTGGTTAATAGAATTTTTGTTACGGATATTAAATGTATTTTTATCGAATGTTTTTTAATTTTTTTATAAAGTTTAAGTCTTTAAAATTTTATTATGTATTTGTATTAAATAGTTCAAAAGTAAAAACAAGAATATTGGTTTGATCCTGGTTCTAGTACAAAAACAATAATATTGGTTTGATCCTGGTTCTCGTACATCTTTAGTTGGTTCTGAATCGGATCAATGTATTGATTCTCATATATATTGGGTTGATTCTGACTTTACATTTTTTGAGAATCGAATTATTGGTCTGGCTCCGATTTTCTCTTTTTTTACAAAAAATTGGATTGAACCGGACCAAACTCACCCCTAATTGGGAACCTTCCGATGGTGGGTGAAGATTTGCTAAGCATCTCCAATGGTTTGAGATTCTTATACAATTCTTAGTTGGGATCCAATGTCACCTACACATTTTAAGAATTTTTCTCTTTAAATTCTTCATTTATTCTTACATGAGTCACACTATCAAATCATCCACTTTATTTACACTATTTTTTTTATTTTTATATTTTTTAAACAAATTAGTTCATTCATATTTTTATAGATACATTAATTCATTTATAATTTTAATGAATTTATTTTAATTTCAAATATTATTTATAAATGCAATAATTTAATCCGTTTATAATTTGAATTGTAATATTACAAATAAAATTTAAAACAAAGATATTATTTTATAATTTTTATTAAAATATTGCATATTAAATACAAAAACAAATTTTTAGAAGAGAGAATGACGAAAGATAGGAGATTGGAGGGTTGTTTATAAATAGGAGATTGTATGATTATTAAAAAAACAAATTTTAAAGTAACGATCAATTTTTTCAAAAATAAAAATAAATCAGAACGGTCAAAAGGTAAAAAAGGGAAAAAAATTCAATTCTTTCTTTGAAGAAGCATCGGTCACAACCATATATATGTATGTACATATATGTATATATAAACTGGCCGACATGTGGGACCATTGAAGTAGGGGGTCTTCACACACCTCCAACAGCGTGAGACACACGCACCCAATGGAAGGGGGTGATACGGCTCACCTCCTCTCCATTAATGTCATCTTAACCTCAATGACAATAGAGTGTTGTTTGCGTGTCTTTCTCTTTCCCTTCTCTCAACACCTCCAATATTAAGGTTTACACGAGGTTTATATAGCTATAAACTAGATTATTCAAGAATTTAATCGTTGCGAGAAATTCATACAGAATGAGTGTTTTATAGAGGAAAAAAAGAAATAAAAATAAGGTCTAACATTAAAATATCTTTGTTGTAAAAGGAGTTTACCATTGTGGAAAAAAAAATCATAAATAAATAAGTGTTTGGCTTTTGATGTGACGGATAACGTGACAAATAAAAAACTATAAAATAATATTTTAAAATATTCATCATTGGAGATACCCATATACTTCGTAACAATAAAAAGTGATGGCGCATACACACTCTATTGGGGCATATATATAAACAAATAAATGTTATATAGTTCATAATGGAAGTGGTGGTTAGTAAAATAGGGAGAGGGCAAAAGAGTGAGGAATTTCGTTTCGAAATAAGTGTCACTTATCAAATGTGACATGGATTATAAAAAAGTGTTTGAAAGCTCCTTAATTTATTACTTTTGATGGCAAATCACCGAGGTTCAATTGTTTTTTTTTTTTCTATCTCAGAAACAAGATGGACAAAATCAATACAACTAACTAGCTAAGGATCAATTTATGTGAGCTAGGGATTGCGTGTCTATAATTTTTTCAAGCCAATTGATTATTGTCACGTATGAAATTTGTACAGATTTAAATACAAAAACTCTTAGAGGTACCTTATCCATGTGCTCCTCATTGGTATAATTATACACCTAGTCAAAGACATAAATTAGTTGTTTTATTGAGAGGTTGATTTTATGCCCTTTCTATGCAAAAAATTATGTAAGAGAGGTCTTATACAATATCTCCAAAATAATTTTGAGCCTCTGAATCTAATGATATCTTGAAAACCGAAAAAAAAAAAAAAAAAAAAGAAGAAGAAGAAGTTAAAGTTAGCTGTATACATTCTTTTCCATCCAAATTATGGTTTAAGATAGGGGAGCCGATGTCAAGGTATTTGTGTGGAAGCTTCCTAGCTACTATATTTTAAGGTCAGGATGTGCAATAAGCTAAGCTAGGACTACCCTTTGATTTTTTTTGTTGAATTCCATTGTGTTTCTCATAAGCTCATACTTTCATTAATTAATGCAAACTATGCAAACTGACGTTTTAAAATAGGATTAATATATATTATTTGGTCTCTGAACTATTCACGAAATATATATTTGGTTCCATTTTTTTTTTTGTACGCGTTTAGTCCTTAAACTCGATTTTTCCTGTGAAATCCCAAAATTTAATTCTTCTCCCAATAGCGATCTCCCCCCCTCTCTCATCTCTCACGACTCAATCTGCCTCAGCCCTGCCACTCCCTTCTCTCTCTACCTCTCTCTCCCCAGTTCCATTGTCATCTCCTCACCCAACCTCTCCATCTCCTTCCACACCCACCATAGCCACCGACCTCCCGGTGAGTCACCCACCATTTATATCTCTTTCCTCTGCTTGATTTCTAAGTCCAGATTTGTCATCTCCTTCTCCTCACCCAGTCTCTCCATCTTCTTCCACGCCCACCATAGCCACCGACCTCCCCGCGAGCCATCAAATATGCCAAATAGAAGTTGTGCCATAGAAGAGAATGTTAAAGTCAAATGAAGAATTTTCTCTTTGTGAAGACAGATCTTAGCTAAATCGAGAAAAGAAAATTCAACTGTAGGTAGAGCTATCAAAATGGGTTGGCAGGGCGAGCCAACCCACTTCAACCCGTCATTTGGCGGGGCGGGGCGGGCCAACCCAAAAACATGGCGGGCCTAAAAAATACCAACCCACCACTTTTAGGTGGCGGGTCGAGCCCAATGGCCCAAGCCTTTTGACACTTTTAAATGCCAACCTACAACCCACCAACCCACCATTTGGTGATCGGCCAGCCCAAAAAAGTAGCGGGCCTAAAAAATACCAACCCAACCCACCTCTTTTAGGTGGCAGGGCGGGCTAACCCAACGGGCCCAACCCATTTTGACAGCTCTAACTGTAGGTGGTCGACCGATAGCCTTTTTTTATGGCAACCCCTTGGTCTTAGGCTTTAATCCATAAGCGCAATCTCATCTCCAACGGAGCTAGGAATTCTCGTAATGGGCACTAAACTCTGTTCCGGGGCTAATTAGCAAAATGTAGCTCTCCGATCCTCTGCTCAATTTCTAAGTCCAAATGTGCTATCTCCTTCTTCGATTTCGCTTCTTGTCTCTGCTAATGGCCGACCTTCGTTCTCCGCTTCTGCTCAATTCCGAAGAAGGCAGCATAACTGGTCAGCTCGTATCTCTCTCCCTCGTCAATTGCAGAACACCATATTTTGGAACTCCCTCTCACAGATTCACGTAATATTGTTTTAATTTTTTCGATTAATGGCTGAATTTGGGAATTTGTTGCTTGGGTGTGTGAATATTCTTGCTATAATCATGTGGAGATGGTGATTTTTCAAAGAAAAAAATAGAATAATAAAATTTCTGAAGAATCGTAGGTATTGAAGACAGCAAAACTAAACGAAATGTGAGGAAAAATACAATTTTAATTAGTTGGTCAAACAATTTTTGAAGAATCGTAGGCATTGAAGACTGTACATTTAGTTAATAGAAGTGGGATTTCAGATAATGAAGGGTAAATTTTGGTGCTTTTTTATTTTTCGATTAATATTATTGTAGAGAGATCGTGAAGGAAAAATTTAGGATTTCAAATAATTTTTTATGGCAAAATTCACGGTAAGCACGTGAAGGGGGATCTCACAGCAAAAATTAAGTTCAATGACCAAATGCATACATTAAAAAATTAGTGGACGAAACGCATATTTCGTGGATAGTTCATGGACCAAATAATATATTAATCCTTTAAAATATTAAGCTTTCGCAAAACCTTTTAACAAAACATTTAAAACAAATTGTTTACAAGATTTGTTAAAACATAACAAGTATTGTTGGATCCATGGGGAAATGATACGTGGTCCTTATATGTTAGGACTCAATGTTTTGATTCAATTTATGTTCGTGAGTCGAAAGTGCTTTTATTTATCCATGCATTATCACAAACTAGTATTTGTATCCGTGCATAAAACGTAAGTTATATATATATTTTCAACTAAATTATACATACAAAATTAAAAGAATAAATTAGGAGACACTACTTAACTAAAAATATATAACAATAAGATTAGTTATTATAGATTTTGAAAATTAATCATTTTCTACAACATAATTTTATATATGATTATTCAATTGAAAAAAAGCAAACACCAAAATGATCATTTAGTCACACTATGATTTTGACATGGATCAAATAATTCAAGACTTTAACATTACTACATCTATTCCAAAAGAAAGGATGACGATAATTTAAAAACGGATGGAGATTTCATTTCAATAATTTTTGGATGGACACAAAGATAACGATGAATAATAATCTTGGGTCGGAAGAAGCATATATTTACTGATTAAATATCATCTAATAGAAAAAGACAATAATATGTACAATTGGCCCCCCAAAAAAGTCATTAAATACTATGTTAATTATGTGCTACCTATGTTCCGGGTAAAAAGTCATTGTTTAAAAGTCAAACTTTTGAAAAAAAATGACACTTTTAGTAATCCATCTATATCTATCTATCTATATTATAAAGAAGCTAGGTAATTGACTAGGGCTATTCAGAGGTCAGGATTTAATTTTTTTTACTATCATCCTACGGTTGTCATTTATTTGGATAACCTCCTCTTATGAGTTTCTTTATACTATTAGAATTAAGTTTCCTTATAAAACAACTAGGTAATTGACTAGGGCTATTTAGAGGTTGAGATTAAATTATCTTTAAAAATAATGTTTAACGGTTGAGATTCACCATCACATTCACATGTGTGGGTAGTTATCTATTTTTAACCTCATACAATTAATATTATGAGTAGTCACCCATTTTTCTTCTCCTTATATTTTATCTTCATATTACAAAGTCGCACCCTGCAATTAGTCTTTTGAACAATCACCTCTTATAAAATACCAGTCCCTCAACTATCACTTGAAGCAATGTACCCCTCAACTGTAATATTTTTTTAAATAGCACCTTCTATATATTTAGGTACAGTCATTTGAATTGACGAAATCATATATACTGACACCGTACTATTGGCATAGAGATGCCAAAACACATGTGTAATTAGTAAAGGCTAATTACAGGCTAAGATTAATTCTTTTATTGCTTCTTTTTCTTCTAAAAATAGATAACTGTTCGAATAAAGGAATATTCTACGGCTTACTTATTATTTACGGTTTTACAGTTGTACATTTATTGTTTTATGGTTTTACCGATATTGTTTTACTGAGATTTATTGTTTTAACGTGCATAACTAATCAATTTAATTTTAGTCCAGCGGTAAGTTTTGAATATTTGTATTTTAATTTTTTCTTTTTAATTATTATCTTAATTAACTTAACCAATTTAATTTTTTCTGGCCCGCAATTTTTTATACAAATAAAAAAATCGTAAGTTTTGTAACTTGAAATATTTGTTTTTTTTTTCTTTTTAACTGTTATCGTAATTAATTTAATCAATTTAATTTTTGTCCGGCCAGTTTTTTTGTTCGGCAATTTAATTTTTTTCCGGCCCGTAATTTCTTATACAAATACAAAAATTCATAAGTTTTGTCCGGGCTATTTTTTTGGTCGGCCCGTAGTTTCGTGTACAAATTATTAATTAATCCCTCCGTTTCGGGTAAAGAGACCTTTACGATTTTACAAATATTTAGTTATAGTTTCTTAATTAATTTTTTTCATCATGCTCGGTTCATACATTGACCACGCTTTTACTGGCACCGTGCCATCGGCACAGGCACGAGTTTATTTTTATAGAATGTTGGATATTTTCTCACTGTTGTGGTTTCGTTTGTTGGGGTATGTGTTTTGGTTTCCATTGATTTAATTGTCATTTTTTTTCGCTTTTAGGGTTGATTAATTTGGATCAAATGCATCTCCGTTTGCCTGTTAGATTTTGTATAATAATATGTGGGAGGATTCGAGTTTTTGTAGATGAAGCAGAAATTTTGATTAATTGAATATGTTTGAATTTTCTTTGTCTCATGTGTAGGTGAAAATAATGGACAAAGTTATTGTATCTCACATTTACAAACTTAAGCAAAAACCAGAAGAAAAAGATTGAGTTTTCGTTATTGAGAAAACAATAAAATTTTCTTTTTGTATTTTAACAGTAGTTACAATTAAAATATTTATTTCTTGGTTTTCTTATAAAATAAATATCGAAGTAAAATATTTTATTTTGTTAGGTATTTGGGTTCATTTCCACATTATTTCATTTATTAATAAATTTTCAAACTGACGTCGTGCCATCGGCACAGGTAAGAGTACTAGTATATATATAAAGACAGATGCATCTATAAAAAGAAATATCCCGCCAAAATTTTCTTTCCAAAAATATAAGGTTCTCCATTTATTAATATAGGTACAACTTTGCATGCTATCTGAAACAAATTAAATGTATCATTACACTTCACACTAATCCATATAAAATGTCATTTTACATTCCTTGATACATGTGCCAATCATGCTTGCGAGCATCATTCAAATTTAAAAAGTCATATTGTATTGCACATGGAGAATATATATTGTATTCTTTTGCCCAACATATATGGTTTAGCTTTGATATTTTACTTCAAAAAAATTCTTCCTTCCCTGTTAAAATACCTTGACTTGGTGTTTACCCAGATCTTTTAAAAAATAAATTAAATCCATCTATAAAGTTATGATTTATATTTATAATTTTATTTTCTTAAAAATAAAATTATGTACTTCTTATAAATTACATATCCAAAAATTTTGGATCTACATCTGTGCTTGAAGTAAGCAGGTCTGAAAAATTAGAGGATATAAAAATAAATTAACAAAATTGAAATAATTTGTCAATATATAATTTAGGAAAATTCCAACTCTAAAATTGACAAGCTCAAATTATCTAGTTCTATGAAAAAAATTAAAACGGAACTAATTAAAATGTTAAATCCTATATTTTTAGATCTATTTTTTTAGAAGAATTTTTTTTGAAGTAAAATGCCAAAACTAAACCATATATGTTGGACAAATGAACACAATATATATTCTCCATGTACAATACAATAGGACTTTTGAAATTTGAATGATGGTCACAAGCATGATTGACACAAGTATCAAGGAATGTAAAATGACATTTTATATGAATTAGTGTGACGTGTAATGATACATTTAATTTTTTTCAGATAGCATGCAAAGTTGTACCTATATTAATAAATTGAGAATCTTATATTTTTGGAAAGAAAGTTTTGGCGAGATATTTCCTTTTATAGATGCATCTGTCTTTATATATATATATATATATATATATATAGATATAGATTACCCTATTTTGAATATTTTTCTTAATATAACATAATTAACAAGTATTAAAATTTCAAATTTATTAATAGCAAATATCATCAAATCATTTAAAAATAATGATTACAATATAATGTTAAATTTTAAAAGTAAAACCAACAATTTAATATCATTCCACGGTTCGAAAGAACAAAAAGTAGATCGAACTAATCTATATAAATAATACAATTTACATTAAAAAAAATTACGGCATAAAAAATATACATATATATTAATAAATTAATATTATGAAATTTATAATTTATAACCTTAACCCTTAGTATAAATAGTAAACTTAATTTTTTGTATGCTTAATAACACTAATATTAACAGCAAATATCACCAAATTATTTAAAAATAATGATTAAAATATAAGATTAAATTTTAAAAGTAAAACCAATAATTTAATATCATTCCACGGTTCTAAAGAACAAAAAAATAGTTAATAGCTGAATAGTAATTCATAGGTCTATTAAGAAATTACAAATTTACAATATATAATTCAACATTTGATTAAATAAAATGTTAATTACCCAGTCATATTTGACTTATTTTTAATTTTTTTGTGCGCTTATTTTTATTTTTAGGGATTCTTTTTATTTTTTTCAGTTTTGGTCATCCAACACTATGCTGGTTGTCGAAAAAAAATAAGTTTACTATTTATACTAAGGGTTAGGGTTGGAAATTATAAATTTCATAATATTAATTTATTAATATATATATATATATGTATTTTTTTCTGCTGTAAATTTTTTATGTAAATTATATTATTTGTATATATTAGTTCAATCTACTTTTTTTTCTTTCGTATAATTTCTACCATTATAAAGTTTAAAAAATTAACTTTTTATTATCTTTCTAGGATATAAACCGGAACAAATAAATACATCAGATATGAACTTGAGAAAATTTTAACATTAGGGATACCATGGAATTGAGTGGTTACTATTTATTTAACAAATAAATTATAATATGTGATTTAGTGGTCTATTGGATGAGGTATTTTTCTAGGCCATTACGAGACTTTACAAAGATGGTTCGTTCGATCCCTTCCCGCCCCTTGGAGAAAAATCAGAAAGTGCTCGATCCCTTCCGCCAAAAAAAAATTGATTGGTTACTTTTGGATATTTTTTCATATTTTGCCCCGTTAAACTGCGCCCAGCGCCAACAAAAGACACTAACCCCACCAGGCACCAGGCACCAGGCACCAGGCCACCACCCTTTCTTATACATCACCAACATCACAGGAGAAAGAAAAGAAAAGAAAAAAAAAACCGAAAGCAAAACATGGGGAGTGATGGCCGGGTTATGGAGAGAAAATCCAGATGCCTATGCCTCCATGGATTCAGAACCAGCGGCAAAATCCTCAAAACACAGCTCCAAAAGTGGCCGGAATCTGTACTAAGTAAGATCGACCTCTGCTTCCCCGATGCGCCTTTCCCTTGCCAAGGCAAATCCGATGTCGAAGGAATATTCGATCCTCCCTATTACGAATGGTTCCAATTCAACAAGGTTCTAATCCAGTTATCTGTCTCTCTCACCCACAAAATACCATAATTAATAAATTAAGTTATGCTGATTTTGCAGGAATTTACGGATTATACGAATTTTGATAAGTGTTTAGAATATATAGAAGAGTGTATGATAAAGCACGGACCGATTGATGGTGTTCTTGGTTTTTCCCAGGTGATTTTTCTTTCTGTTTTCGATTTATTAGAATAATCTTCTTTTTGTTGATAATTTCCCGTCGAAATTTTGCTAACTATAATGTAGTGATGAGGAGTTATTTCATTAACGATTCAGGGTGCGATTTTGTCAGCAGCATTGCCGGGACTTCAATCCAAGGCACGATTCTCGCTCTCTATCAATCGTTGTCTCCAAATTTTGTCTGTTCCACGTTTTTGAATAGAAAATTGAATATATTGTGTACAGGGTGTAGCACTTAGGAAGGTGCCGAAAATAAAGTTTTTAATAATAATAGGAGGAGCCAAGTTAAAGAATAAATCAGTGGCCGAGAAGGCATATTCGTCTCCAATTGAATGCCCGTCCGTCCACTTCTTAGGTATATCTCCGTTCTCAATTCTCATATATTCACTCAACTGTTGAAGGTTTGTAATTTTGTTGAAGCAACAACAACATTATAAAACTAACTGCTGCATTGATATAACTATGAGTATCTGCTATTAGTGGCAATTTGTGTTTTGGCTGCTGACATTTCAAAAGTCAGACTAGACTGCCAAACCAGTGGTCCATTCAACTATAAGGAAACAAGGCTGCAACTGCCAGCAAGAAATTTGTTATGTTCATATATTACATTTTGGGTATTGAGTAGAGGGGATAACCACTTTGTGGACATGGTTTATTTCTATGCGTCTTGCGTAAAATCTATCATTCCGTGGTGATTTTCTACGGTGGGGACATATTTTTCTATGCATCAATTCATGTGTAAAACCAACTATTCATTGGTAATTTTCTACATTACAGATGGTAATGTGATACAGCGCTAAGTGTAACAAGTTGTATGTTTAAGCCGTAAATGTCTGCCTTATAGTCAATTCCTTGATTATGGTGAATAGGACTTGATATATACATGGCTAAACTGTCACAAACTTTTTTGGTGATTCTAATATTATTGTTTTTGTGATATGATGGCAGGAGAGACGGATTTCCTGAAGCAATATGGGATGGAGCTATTGGAATCCGTTGTCGACCCTGTAGTGATTCATCATCCTAAAGGCCACACCATACCAAGGCTCGGTAAATTTTGTCAATCCCGCTTTACCAAACACTCTTCTTACATGCATCTTTCGGTACCTTGGAAAGAAAACTTGAACTAATAGGTTGTTGGAAATGTACAATCTGGTGTGACTTGCTCGTATCTCTCTTTTTTTTTTTTTTAATCTTTCCAGATGACAAGGGTGTGGAGACCATGCTGAGCTTCCTCGAAAGGATTCAAAAGTTGATTTCCAGCAAGGAAGAAGCTGTGAAGTGAATTTTTGGTTGAAATCAGTGGCAGATCCATAAAATTTATTCTGTGGGAATACAAATATAGTGATATTTTATTACAATACAAAAGTTTAGAAACCATAATTGTGTTGGAAACTTGTAATAAATAAGAAGGAAATTGTACAACTGTTAGTATGATTTTTCTTAATGGTTCATTTGTCTTATTGCAAAGTTGATTTTGGAAAAATTAAGACTTAAAAGTATTGTATTGGAGTTAGTTAGAAAGAATAGTTTTGGGTTTGTCTTGATTGGAAAATTAATAAAACTTTGCCTAGTATATATACAAGCTCTTTTTTATTAAGAAATAAGATTGTATGGCGTAAAGAACTTACTGTTTTTCAAAAAAAAAAAAAAAGACATATCTATAATACAATTCATACTGCACGCCAGAATCGACTAAAGCCTAATCGCGTCGAGATCAATTCATTTACCGAGATCTGAAGGTCCCAATTTTGCCTAAGTTTCACATGTGCGGAGGGTAGTTTCGACCTTATTTTTATGTGTGCGTATTCCATTCTCCCCGACTCTTTCAGAGTCCTCTTGCAACCCTTCTTCCTCCGTGCGTATCCTTCTCATCCTTCCCAACTCTTTCGGATTCCTCTTCCAATGGGTTTTCCTCTGCGATTCCAATTCCTTCACCGAGTCTTCATCTTTTCCTACAAAACCCTTGCTTCTTCGTCCCCGCCGAAATCCCTCACTCCAATCGTGCCCTTGCTTCTTCGTCCCCGCCGCTGCCCCTCACTCCCTGAAATCGTCCCGGTTCCCGCCTTGAAATTGTAAGCTTCTCATTCTTCTCTTTATTTGTGATTAGGCAATATAAAATGTCAAAGTAATTGAAATTCGCCCTTCCCTTTACAGAGAGCTTCTCCCCGAATTTACAGAGAGCTGCTCGATTCACCCTCATCTGTGTAGTCTCCTGCCCTCATCTGGGTCTCCCGCCTTGAAATTGTAAGTTTCTCTTTCTCTTTCTTCTCTTTATTTGTGATTAGGCAAGCACAAAATGAGAATGTAGTGTTTCTTTAATATGCATCCCAGATTCTGGTTTTCTGTTTGTTGCTTTGGATGTCCTGGCCTGTGATTCTTTGCATGTAAGATTGTAGTTTGAAGAGTTGAGTAACAATTCTTTCTTCATTACTTTCTGCTGCAATTTCTCCTAACTCAACATTTTGATGAGTCACACAGCCTCCCAACAATGCATCCTAGCCGGCCCGCATGGGCTTAAGGGATTAGCCATACATGGGTAATTTAACAGGATTGTAAATAACTACAGAAAACTGAAACTTTTGATGAGTCACACAGCCTCCCAACAATGCATCCTAGCCGGCCCGCATCAACCCCCTTTTCTTTAATACTGAAACTTTCCCTGCCAAATGCACCAGTACTTAACATGGCTGCCTGCGCCAGCACATATGCTTGATCTTTTATGTCTTTGTTTGGTGAATACATTAGCAAATTAATGAATGAATTCAGATTTTTGTAGATTTGTGGCAGGATTCTGATGGGATCCACCCGATTTGAAGAGTAACCAATCTGCTCAATCAATAGAGACAGCAAAGATTGCTGCAAAATAGTTGGTAATGCTAAAGCATTGCTTGGGAGGAGTTTAAATACCATGAGTAGTCAATATAGGTTTTGGCAGGAAAAATTCTTTTTAATGCACCAGGCTTTAGGAAAACTAACCAGCACAACACCTCATTCCAACCACCAAGATGATGTTCGGAAGGAAAATCGGCCTTGCAAAAAAATGGTTATTTATGACTACTACATAAATTAACCAAAGTGTAATGAAAAGGTAAAGGGGTTGGAAGTTTACATTAAACTTAGAATTTTAAACAAAGGTCATGAAGAGAAATCAGATAGATGGGATCAATGTGCATTCTGAACCAAAATTTTACATTGCATTATAGAATGTCAAACTGTAAACTGTTTCAGTAGGATCTGGATACAAAGGGTGGAAAGTTCATCTGTTCTTCTTACACTATCAAAAGACTTTATTTCTTATGTCACCTCCAGTATACTATAGAACTCATAGCAACATTATACAAAGTCATGTTAGAATCAGCCAATTAAGTCAACCGGTAATACCTCACTGTTCACTGTTGAATATATCATACCCTCAGTACCTCCACCAATAATGCAGAAATCAGTAACAAATTTTCGCTAATTAATGTCAATATTTAAATAATTAGATAAGAACTAAGAAGAAATCGCGATGATTTTAAATAATGCAGGTGAACGCTGAACCCCATCAAAGTGATCAAACATGTAGATAATCACTCATTTTTTATATACTGTACCAAAAATAGTATCTGTATTTGATTGTTTTTGTTTATGTTTTAATGAAGCATATTTTCTTTTTTATTCACTCTAAATCACTCCAAAAAAAATTACTTTTATTTATTATCATGATAGCTAAAATGGTGACTTTAAAATCTATAAGAAAACTTTCCTCTCCTTTAGACAATAATACTTCCTCCATTGTACACAAAAATTTCATGTTTCGAAAGTCTAATTATTAAGATATGTTCCTTCATTTATAGATGGGGATTGAATCTAGGCCTTGGAATAACATCTCATTTCTGCCCTAAGTGTTTCTTTAATATGCATCCCAGATTCTGGTTTTCTGTTTGTTGCTTTGGATGTCCTGGCCTGTGATTCTTTGCATGTAAGATTGTAGTTTGAAGAGTTGAGTACCAATTCTTTCTTCATTACTTAGAAGCTTGGACTTTTATGGAGCATGATTAGAAAAATGTTCTGACTGTATTTGTCAATGAATACACATTAATATGTTCCTTCATTTATAGATGGGGATTGAATCTAGGCCTTGGAATAACATCTCATTTCTGCCCTAATTCCATTTTAAACTGTGATAACAGTGTGAATTTTAACCTGAAAATTTATGCCTCTTTTTGCTTATCAAAAAAAAATTATGCCTCTTTTTGCAATTTCATCTCCAAGCTTCAAGATTGGAATTCCATCAATATATTCCATTACTAAGACCCTCCTATCCAAAGATCAAAGAGTTTAAAGCATCAGCAATAAATTGGCATAATTCCCAAAGAGAAGATCCATCAATCCCTTATCAGAGTTTTCTATGTACTCCTATAATCATAATAAGCTGTACAACTTGAGAAATTCCAAATAACTTGGGCCATCTACACGGTCGGATGCAGTCACTACATTTAGTATCTAGCAGGAACCCTTTTGGTACTCCATGCCAATGAGCATTAGTTTAATTAACCCTTTTTGACCCGTCCCATATTGACGTTGCGCCGTAGGCAAGTATCCCAAATTAAGTTGGGCTCCTTTTTTTCCAGCTCTTTCTGTCTTTAGTCTATTTTCTCTTCATGTGTCTTCTGAGCTTGCCGTCCTTACTGTTGTTCTTCATGGAGATCAATACCCACCAAGTTCCAGATGACCTTTTCCCAAGGGCAGCCTCACTAAGCGGCTAACTCAAGTTTAACATTGGCTTCAATCAGATCTCACAAAACTATCATAAACAGAATGTTACAGAACTGGGATATAAACTTTTAAAAATAAGACTTCCCCTTGGGCTCATACTTGCCGAGGCAGCTGTTAAATACCAATGTCAGTAACAGCAATCCAAACTTGATGCGGGAATAGTTCGCGAGTGAAAGGTATTTTTCAAGCTTACCGGAGACACTGGAGTTCGAGATCATGATCGAGATCTGCAAAAATTTCCATAACCACCCAGTTTAATGCCCCTTAAGACTTCTAATCCAAACGAATAAATGTTGCCACAAACAGAAGGCTACACCTTACTTTCCTTTACATCATTCAACAAAGCAGGCATCAGGCAAAATTTAAAATATGTAAACTCGCAAAATAAAACAGAATCTATCTAAACAAATTTCTTGCTCCGGCTGTCCCAAATTGAGTATCCCTTTCATAGAAAAAGATTGTCCCAAAATGGTCGTATTTTTGTATGAAATTATCAAAATCGCCATCTATCTATATTGTGATACTAAGGCCATGCAAAATACTAAAAAGGAACACTCAATTTAGGATGGAGGGAGAACTATTGAACCATTTTTTTAAGGAAGTGAAACAGGTAACATGTAATCATCATGATTATTTTTTTATTACTTTGGTGAAAATAATCACAAGCAATATCCGGTCAATATAGTCATCTATAAGTTCCAAACATAGAAACACAAAAAGAATTTGGGAGGACAGAGACAAACAATCAACTTAAAAGCATATTTAAATATGCATACAAGAAAAGACACCAACTTTTTAACAATAATAAATAAAAAAACAACTTTGCCTAACCAAAAAAATGGATTCAAAGAAAATAAATTACTTCAAACCAGTACAGGAAGTCTTTCAACTGTCTTAAGTATCTTAATTGAGAAAAATACCAAAAAAATCTCATTAAAAAAATCTCATTTCTTAAAAATCTCAAAAATTATTTTTCTATCTAAAAAGTCTCAAAGTTAAACTCTTAATATCAAAAACTCTAAAACTTAACGTTTCTTCTAATAAAATTCATAATAATAATAATAATAATAAAACAACAACACCAACAAATAACTTACAATTAATACTATTATTGTTATTAATAATAATGTTCACATTATTATTAATAAATAATAATAATATTAGTATTATTATCATTATCATCACTACTATGACTACTGATATTACTACTACAATTTCATAAGTGTAAAGGTTAATTTTTTAAATCTGAAAAAATTAATTTTAGATTTTAGAGATTAGATAGTTGTTTTGGGATGTTTTTGAATCAGTTAGGGGTTTCTTTTGCAGCCAGGATGTTTTTGAATTAGTTTTCATAATTCTTTTGTAACCTTCTCAACGGCTACAATCAGTAGATAACCCTATTTCCCTCTTTGGTTTCTCTGCCGACTTCTAAACACTAATATCGACTTCCTAACAAGACTGATATTAGTTTTTCAGTTGGATTGCTTAATCTCTCAAGAAGTCAAGAACAAAACAGCATATGTTTGTAAGACCTTTCAGCCTCGAATATAAATTAGGAAGAACAAGACTGTGGGATCTTGGAGGGTAGACTACTTCAGATCTTAGAGCAACTTATTGGACCAAGATTTTGATTTATCAAGTTTGAAATCATTAATAATCTTTGCATCCAGTTTCCTCCCTATAATCATTGATTTTGATTTATCAAGTTTGAAATCATTAATAATCTTTGCATCCAGTTTCCTCCCTATAATCATTAAGCCCTTCTCCCAAAATCCTTCAGTTCACTGTACAATTCTATCAATAATATCATATGTGCTGTAAGGGAACATTTTAAGTATTCACTTTTAGAAACTTTTTGCATTTTTTTGAACAATCAAATAAAATATATCATATACCTGTCAAGAATGTAATGTAAACCTCCCAACTCGCAATTATGACTTCGTTTGGATATCAGAAAGTGCTAGAGAAAGGAATTTTGGGCTGCGAGGTTTAAGGCATTCCCAACAGCTACACTTTGGGCAGCGAGGTTTAGGGCATTCCCAGCAGCTACATTTTGGGCAGCGAGGTTTAGGGCAGTCCCAGCAGCTACATTTTGGGCAGCGAGGTTTAGGGAATTCCGGGCATTTTGGCCGCCTCAATTTTATCCAACAACACTTCTTGGAAGCACTTGAAGTGGCAGAGTGTGATCGATTTGATAGCCGGAGAGTCTGCCTAATCTTTTTTAGGCGGAGTTCAGTGGTCATATTCTCCATTTCATAGACAAATATGCAAAGATGAAGAATGTAATCTGGATACAGCACTAAGTTGCAATGCCCACCTCCTTTGATCCACAAGGGCTTTCCGTTCCGTTTTCATTTTAGTTAACGGCTCTTTCTATTACTCAAGTTGTTGTTTTCTTTGACTTTACAAGTTCAATTGAGTTGATTTCATTTCATATAAATTGTAATTCTTATTTGGAACTCATCTGATCATTCATACAGGCCCTCAATTATCCTACCAAAATATTCTTCTTTTGTGATGTAGAACCAGGACGCGTGGGAGAAACTGGTGTAGCTCCAAGCCACGTGGTATATAGTAGGATTAAAGATAGGTACCCTGAATTTTTGAAAAAACTGGAAGAGCGTGGTGTATTATATTCAAAGCCAATGGCGGAAGAGGATGATAGCTCTAACCTAGCTGGCCGTGGTTGGAAGTCAACTTTTCATACAAACGATAAGAAGGTTGCTGAGCAAAGGTTTGTGGTTAATGGTTTCACTTTCGCTATTAATTATGTGAGTTTTCATGGATAACTATCTTATGCACCAACACTAGCATTCTATGTGAGACCCTACTACTTATTAGTATCCAAGAGGACTGAAAGAAGTTTATATTAACGACATAGGATGATCAAAGCTAGGTTTTTCAAAGTATGGCAAGAATTTAAAATTGATTTGTGAACATAATTAGGTCATACCATGTCTAAGTGCCATAGTGATCGAAATATACGACTTAAGATGAGGCTGTTTAACAGGGCTGCGGAGCTGGGGATGAATTTGGAGTGGCGGGAGAATGTGGCAGTCATTAAGACTGATCCAATGCCAGCTATCAAATTTGATGAGGAAATGCAGCGCACCACCTATGGGGTTAAAGAATGGAGTAGAGCCTGATTCGTTGCCAACTTTGAGAAACGGGGAAGCATTACCTGCTGATTGATATCCTCCATGAATGTTCAAAAATAATGGACCAGGAAATGGTTGCTATACCTTGGCAAAAAGGTGACTTTCTGCATATGCAGTATGAAATAGGTCAAATGTACAGAGTCATGAAAATGCAACAATAATTTTTTGGGTTAACACTCACAGTAACTATGGCTTATTTTGATTGATGATGCCTAATATTGATTGCACTTGGTAAATCTTGATTTATTTCCATTTGAAAACATTTACCAATTCTTATATGTCCCATTTTTTGTGTGAGTTTTTATAGTCTATGAATCAGTGAATGAATAATTTTTGTTAGTAGAGTTACAATTTGATTTTTCAGTCTCTTTACAGTGGTATAATTTGATTTTTCAGTGTTCTATTCCTTTCTCTCTTTTCTTCTCAGTATCGCCGCCGGTTTATCTTGCAAAGCAAATTGCTTCCAGTATTTAGGTGAAATTTCGTGAGTTTCGTTCCTCGCTGAAACTGCTTTGAAGCCATTAATTGTCATGCCTATGTCATTAATATAGAATGTATTTAATTTAGAGATCTCTAAATTGTGGTTGGTTTTAATTTGATAGGTGAGACTCTCTCTCTCTCACACACGCACAAAGAGTACACAATCAATCAAGAATCAAGATGGTGATAAAGGTGCATGGACTTGCAATGTCATTCTGCACCGGAGTTTGGAGTCTGGACGAGTGATGGCTTGCCTTCACGAAAAGGGAGTCGAATTCGAGGTCGTCCATGTCAACCTCATGGAGGGTGCTTACAAGCAGCCTTCTTTCACTAGCATGAATACCTTTGGCCTGATCCCTGTACTTGAAGACAGAGATCTTATACTCTTGAATCAAAAGCAATCACTTCATACATAGCAGAGAAATACAAAGAGAGCGGGACTGATCTTCTAGGCTCAGTAATCCAAAAGATGCAGCAATGGTGAAAGTATGGTTAGAGGTTGAAGCCCAACAATTCAATCCTTTTACATTTGTGCTTTTCGCCCAGGCTATCCTAGCTCCGGTCTATATGGCCAAACCCCAGCAGTGATCGATTCAAACAAGGAAAAGCTCAGAAAAGTGCTCGATGTCTACGAGGGTAGGCTGACCCCATGTTAAGGCTTGGTGGGGAAACATTTCTTCTAGGGCTGCTTTCCAGAAAATCGCACATGTCATGACTTTTGGCTAAAGCTTCAACCGTTAGCTCTTGAAATTAATTAGTTAGTGTTTTGATCTGAATAGGTTGTCAAATTCACTTCCTGTTTGTTTCATTTTATTTCCTTTCTTATTACAATATAATTTTAGTTATTTTGATTGATGATGCCTAATATTGGTTGCACTTGGTGAATCTTTATTTAACATCCAGTCCTAATACAATCACACAGTATGTGTACACTTGAACTGAACATTGTGTTCATTTAATACATGATTAATATATATATATATATATATATATTTGATACTGACATCGTCTCATAAGGACATCGTCTCATTGTCTGTTAATTTGATCTATTTGTCTGACCCGTTTTTTCTGACCCGTCATTTCGTATACAAATTAATCAATTTACTGTTTTACCAAGATTCTACGGCTATTGAATAAAAAAAATTATTTATTTTTTTCTCATAAAGGGAGCGTTGAAAGGGATCGAACCTGAGACATCACACATTGTGAAGTTTCATCTCTACCACTGAACCACCCCCTTAGGGCAAAAAAATTATTTTGCAACACCAATTTCCAAATAATGTCTCAATTTTTTTAAAGGAATTTTCATTGTAGTTTTTAAAAAGTTGATGAATGTCAAATTTTTAAACGAAAAATTATGTGCGGGCATTCATTTCAATGTAATATTGATATATATGAAATATAAAGAATGTCTCTTTGTCACGTTTAATCTCATAATCTCAACCGTTTTTATCACGTTTTTTTCCATCCCTATTTTATTCCTGCGAAAATTAATGAGATATTACGGTTTACAAGACAATTTACAATTATTATTTTACATTTAATATTTTATAGTTAATATTTTACGGTTTTACAGTTATTTGCGAAAATTAGTTATCTTTTACTGAGATATTACGATTTTACGCTTAATATTTTACGCTTTACATTTTTATGGTTGCGAAAATTTGTATTTTTTTCTTTTTAATTATTATCGTAATTAACTTAATCAATTTAATTTTTTTCCGACCCGTAATTTCGTATACAAATTTAAAAAAACAAAAAAAAACCTATGTTTTGTAATTTGAAATATTTATTTTTTTCTTTTTAACTGTTATCGTAATTAACTTCAAAGAATTTAATTTTGTGTCCGCCCATTTTTTCGCCCATAATTTCGTATATAAATTATTAATTAATCCCTCCGCTCCGGCAAAGAGACCTGCTTTGAAAGTCAATTTTTTTTAAGAAAATAATATTTTTAGTAATTCATTTCTACAATATCTGCTTCATTTATTAATAAATTTTCAAACTGGAGCCGTGCCATCGGCACGGGCAAGAGTACTAGTATATATATATATATGAGCAATGGCCTGAGCAGCGGTCACATGTGATCGCTCTACCATAAGGGCATGTGCTTACACTCTACCACGAGGGCACGTGCTTATATTCGACTGCAAGCATTGTTAGATTTATCCCGTAAGGTGACCCATATGAATTAATGGTAAATAAAGTTTTAACATGTAAAGTGTCCCACTTCGATGGTTAAGTGAGAATAAAATTATATTAAAGCTTGGGAGTTTTATAGTGGTACTCCCTCTTCCTATGCCTTTGAAAATTGTACATAATATATACATAATAATAGACACATATGTATATATTTTCCCTTTAATGGATAAACATCACTTCTTAATGTTTATCTATTCTTAATGTTTATCTATTTGCCATCCTTGTGGCGGTGGCTTGGAGGCTAAGGAAATTGGTTTGTTTTTAACAAACCCACTTTCTCATTATATATATAGGTATGGTTTCATCCGTAAGAAGAGGCGGAGATATATATATATATATATATATATATATATATATATATATATTTGAGAGAAAGACTAAGAGTGAGCCTTCATAAAAGAATAGTAAAGAAAAGGGAAATTAAAGGGAAATCTCCTCGCCATCAAGGAGAAATTAAAGTACAAGGCAAGGTCGAAAATTCCACTTTCCTGAACTGCTGTAAATTGAAATTGACATTATGGATCCAGGTTAGTTTCTATTACATGTTTTTGTCCATTAAATCGTGAGAATTATGTGTTCCAAGGTTTTGGGTTTTATTAAAGTATCACGAGTTTCTAGAAAATTATTTATGGTTGAAACTCATGCATGTATAAAAGTTTACATGTGGTATCAGAGCTTAAGGTTGCGAACTCATAATTTCTCCGATTAAAGTGTCAATTATATTTTTACCTGTAAAGTTTGTACAGTAATTGTACTTGTAATGTTGGTTGCTCTTGTATTGTTTAAGAGTGAAATTAAAGTTTTTGTGCAGTAAAGTTTTTGCGCAAAATTAATTGGGTGTTTAACACCGATTATGTTGAATTTCAAGCTTTACCGAAAATTTGCAGAACAAATTGGATATTATGTTTTATTTTCCAAATAAAATTTTAATGTTCTGTTAAAGGCTTGAAATATAAAAGTATAATTTATTGTTAAGACATTAATAGCTTGTTAGTCACCAAAGTGGCCTGGCTGAATGGAATGTCTAACACATTAAATTAATTTTATGTCAGTTGTTCATGAGTACAGAGATGCCTCTAAAATGACAAGAAAAGTTGATTGAACAAATGAGTTTATAGATTAATTGCTAGAAGGTCGTCCAAAGACGGACCATTGCAATTACTAGTCTATAACATTAACGGGACTAATCATTGTACCTTGGTTAAATAGGGTGTATATCCAAAGATAGACACTTATTTGACTATTGTATGTTATGATTGTCCATTAAAGTCTCTATCGTATGACATCGATTAAATTGTTTATGTGTTTAAGGCTTACCCAAAGGTAAACTTAAATACATGCTTAAAGTTCATGACAGTTTCTGAATTTATTAAAGTCAACTCAAAGCACTAATGGTTGAGCATGTATAAATGTTTTGCGCTTTCATTAAGTCTTTTCGCATATGGAAGTTCGCTTATTAAGTTCAATCCGGGCTAAACTATCTTGCCGACCGGTTCGAACAAATCCAGCTTTACTCGGGTGTCATGGATCCGGACATGGCTATAGTATCGATGAAAAGCCAGCCATTACAGACCGGCTCAAAAGATGACAAATCCATTTATGGGGCTTGGGAGCGGTCCCAACAGCCAGTTTGAACCTTATGAAATTGACTATGGCTGAAAATATTAAGCCATCGATGCCAAAGACTGAAAATGCTAGAGAGTTCATGCTGAAGGTTAAAGAATATTCCCAGTCAGATCTTGCTGATAAATCCATTGTAGGCAATCTCATGGGTGAATTGACTACAAAGAAATTTGATTGGTCAAAGTCAATTCATGATCATGTAAATGTAAATGTCCAACCTAGCAAAGAAAGTTGAAGACTATGGGAATGGATGTGAGTGATAGCTTTCTTATGCTTCATAATGAATTCCCTTCTGAATTTGGCGGCCTGTGAATTACAACACCATGAAAGATAAATGGAACTTTAAAGAGTTAAAGGCCATGTTAGTAAGGAGGAAGGGAGATTAAAGAAAATAAAGATCACTCCATTCACCTCACGTGCCTATGATGGTGCTAAGCAAAGAAGTTCAAAACCAGTAAAAGGACAAAGGCAAGAAAAGTGATAAGGCCCCAATAAAGGTTTCTGAGGGCCAAATCAAGAAAAAGATTTTCATTAAGCAAAAAAATTCAAAAAATTCTGATGCCAAATCCAAGATCGTGTCGTTTTAATGATTTTCTTAAATAAAAAAATTCAAAAATTCGATGCAAAATCCAAGATCGAGGCTGTTTTGACATATTTCATTAAGCAAAAAAATTCAAAAATTTCTGATGCCAAATCTTGGCATCAGAGCTGTTTTTACAGATTTTCTTAAGCAAAAAAATTCAAAAAATGCTGATGCCAAATCTTGGCATCAGGGCTGTTTTTACAGATTTTCTTAAGCAAAAAAATAAATAAATCAAGAAAAGCTGATGCCAATCAAAAAATCAAAAACATGTCAAATAAGATAACTCGTCTAGCCAATGATCAATATACACAGGCTCATGAAAACTCGCAAGGTTATCAAATGCCTTGCGTGGTAGTTAGGCCAATGCAAAGTACAAGTAGTCGATCACAAAGGAGACAGAACTTTCCACACACGCATAAACACACATTCGTTATTTATTAAACAGATGTCTGGGTACAAAGCTAGCTAGTTGATGATCTAGTCAACTAGATAGAATACAACTCAAGCACACTTTTACAGCACCACAACGTACTGCAAATACATTCTCTTCCATGGAATAGCAACAACCATTCTTTTAAGGCAGGGTGTAAGCTGCAAAGCACAATGCAAATATTAGGCTGAGAACAACAAAAGAAAAAATGACATACTACAAAAACTAAAAATTGATTGAGCAAACCTCCACACTGGTTACCAATGGGGCGATCAGCAAGGTTGCAACGTTTGGGAATGGTGATTGCAGTCTCGAGTTTGATTCCAGAACTCTTGGCAGTATTAGAAAGCATAACAGCACAGAGACATTTCAGATTCTGTCCCATTTTCTTCACCAGAACACAAAAATCCGAGACATTCCAGAACTCTTGGCAGTATTAGAAAGTAACTGCTTGAAGGCGTAACACTGCCATCATTTGCTGCCCCTGCACAAGGAGCCAACTTAAAAGCTTCCATATTTGGATTTGCTTTTCCACATTCACCAGCCTCATCAACTCCACCAAAACCCGCAACTACCTGTCATGCTTACAGCCACAACTCAAAAAAATGTGACTAAAAAGGTCTCTTTGTATGCTAGCACAGAAAAATGATGTCCACAATGAGTACTTACCTGGGTGGTCACCAAAGCTCCAAGGGCCTTCTGCTATAAAAAGTCCCAGCCCAGGGAAATAGACAAATCTCTCCCCTAGTAATCAGCAATCCTTTTTTCCAATCATCGACAGCAGTGAACTATGAGAAATAAACCTTGACCCAACCACTAACACTTTACCAACTCAGTGCTATAACATAAGTTTTTTAGGCACAACTTGCAAGTTAGACATGTCCCATTGGTTACAATAGGATCCAATGCCTCGTACTCTTAAAACACATCGAGGTGCTGCAGAATCTGCTTACAAGGGACAAAAATTATGAAACCATTTTTACTTTATTTTTTTAATAGGTAAAATTATTATAAACAGTGCATCAAGATAGGTGACACGTCCCGAGTACACTAGAGGTATATCAAACAACCGGCCTAAGCTATAACAAAAATATCCACAAACTCTACAAAAAAAATCGACCGACGAAACCATTATCAAGAGCAATACTGACTTTTCACATGTACACTTGCTCTATTAAGATAAGAAAAATATTTAAAAGAGAAAGTGATGTAAAAAACAACATAATATTGTCAAACTCACAGTGAGAGAAGGCAGCAACTGCAGAAAGTAATGCAGCATCAAAAAGGGCACAATCAGCATCCAAACAGTATATGTCCTGCAAATTAAGATACGTTCAATTAGGATTAATATATAAAGTTGAAAATTGAAGTGTTCCTGAGTTCTATATAAGAAGGCATTAACGGGATAGTGGAATAAGAGAACAAGAGAGGTGGACTTGAAGAGAAAACTCAAAAACCAGAGTTAAAATACAAACTGATCAAATCAGGCAAGAACAGATCCCCAATCTCGCATCTGATCAGATAGAGGAAACAACACCCCAACCTCCATGGCTCCACCCCCCCCACCTCACCATCACCACCAATGAAAAAAAGGAAAGGAAAAAGCATGCCCAGCAATTACCATATACACAAAAATATACTAATAATGGTAATAAAATCAATATAATAAATAAAAAGCAAGCTTCCTCAAAAAATATAAACAAGATGAAAATGGAAAGTGATCAACTTAAAAGTGAAATCAATACCAGGTAAGCCATCCAAGCAGCTTTGCCACTAACCAATGATAATTCCTTCAAATTTATCATGCCAGAACTGCAAGTACCAGCATGAATAATCAATTAAAGACACAAATATTAGAATTAAACTAAATCACAAGCAGATGACTAAATCACCATTCTACTTTAGAATTAAACTAAATCACCATTCTACTTTTAGTTTTCTCTCCACCCAACAATACCTTTAGCCTAAGACACACAAGCAGATCACAAATCAAAACAAATGCAATACTTTGTCAACATATTCGCCCAAAAAAGGATTTTACTTACGGTAAACAAAAGACAAGAGAGAAAATGTTTAGCTTAAATTTTAGAAATGAGACTCCTATTTTTGGGGGATGGAGGAAATAGTTAACAACAAAATTGGGGATTGGACTGTCTCTAATTCTTTTAACCTAACTATCAACTGCGAGAGAGAGAGAGTCAGAGAGACGAAAGAAAAAAGACCCGCACACCTCACATACGCCGATACGCGATAACGCGACTGTCGACTGAGCTTGCTTCCTCCTCCTATCGCCGTCTGGCGTCGCTGCTGCTGCAATCCTTCGAGCCCTAGCCGCCGTTGCTTCGACCCTTCGACCAGAAGCCGCCGCCGCCGCTGCTTCGAACCTTCGACCAGTCGAAGCCTTCTTCACTTGTGAAAAATTTCGAACCCTATCGGCTATTGTACGACACAAAGGGGTATAGAAGTAATTTCGCTCCAAAATTGTACCTAAAAGAAATGTGCAAAAAATAGGTGGATTCATTTGAAAACATGTTTTCAAAAATGTACCGGCTTATAATTTTTCCTTTTTTCTTTTCAAAATCATGAATACGTAGTTCCTAGTATCAAAGTCGTAATATAAATGATGTTAACCGTATGCAATAATAAAAACATGAAAATAAATTAATTTCTTTATGTTAGCTCAGGAAGTAGAGATACTATAAAATCTAGACGCAAGGGAATTACTTATCGAGGTATATTGTAAGGCTTTTCCTTCCTCTGCCAGTATTATTTTATCTATCTATCTTTAAATTGCACAATGCACTATGATATTAACAATTGTAAAAAAATATTTGTTTTTTTAATTTACAAAATGACACTTTTATACCTTCATTTTTGAAAATAAACTTTTTAAATGAAATATCTCAAAATAGAATAGTTGTCTATTTGTCGGGAACTGAGAGAGTATAATAGTAGTGTCATCATCGAATTTTGTCATCCAAAGATTATTTAAGGAGAAATTGCGGGCCAGTCCACCTTTTGAAGTTTGTAATCACTTCAGTCCCATGTTTTTTTTTTTCAATCGGAAAAGGACACTTTTGGGGGTAAAAGACAACGATACCCTTAATGAGCCTAAGGCGCGCTACAGATATGCATCGCGGTGAATCAATTTTTATATCGTGATGAATCAATTTAAATTGAATCAATTTTAATTACAAAATCCAATTTTTGCACTACGATACATAAATTTAATTACCTAATCCAAATTATATCGCGTTGCACCAACTTTTATGTAATGCGATACATAAAATATTATTTAATTCAGTTTTGCACCGCGATATAAAATCATAAAGAACCAGATCACGTCCTCCACCTTCTTCTTTCATCTTCTCCGTCGTAAGCCTTCTTCTTCCTTCTCATTCTCTGCTTTCGTCCCAACTAAAAAATCCTTCAATCCAGCACAGATCCATTACAGTTTCGTTTTTCATGAATCAAAAAAATTGTTTACCTTTTGGGGGTGTTGCCGCCGAACCCCCACGAAGGGGCGCAGCCCCCGCGACTTGATCGGATAGGTTGATCCCCATTTTGTTGCCCGACAATGGTGATTTTCGAATCCAATGTGTTTGTCGGAGCTGTTGAAGGAGACAATGACATTTTCAAAACAATATTTCGAAAAATGATCTTTTGCGGTTGAAAAAAAAACGGGGTAATGGAGAGGTTACAAATTTTGAAAAAAGGGACCGATCAGAATTTTACCCACTATTTAATGTATAGATCTCATATTTCTGGATACTTTTCATAAGATCTAAATTTATTCCTCGGTAAAACACACAATTGGGCCACCCAACTTTCCCACATTTTGCAATTCGGCCACCGAAAAGTTTGAAATATATATTTGGGCAACTCAACTTTAGTCATGTTGCAAGCGAGCCCATTTTTTGGATGACGTTAGCCTAGGACGTTAAATTTAAGTGAAATCTCTTTTTTTTGCCTCTGTAAATACTAAAAGTTTGTGTGATATTAGAAATCCAAAGGGATCCAACTGAAAATACAAACAAAAAGAGGAACAATTATAATCAAACGAGGTCACACTATAAATAATTAAAAAAAAATTAGGGGTCACATATATGGGTTCATCAGTTCATCTTCATCTTCAATCTTCTCTAATTGAAGGGTACATATATGTTCATACAAATCACCTCTAGTTGGATTAATCTATTGTTTCCCCATGAAATTGAATCCCAGAAGCCAAGGGAAAACAAAAATTAATTATCGAAAACACAAGCAAACGGCAAAATTAAATAATTCAAAACAAAAATAATACTAATAATTGCTTTAATCGTCAAAAAGAAGAAACTTATCACTTTATTCTACAGCCACCAACTCCTTATAGCTAGCTTGATCTTCAAATCACACACAGACACGCTCTCTTCAAAAAAGAAAAATTACGAAGAACCTCTAAGAAGCTGAGCTACCTACAAGACTTGAACTTCAATTTTCTTAGCCTTACTGTAGAACCCAGAAACAATTCAAAAAACCTAGTCTTATTCAATCGGTATCTAACAAATTCAGATCCAAAAATAAGTTTTTGAAGGAAAAGATTTTTCATTATCTTCAAAGTTGCCCCATTCTTCATCCACCGGAACTTCCAAGCCCTTCTTGACGAGCCTTCAAAGCTTGAACTCCATTTTCTTAGCCTTACTGCAGAACGTGAGAAGAAGATCCACTCCGCTACCCCATTCTTCATCCACCACCCACAATCTCGCCATCATCAACATCTCTGATCTTCAATCTCCGATCTCTTTATCTCTGACCAAAGCCGCTTGAGCTCATTCTTTCTCCGTTTCCAATTAAAGTCACATGCTCCATTGTCGGCCGAGCAACCTCGAGCCACATTTCACATACAAGTTTTTTTGGGTGGCGTTCTGGAAGAGGGTGCCACCGCCGACAGTCGAACAGAGGGACAAAAGGGGTCTTTGTCGAAGGATAAATTTGAAAATTCGACGGGTAGAGAGAGAAAAATCTGGAAGACAAACAAGAGAAGCAACCGCATCGACTCCAAAAGCCTTATACCCAACAAATCTAGAAATATATGACGAAATGAGCTTTGTCGAAAGCAAAGATCTGCTAGATCTACCGAGCTTGTTGCCAAGATTTAACGACAATCCTCTCTCAAGCCTGAAGCTTTGTTAATCTTCTCCATATCAGGTGTCCTTCTAAAAAAAATATTCTTGGGAGGAGTTAGAAAAATGATGGTCAAGTCTTGGGAAGATGAGGATGAACATTGTTGACCCAAATTGATGCAGTAGGGGTTGCGGATAGTAGCATCTTCATCTTCCCCAAAAAAATTTGAATTTATTTTTTTTGGGTTCTAGGATTTTTCCCCCCAAATTAGAGAAGATGAAGATGAACATTGTTGACCCAAATATGTAACCCCAAAGTTCTATTATTTACAGTTTGACTCCTTTTAATTATAATTGTTCTTTCTTTTTGTTTGAGTTTTCAGTTAGATCCCTTCAGATTTCTAATAGGAAAAAAATGTATTTAAAAGGGCAAAATAACTTAACGGTTAAATCTAATGTCCATCCAAAAAATGGGCTCGCTTGCAAAAAGACTAAAGTTGGGTGGCACAAATAGATATTTCAAACTTTTGGTGACCAAATTGCAAAAAATGGGAAAGTTGGGTGGCCCAATCGCATGCTTTGCCTTTATTCCTCCCTCCAATCCCAAATAATTGTCCTCGTTTCCTTTTTCGTCAATTCTAAAATTAGTGTTTTTCTTTCAAAACTTTTATTTTAAAAAACATTTTTAACACTTTAACCCTTACTATTTCTACATACTTTAATTATATCCACATCCATAATGACATTAAAGAAAATCACACATTACACCAAAAATTATAATATAATTAATTACTTTTTCTTAAACAATATGTCAGGTTAAAGAGAACGATTAATTAGAAACGATGAAGTATAACATAACTTGAAGATATATGGAATCAATTACTTCTTACAATTATATATTTTTATATAAGCAGTTTTCCTTAATTTATTATTTTAATTTTGTTTGTGATCTTCATTTTTCTTATATAGCTTACTTGAAAAAAAAAATATGTGATGTGCGTTTAACGCACGGGTGCAAAAACTAGTTTCTTATACAAGCAACTCTTAAGAGCATCCACATTGGTTAGAGCATCTCCAATGGGAGATTCTTAGCCATTGTCTTAGTAAGACAATAATTCTATACCATTGGAGCTCATTCTCTTCAAATTCTTACCTTAACAAATTATTCATTAATAATTATGGACGGAAGAGGGAGAAACGGGTGAGAAAGGAGAGAATGTGGAGCACCTCCTTCTCCAATCGAGCGAGTGCGTCACACTATCTAGCAAAGTGAGTGAGAAGGCTTTGCACTGTGGGTCTCATATGTCTCTCACTTACCCTTTTTGAATTGATTTTTTAAAAATGAACGGTTTGTTTGTTGTGTGGTTGGCTTGTTGCCGAGTTTTAGAGAAAAAAAAAGTTTTGAAGTTTTCAAATTTTGATTTTACCAGTTGTTGTTTCTTTCTTCTTCTTTTTATTGTCTTTTTGACAGTTTGAAAATATAATTTTCTAATGAAAATTATAAATTAATATATTTGTTTTAAATTAATTTGTAATATTTAATATTTCAATTAAAATTATAACATATTAAATTATTTTATATATAAATAATATTTGAAATTACAATATATTCATAAAATTGAAAACGAATTAATTTATTTATCAAACAATATATGAATTAATTAATTTGTTTGAAAAGTAAATAAATTAAAAATTAGTGTAAATAATTTATGAGTTATATATTTTTTATAAATTATTTTATTATTCAAATGAAATATTTGAATATGAAATATAATAATTAAAGTTAAATAAATTTATTTATTTAAAAAGTATAAAAATAAGACAGGAATAGAAATAAAGTGAATGATTTGGTAGTACGACCCATGTAAAAATTGAGGAAAAATGAAAACCATTGGAGAGAAAAATTCTTAAAGAAAAATATTTAAAAAATGTATATGTGACAGTGGGGCCCAGCTAAGAATTGATGTTAAGAATTTTTGGGACGGAGATATCTTATAATTGTTCCCCAAATTTTTAGTTGGGTCCCACTGTCACCTACATATTTTATGAATTTCTTACTCTAAGAATTAATCTTCCCAATGGTTTTAATACTTCCTCTATTCTTACATGAGTCCCACTACCAAATCATCTACTTTATTTACACTACTTTTTTTTAGTATTTTGTAAATAAATAAATTAATATGTATATTGTTTTATAAATAAATTAGTTAATTTATAATTTTTATTAATATATTGCATATTCAAATATGCAATATAAATAAATTAATCCGTTTATAATGTTAATTGTACTATTAAATATTACTAATAAATTTTAAAACAAAGATATTAATTTATAATTTTCATTAAAACAATGAGAAACAAGTATTTTTTTCCCATTTTCTAACGGTAATCTTAAAAATAAAAAAATAAAAAAAAAACACACAAAGCTACAAAACATAACATTAAAAAATAAATAAATAAAGGAAAAAAAACCAATTCAAAACGGTGACATTTTGAAAAAAAAAAAATATATATATATATATATAATTTTTTGGTCTCTGAACTATACCAATATTATGCGTTTGGTCCCTGTATTTTTTTTGTAATGTGTTTAGTCCTTAAAGTAGGGTTTTACTAAGAGATTACCCCCTCATGGGGTTACCGTCAGTTTTGACGTCAATTTTTTAATGAAATTCCAAATTTACCCTTAATAATGTTGGTGGTTCAAAATTTTAAAAAAAACCAGGTTGTTGGTCCTCCTTCATAATTAACCGGTCAAAATCAATGCTGGACTCAAAACCAATTGCCAACCCCCCCCTCGATACTCTTCCCCCATAACTCAAAACCCATTTTATTTCAACTTGCATGCTCCGTCATCTAATTTACAACTCACATTTTACTCGGTCTTCCTCATCCAACTTCGATGTCTTCCTAATTCTAGGGTTTCTCCCGATCAATTCAACTCATCCCTTTTCAATTGATCATTCCGAGAACAGGTAATTGATCTCCTCATTTCTTCTTCTAGGGTTTCTCCATCAGATAATGGGTTGTAAGAGAGTGAGCTAGGGTTAAGCTTAGTAGATCTAATGGATCGCTTCGTCTTTCGATCTGACCTGGTTCATCCTCGGCTTTAGCCGGCGGAGGCGCGTTCGGATCCTTCTTCGGCCGACCCACGCCCCTAGAAGGACCTTTACTCTCCATAGGCTGCGCAGCAACATCGGCTTGATCTCGACCTTAGGAGGATGCCCACGACCCGCTTTCGGGGGTGAATTCGTGTCGGGTCTCATTAATTGTTCTTCACCAGGGAGCAATTCCCTGTCCTTCATCTTTGGTCAAATTTTCAGACAACAAGGCCGTGTGTCCTTTCGACGCCTTCATATACATGGGCTTCATCAAGTTCAGGTACCCGTTAACAACGTCTTTTGAAAACCGCTTGGACGGCTCACTGATTGTTGCGTTGTTATCAAGCCTCTCCGTAAGTTGTTATCATCTGCAATAATTTCAAGAAATGAGATCAAATACGAATTATTCAAAATTAGGGTTTGAAATTGGGGGAAATTAATTTAAAAAAAAAAGATATAGAAGGTGGAGATGGCCGGAGCAGGGGCTGTAAATGGCAAGAGCTTGGGAGAGGGAAGGAAGGAGTTGAACGGTGGGTTTGTGGGTTTGTGGAGGAAGGCTGTAAATGGTTATGGTACTGATTCCTTTTTTCTTTTTTTATTTTTCATTTTTTTTATTTTAAACCATTAATATTATTAAGGGCAAAATTGGGTTTTCAAAAAAAACATAATGGTAAAACTGACGGTAACCCCGTCAAGGGATAATCTCTTACTAAAACCCTACTTTAAGGACCAAACACATTACAAAAAAAATACAGGGACCAAACGCATAATATTGGTATAGTTCAGGGACCAAAAAATTATATTATCCAAAAAAAAAAACAAAAGAAAGGATAAGGCATCGGCAAACAAGGGTGGCCCACATGACAGGAGATGCTACTCTTTTCACGCGCGCATGTGCCGCACGTGCTCCATTGATGCGTGCGGTGCCGACTATTCTGCCCACGCATCTCTCTTTCTCTCTCTCTTCGATTGGATTGTTATTAATTAAGAATTTTGAACAGTTAGTTAGGGTCGCATGTTGGAGTGTTTAAATCTAACTAATTGTAGTTAAAATCTAATGATGAGTTAAAATTTATCCTAAACTAATCGTAACTTTGAAATCAATTGTGATAAAATATATCCACATAAAAACTTATCCTAACTAACTGTAAAATCAAATGTGATAAAAACTAACTTTTTATCTCTAAAACTTTGAAATCAATTGTGATAATATCAAACTTATCATAACTAACCGTATAAAATTTATCCTAAACTAATTACAAAATCAAATGTGATAAAACTTTTATGAGTAAAAAAAAAACTACAATTTATAAGAGGGTGACACGTTGCATCACATAAATTTTTTAAATTTTTTTACATTTCACAGAAAACCGTCACGTAACAGTAGTGGCTTCTGTTTTAATTATAATTAATAGATTCTTGTCCTAATTAAGAATTGTGTTTAAGAACATCCATTGTGATTAAGCCTGACAATTATAACACATTACTCATTAATTCATTCAATCCAATCTACTAATTATCTAATCCAACTCATTAATATTTTTGGGTTGAAACGAGTAATCTGTTTCAACTCAATAATATTAACGGATTGAGTCGAGTCAGATTAAAGCAGACCAGACCCGTTACCCATTTTGACATGTGACTTTTTATGCTATGAATTTATGTTTTTTTTTTGGGAAGTTGGGTCGAGACGAGTTGACCCGTTTAATCAAACACACGTATCAACCCGACCCGTGCTGATCCAACCAATTTCAACTCGTTTGACATTTAAAATCTAACGGGTTATTTCAACCAATTACCTGACCCAACCCAAACCTAAACCAACCCGATTACCTAATTGTGATACTCTAAACGCATGACCAACCAATTTTTTTAAAAAATGAAGTGATTAAAATTTGTGGTACTAGAAGTCTAGAACTATCCATTTCCAGGGGAAATGTTGGTGCCAAGTGCCAAGTGCCAAGTGCCAAGTGCCAAATAACAAGTATCCAGCACACAGGCCAATTTGTCAGAGTTTTTGCAGATAAGAGAGGGAATATGGAGAAGCAGATGATGAAAAACGTTTTCTCGCGATGGAACAATTGTTGAGCAAAACCAAAAACATGAAATGCCTTTTCACGCATTTACTACCACACCTCACTTTTGTCCATATCTCTACCAACACAGCCAAATCCTACCTGTCTTTCCAGAAGATTCCCCCTTCCTCCCCGGTGGTATCTTCCTCACACTCACTCTCTCTATTTAAACTCGTGCTTGTTTTTAGTGTGTGTTTGTGCTGAATTATACAGATAGGTGTGATTGGTGATTTAGGGCTCCTTCTGTCGGAATTCGAGCTTGCCATTTCGCGGTTACATTCCCAGAGTGAGGGGTGCAGCGTATAGAATGGCTTCATCGCTACAGAGCATACAGCAGAATCAGGACTCACTTTCGTACTTATCTCAGCGAGATGCTGCCGAGATTGATGAAATCCTCATGGGTCCACTTGGCTTCAGCGTTGATCAGCTTATGGTTAGAAACTTAGAATCATTTGATTTCTCTTCGCCATTCCTCTGTTTCATTTGTATGTTAACCTTAAAATTTCTGTTCAGTTTCAAGTTTTACTTCTTGTTAATTGGAACGCTAATTTGCGTTTGTAGGAATTAGCTGGTTTGAGTGTTGCCACCGCCATCGCAGAGGTGAGTCTTTGAGTTGCCGTTTATAAATGTTTCAGTTTTCACGTTGTTTATTCCTTTGATTTAATTCGTGTTAGATTGAACCGAGTTTTCAGATTATGTAGTTGATACGTTGCTTGCTAAGGTGTTTGTATCACTTGTGATGTTAATGGCATGATGGTTGTTATAATTGAGGTTTTTTTTAGGCATTTTATATGACAGTAAAACTTAGATTATTGCCCCTAAGGGGGTGGCTCAGTGGTAGAGATGAGACTTCATAATGCGTGAGGTCTCAGGTTCGATTCCTTCCCATGCCCCCTTAGGAGAAAATAAAAATAAAACTTGGATTATTGGTTTGCATTGCATCGAGGAAGAAGAAACTTTTGCACTTGTTGGCAGCAAGGTCATTTATATTGATTTTGGCGAGCCAGTTGCTTTGCGTAAAACAGAATTAACAGATTTTGTTAGAATAAGCCATTCTGGTTATCGCTTGCAATCAAAATGTTGAGGTTGGAGAGGATTTGGTGATTTTGGCATTGAGTGGAATGGAAAGTTATTAGTAAGATGCCAATTGGGACACTTAATAGATCCTTTGAGTTAGAATATAATTGGTTAATCACCTGTTAAGGTTATGTTGTTCATATAGTTGTTGGCTAGGATAGATTTTCAGTTTGGTTGTCCAAGTTGTTCCTTATTCATATTTGCATGACATGAAAAATGAGATAGTTGCCAATCTTCTCAAGAGGATTGATGAGTTTTCTGTAGAATGGTTGCTTATTTCGTGGGGGCAGAATCGACACTGCCCAAAATTCATTTAGATTCCTTACAATGTGCTAATAACTAGCCAACCTTAAGTAGGTCTAAGTTCAGGCAACCACGTGTTAATAAACCTAATAACTTCAAAAACTTAAATTGCAGTCAGACAATCAATTACAACAGTGTGGTCTTCTAAATGGTAACTAATGAACAGTGTTGCATGAATGGTGATTTAAAGAGAGTATTGTGTGAAGGGTAGCCGAAACAGTACCACAGCTGGGATTTGTTGAGATTAGTACCAGCTCAGAATGAAGCCGGCAACTCTGAAGAGAATCCTTCTCATCAGGAAGTTTCTGCGAAGTGTTTGTGTTTGTAGCAGGGCAGATTCAATATTTTCTGTGGGGAGTTTAGGAGTAAAGTAGCTTATGTATTTGATAAGCTAATAAAGAAGCCTTATATAGCCTCATGGGATTCATTAAAGGAGGATATGACACAAAACAGAAGGTAGAAGCAATGCACAAAGGAACTAACTCGATCCCACAAATGGGGGCAAAGATTGAGATTGTTATGCATGAGAGAGAGAGAGAGACTCTTCTTGACTTCCTGTACTTTTCTGATAAGTCTGAGTTGAGTATGATGTGTGAATAAACCTAATGCGGAGCCTTCACTTCACTTGTGGCCAAAAAGTCTCCAAAATGATAGGCCCCTATTGATTTTACAGTGGTTTGAAGAAGGTGTTAGACTCTTTGTGTATTTTTTTTATTACATCGAGTTTCCTTTGGCACTGTCAAATCAATGAGACTCATTTTTTTTTCATCACAAAAATAAGACAAAAACTTAGAAAAGACGGTCTTACCGTGTATTTTCTGTAAGACGGATCCCCTGACCCCACCGCATGTTGGTGAGCTGAGGTGTGAGAGAGTGGGGTACGTCTTACAAATTAGGATCCGAAAGACAATTTGGAGACCTTCTTCACAATTAATAAGAGTATCCTAGACAATTGGTTTCAAAAAAGTCTCCAAGATAGGAAAGAGGACTATATTTTTGGGCTCCCAAAAGAGAATAGGGGATTATAACCTTGGGATAGAGGGAGTATCAGTTTTGAGGTTAAATGCAAGGTTAAATGTATGTTGTGAATATTTATTGGCCTTTTGTTTTTAGTGAATTTTTTTTATCTAAGTCAAGTTTGAATTGCCCCTCTCAACTACCAATTGAAACAATGTACCCCCCTCAACTATAACATTTTCTTTAATTGCACTTTCTGTTGACGCATCGCCGTTTGATTTGAGAAAAAATGCCGTGACCATTCTTTGTTACTATTTTTTTTACCATAATTCCCTTTTAGTGTTTCAATTGACCATCTTACCTTTGATCATAATTAATTAATATATCTATTTAGGTAACCTATAGATAACTCTCTCAACATCTAAAGGGCATTATGGTCAAAAAATATCTAAAAATGGTCACGTGAGTCACCAGTGGGCATTTTTCGTCAAATCAAACGGCAATGCCTGAACAGGAAGTGCAATTGAAGAAAATGTGATAGTTGAGGGAGGCACATTGCTTTAGTTGATAGTTGAAGGGGGCAATTCAAACTTGACTCATAGTGGGGGGGGTTATATGTAATTTTCCCTTATATCTATCGTAATTTTCGGATAACCTGTGCAAACGAGGTGAGAATGGACTAAGAGACTCAAAGAGCTTTGAGAGAGAAGTAAAGGTCAATCAATAATTGAATTCTGAAATGCGCTAAAAGGAGTGTCTATTATTGAGTTCAAAGAAGGGGTGTTCAAGTAAACAGGCATGTGAGACCTCTGAAAGGCTCCTTCCTAAATCATATCAATAAAGCCCCTACTGGTTCTCGTACAAGAAAGTAGTTTTACTATGGAATGAGAATGGTTGACTTCAACCAATGGCCTTATTTTAAGTTTAGAGTGCTAGATTGGATCCTTTCATCTTCACCCTCTCTATCGAATGAAGGCAAGTCAGACGGCGACTATGCGAGACGAGCCATGGAGGAAGGCCAGCTTATCTATGACTGCTGACATTGAATACTATAAATAGGCACAACGTTAAAGAATCTATCGCGCACTTGCGTGTGTATGTATAACTATTTCTGAGGTGTTCAGTTCTCCATTTTCATCTCAAATGCCGAGTTATTTGTCTCAGTGAGATCTTAAATCTTCTTTTTACATCCCAAACACAAGTCCACACTCCTAAATATCTGTTGGACCAATAGAGCTTTGAGTCTCATCACCTCAATGTCTTCTTATCC
This sequence comes from Codonopsis lanceolata, assembly GCA_013146195.2. NCBI lineage: Eukaryota > Viridiplantae > Streptophyta > Magnoliopsida > Asterales > Campanulaceae > Codonopsis > Codonopsis lanceolata. The sequence goes on from CM028378.1 coordinate 174,370,223, forward strand.
TTTTCTGAGGAACTAAGGAGGTAACCAGATCTCGCTTAAGAAGATATCTAGCCAAGCAATTCACCTGATCCAGACAGGCCAATAGGTAGGTTTGAGAATATTAAGTAAGAGTAGTGGCATGCTGATCAGAAGGATAAGTAAGTTTGCAATCCAGTGAGAAAGTGAATAAAAAGGGTGCTTTGTAGGCTCTTAATTCCACACCCTAGTCGGAAGATAGCTGTGTCTGTTATACTTATCAAATTAAGAATTATCTGTATCTGGCAGGAGTTTAAAGATTCATCATTTAAGCAGCAAAGACGGTTTTTGGATATTCGATTGCCTGCTGATGTTCTTGTATGCCTCTGTTTTTCAAATCAACCTTCTGCAGGTATATGGTTCAAACAAGTACAATCGTGTCCTGACCATTTGTGGTCCAGGAAATAATGGTGGCGACGGTCTTGTAGCTGCTCGGCACCTTCATCATTTTGGTTATAAAACAGTTGTCTGTTATCCAAAGCGTACCGATAAGCCTCTTTATACACGTCTGGTGACTCAGGTATGAAGTTGGATCTCAAATAATCAAAGATTACATTATGCATGTTTGTCAGATGTGCTTACTTGTTACTGGAATTTTATAGCTGGAATCACTGGGAGTTCCTTTCCTATCCGCGGAAGATCTGCCTATGGACTTGTCAGATGACTTTGACATTCTAGTTGATGCAATGTTTGGGTTTTCATTCCATGGTATTATCTTTTATTCTTATCTAGGAACCTTTGTATCACATGAATTTTTCATTCAGTGGCAATGTAACTCACTGATAAGAACTCATCCAAAGCATTGTAGTCCATAAGGAAATCAATAAAATAGATAACATCATACTCTCTCCTTGACCAAAAACCTATCCTGTTTGACTAGGCATGCGCACAGATTAAGAAAAGCTTATTGACTCAATTATAAAAGTAAGCATGTTTTGCAGTTTCCAATAAAGCCCATGTGGGAGTGAGACCCATCTTTTTAAAGTAGCAAGCTAATCAAGGTAAAATGGTTAAAGTAACATCCCAAATGAAAGATTAGAAAGTAGACTTATTCTTTGGAAAGACCTAAAAAGGAATAATGGACTCTTTTTCGGGAACGGAGGGAGTAGTAAGGAACTTCTCAAGGAAGAATAAAGAGTTCCCAATAAATAGTATTTGCAGAGAGTGTGGTTCTCTTATGTCAGTACTCTTTTTATTTGTTGATGTGGAATGCAAGTTATGCAACTCTAGCTAAACACAGAAAAGGAATGGAGTAAAGTAATAAGGTTGAAAGTTGAGAAATGTGGCAAATGATCAATTCAGTTGCTTGGGCTCAACTCTTGATAAAGAGGAAGAGATTGAAGATGAAGTTAATACTCGTAATTGTAGAGAACTTGAATTGGACAAGTAAGGAATGATTGGGCAACTAACGAGCTATTAATGCAAACACGAGGGCTGCAACTATTAGGATGTTAAGCTTGACGTGTGGTAAAAATAGAGTGAATAGGACAGAATTAGTGCCAACATAAAATTAAATGAGAGGATTTCCTTTAGAGGGTTTGCTTTGGTCATACACATTGTAGAAGATTAACTAAGGAAGGTTGCTAATATCCATGTTAAAGGTGACACTATTATTCAGGGAAGACCAAAACTTGCGTTGATGGAGATAATTAAGAAGTACTCCCTCTGTCCCCAGTTTTTTTTTTTTGTTCACTTCCTATATTGGAAAGACAACGTAGGACAATATCAAATCACTGTTTAACATGCATTTATTTTGCTTTAGGCAATAAATTTTCAATTATTGAAACTATATTAAGACTACAATCAATAGCAATTTGTAGAATGTTGTAAGGACAAGTAAATTTTTATGAATTTTGGTCAAAGTTTATTCAAGTTGACCAAACAAGTCAAAATGGGACTACTGTTTGGGACAGAGGAGTATATGATAGCAGGTGGTTCATGGATGATATTGTCCTAACCCCAAGTAGTTGGGATAAGACTTGAGAAAGGTTATGTGCTTTATCATAGTGGAGTCCAAAAAAACTTTCATTGGAGGCCATAAAGGTTGGACTTTGTTCTATTTGATTTTGAATATTAAGAAACATGAGCAATATGCAAATCAGATAGTGAAAAAAGTGTATAACCATGTGAATTGGAATTTCTTATTACACTTGTTGGAGAGAGTGAGGTTCTGTCAGAGATGAAGAGACTGGATCAAGATTGAGTTGATTTAGAGTTATTTGATCAATCGCCCATTAAAAATACATATTCCTCTAAAGGATATTATCATGGAACTCCTCTTAACGCACGTCTCTTTCTGGCCTTTTCCCCTCTTTGCCTCGTCAATTCATGATTACTTGGTTTCAGTAGGACATAGTTATTCCTTTTTCCCTACTTCTTGAACTCTAAACTAGCAAATCACGTAAAGTTCTTGTTATTTTTTTATTGGGATAACTCCAATGTCTTCTGGGTATGCGTTAGCGCTAATGGTCATGCCATCAGTTTTTTTTTTTTTGTCTTCCTTACGTTGACTTTTTTTAGAATAAAATACTCTTTTTGTTTACAATATTGTCTCAGTGTAATTGTATTTGTATTTCTGATGGGGTATACTCTCCAATCAACTTTGATGGTGCACGTGTTCTACAAATGTCATCTTTATCGATCTGTAGTCCAGGCTCTTATATGCAGAGAAAAAAAACTTTAAGCTAACGAAGTGAACTTGTTTACTCTGTTGTAATCTTGCATAATAGCTGTCTCATTATCTTCTTCAGGTACACCAAGGCCACCTTTCGATGATTTGATCCAACAGTTGGTAAGTCTACAGAAATGCAATCAGATACATCAAAAGGCACCTGGTGTAGTCTCTATTGATATCCCGTCTGGGTGGCATGTGGAAGGAGGAGATATCAGGGGTGAAGGAATCAAACCCGATATGTTGGTATGTTTCTGCTGATATCTTTATAGTTTGCATTGAATAATTGTAAAATACTACATGACCTTGGAATGTTGTTGATAAATTTATATCTTATACATAAAATATTGACATGTATTCTAGGTTTCTTTGACTGCTCCAAAGCTCTGTGCGAAGAAGTTCAGTGGTCCTCACCACTTTCTAGGTGGGAGATTTGTCCCACCATCTATTGTAGATAAATTTAAGCTTCAACTTCCACCGTATCCTGGAACTTCAATGTGTGTCCGAATTGGAAAGGCTCCTCATATTGACATATCAGCTCTCAGAGAGAACTATATTTCTCCCGAGTTTCGGGAAGAACAGGTGGAGGCTGACCCCTTTGTTCAGGTATGATCTCGGCCAGTCATGATGGGCAGTTGATCTGGCTTCATCTGATCATTTCGAGATTAATGTGTTAGTAAAAGTTTTCAGTACTATTTGAGACTTTGAGAGCATATTCTTTGGTTCTCTTTTCATAAGAGATCATAAAAGTATCTAATAGTTAACTGAATAAAAGTATATGTTTTATTTAACAGTTCCAAAAATGGTTTGATGATGCAATGGCTGCGGGCTTAAAGGAGCCAAATGCAATGGCCTTGTCGACTGCTGGCAACAATGGCAAGCCGTAAGTATGCCTTTTGCTAGATTTCTTCGTTACAAAGTATACTAACAAAGTTGAATGACGTCTTCCTAAACTCCTGTGTTAACAGGCCCTTTGAAGTGCCATAGCTAGTTTAGGATTCTGTCGTGCCCGCCCCTCTCTATTTCATCTTCTATATTTTTACTCCATTGATTCATTGCTAAGGCATAGGATGAGGGCTCGAGGCTTATCCTTGATATCGTAATTGGGAACTCAGAAATTTCACCTTGCTTCGGTTTTCTCTGAAGTCATCGCTCCATCATACTTCCTTTGTCACCAAAACATAGTCCCCTTTACTTATTGAAAGTCGACTTGTGGCAATATAAAATCAGTATTTAATGTACATTTTTCTTATGTTATAGGTCATAAAATTTCAATCATTGAAAAAATATTGAGAAACTATTTATAACAACTTGTAGAAATTCGTCAGCACAAGTATTTTCTTTTATAGACCTTTGGTCAAAGTTTAATCAAGTTAAACACAAAAGTTAAAGTGGGACTATTTTTTTGGGATGGAGTATGTGTCATTGATCTCATTGATGAATCTAAAACTCCTCGCTTCTCTAATACCCTATCAAATGTTTCTACGGGTACTGAATCATAACCCTTGACTAAGTCAGTAAAACACAATGAAATCCACTTCTCCTCTCGAACAGATTTTAAATAATCTTTGCAATAAGTGCATGGCCTCCATAGGTAGCCTTCAATAAAACAAACTGATTCACAGAGACAAAAGATTCAGGGTTTTATCTAGACTCATTTCTCTCCTGAAGTTTCATTTTATGACTCTTAGTTTCTAATGCTCTTTCTTGTCTTCTTGACACTTGGATCTTTTTTGTAAATTTGCGATATAAAATATTTCCTTTATCTTTTCGCCTTTCTTTACCAGGATCCTTGAATCCGAACTTTTAATACAGTTACCTTGTTGAAATGTTTAAGGTTGCTTTCTTTGCAAGTTTGTGAATGTGAATTACCCATCTTTTGAATTTGATTTAGCATAGAGATGATCAAAAGTTTGTGAAATTATTAGCTTTATTGTCTTCCATGTTTATAGATTTTGGCCAAGTTTGGTGACAATCTTCTTTTAGTAGACTTTTAGGAGATGTTGGTCAATAAATATTCATGTTTACATAATATAAACATTTTAAGGAAGAAAACAACTAAACAAGCTGGAACTAAACCAAACCAATTCAACTCTATAGCCCAGTACCGTGTGACAAAAATGAAAATTAAGTTCGATAGTAATTTTGATTATTCTCTTGTTAAAAATGATGTTCCAAAATGGTAATCAAGAGCTTTTTTTTTTAATTTCTAAAAATGAAAATTAAGTTTGAATTTGGAGAATTCTATTGAAAAATATGAAAACTTCTTCTACGAATTTGCTTAGAGTACTGTGTCCTTAAACAACTTATTTGTTCCATCCTCTAAATGATCTTTTTATTTTTGAACATATCAAATGTTTCTTGGAATGTGTATCCCCTTTTGCTTTGGTACTAGACAAATACCAAAACTAACGTGGTAAGCCACATGTGAAAGTCTTGCTGCACTAGTCATAGCTTGCTTCGGAGAATAGTCTCAAATTGCTCTATTTAGAGGATGTAAGCTTTTTCCTTAAATCTATGATGATTAACTTCTACAAGCTGGTTGCTTTGGAAAATATTTTCTTACAAAATACCAAACTCATAATGGTAGAGCATTATATGTCGGGTAGCGATTCATATTTGGCCTACTTAACGAGAGTAAAATGTGGTTTGGATCCATGAATATGCTAATAAACCATGTTGTTGGAACATTTTTATCAAAATGCAATTTGCTAGGCTAGTAATGTGTTCTTTTCATGTAAAGCAACCACTTAATTCTAGGGTTCTTAGTATATTTCAGTGGGGTTCTTGGTTTTTGAAGACTATACCTAGCACCATCACTGTGGTGTTGGGAAGTTAAACTATGATAAATGACTAAGAAGTCTACTTGTATTTAGTCTATTTTTGAGGTGCTTGCTCTTTTTCAACATTTTGAAGCATCTATTTGTTATCACTGTATCGTAAGCTCCCGCAAAATTTAGGATTGACTCACACCATTATTCCTATCCCAAATCCATAAGCTCTATGCATCATTTCATACCTTGCACAATTGTTTCCTGCATGAGCATGACCTCTCGAATCTCCTCCAACCTAGTATGTTCTATTTTACTGTATTCGATGAACTAGTGTATTGATCTCTAGTCGGCTCCTCTAATCCTACTAGTTTTATAGCATCATCTAGTTGTTAGTACTACTTTGTTAAAATGTTAGGCAATTATTTTCTATTTCTCTCTCTTTCTACCCTGCAATTTGTTTCTTGTAAGCATGCCATGTAGTCAATACATTCACCAACTCCTTATTCCCTGTCAGGATTCTCCAAATTGCTAATCTAAGCCTATCAACCTGGACTAGCTTCTTAGCCCACGATTGCTCAGTTTTGTAAACCACAACTCGATGGCAGTGTGGCCCCTCTAATTTAATTAAAACAACTAAAGGCAAATGCAATCAACACCTTTGGTCACTTACTACACCTAGGTTAAGATGCAGTGCCCTCGTCGATTACTTAAACACCTAAGGAAGGTGCATGTGCCACTAATGGAGAGTGACCTGACATTCAGGCGTATATTCTTCAGATTCATGTTCGATCATTTCATTCATTTATGTAGTATTCATTGCTCTAGTTTTTCCTTTTTGCTGCAGTTCATCACGGATGGTATTGCTGAAAGGAGTTGATAATGATGGTTTTGTCTGGTTGGTCCCTTCCTTTAATTCTTCTGTTCATACATAAACTAAATGCTTTTCCTTTCAATTTTTTTAAATTGCTAAATGCTTTTCTAAACATGTTTTTTTTTCTTAATGATGAACAAAGATACTTGATTTTGGCTCGTGTTTGATTTGGCAAAAGTCTCGTTTGAGACTAGTTTGTGAGATAATCAAACCAATCTAAAACGAAATTTGAAGCTCACTATTGGACAATTAATCTCCACTAGATAAAGCATACAACTCGTTTTTTTTTTCTCTCGAAAATATCAAACCCCTCGAGCTTGGCTTGATAAAAAGCTTGTTCAAGATTCGTTTGAGAACAAACCAAGTCAAGCTTGAACGCTATTTGAAGTTCGATAAAATTATCAAACAAGCTTGAACATTCAAGTGTTCGCCTTGACTCGAATCGTTTTCACCTCTAATTATATATCATGCCTACCTTGCATATGCAGGTACACTAATTATGGAAGCCGGAAGGCTCATCAGTTATCTGAAAATCCTCATGCATCACTGCTATTTTACTGGGATGGTTTGAACCGCAGTGTAAGCCATAATTCTCACTTGGATACTGTTGAATGTTTAAAAGAAAGCTCTATTGGTATGTTGGATTTATCCGGTGCTCTTACATTAATGTTTTCATGCTATTTATTGATATATTTGGATAGTATAATTAGCTTCATGATGATAAAACATTTGTACAGAAACTTTTATTTGATTATATCTGGGATGAATGTACAAGGAATGTCGATGAATGCTGGTGGTAGTGAAAATTCATCTGAATTCGTACTGATAGCCTAAATCAAGCATTAATGGACTGACCATCATCTATGAATGAGTCAAGTTCGTTATCAGAGACACTTACAATTCTAACCAACTCATTTCACATAAAGCAATATCTTGTTTTAAGTTAGTAGGAATAAGGCTTGAATGATCTTTTATGACTTGCCTCACGTAATATGTTCTTTTTTTGAGTCTGATCAACCTCAGGAGTCAGGAATATGTATGGCAACATAATTTTGTGGTAAAATCATGTAATATGATTCCAAAAGCACTCTTATCAATAGTACTCTTTCAAGTTTGCCTACCTATTTTATGTCGATGTTTGCTATGCTGGTTTTGGTGGTGAAAAGGCTCGAAAAGTTGGAAAGGGATTTCTTATGGGAAGGACAAGCGGTGGATTGGAAGTACCATTTGATTAGATGGGAGGTGGTTTGTTCGAGTAAGAGAAATGGTCGTCTAGGGATTAAAAGGCTTAAATTGTTTAATGTGGCTTTGTTGAGTAAGTGGCTTTGGCGATATATTTGTGCGAAAAAGATACCGTTTGGAAAAAGGTGGTGTTGAGCAAATATGGCAAAGGAGACCACCTGTGGGTTCCGAATGAGGTCCACTCTTCTTATGGGGGGGGTGGGAGTGTCGAAAGGTATCAGAATGAGGTGGGAAATTATGAAGAGATTCATAGCCTATGCTGTGGGTAATGGGAATTTGTTTAAATTCTGGAATGACGTTTGGTGTGGTGATACGGAGCTGCGGATGGCCTTTCCTATGTTATGCATCCTTGCCCATCACAAGGAGGAAACATTTAGCTCTGTTCTGCAGTTCAATGGAGATGCAGTTCAATGGAGAGACTGTTACTTGGAATCCTTCTTTTAGAAGGAATCTGCAGGATTGGGAGTTGGACTCCCTTGGGCAACTCTTTGAGCTGCTGTACAATCAGAAAGTGGACAGAAATAGTAAAGATCATGTTGTGTGGAAAAGTGGAAAAAACAGGAAATTCTCGGTTAAATCCTGGTATCAAAAGATCTTGGGTACTAATGTTTCGTTCCCTTGAAAGAATGTGTGGAAGTTGAAGGCTCCTTCAAGGGTGGGTATATTTACGTGGGAAGCAACTAATGAAGCTTTGTTAACATGCGGCAGTAAAGTTTTGGTCAATTGGTGCTGCCTGTGCAAATGTGATGGGGAAAGTGTAAATCATTTGCTACTTCATTGTCAGTTTGCTAGAAGGTGCTGGGATTTTGTGTTCAATTTGTTTAAAGTGAAGTGGGTTATGTCCAATTCAGTGAAGGATTTGATGAGATCGTGGTCACTGTATAAAAGGAAATGGAGAAATCACTTGTGGGAGGGTGCCCCAATGGCGATATGTTGGATTATTTGGTTGGAAAGAAATGTCAGAATTTTTGAGAAAGTGGAGAGAAGCTTAGAGAAGACAAAGGAGCTTATTGTGCATACTTTGTTTTTTTGGTGCCATGAGTCGTTTCTCTTTGGTGCAAACCCTTTTGTAGGGTTTGTGGATAGCTTACGGTGTAATTAATTTTCTTCTTGTATGCTTCCAGTGTACAGAGGGCGCGTCACCTGATTTGACGCTAGTATATTTATAATACTTACTATCAAAAAAAAAAAAAAAAAAATAAAAAAAATATATATATATATGATTCCAAAAGAAAACTAGCCAAACTTAAGAAGTTCATGCTGATATAAATCAATAGTAACTTTTTTATCTTCAACTAGGATAAACCAATAAAGGATTGGCAACGATGTACAGTAAAAGTTTCATCCTTTCTGATTCTGCCCCTTCATTCTACCAAATGTTTCAAAACAGAGCACTGCTGTAAATCACCATGTTTTAGTTCTTCATGTGAATCCCGTTACGACATTTAACATACCATATTGAAGCTTGATCAAGGTAGTTTTGGATGAGTCCTTAATGTACAATATCTTGATTTCCAGGTTAGAGTTGAAGGATCTGTGCAGAAGGTGTCTGATGAGGAATCTGAACAATATTTCCACAGTCGTCCTCGAGGAAGTCAGATTGGTGCATTAATTAGCCAACAGGTTTTTCTTTTTTTCTTTTTGCTTCATTCCTTGCTTCTTTTCCTATGTATTTGTAATATTCCAGTGATGATTCCTTTTATATATGCGTAAACCACTGATTTGCTCGTGCTTTTCGTCAGAGCTCTGTAATTCCTGGGAGGGATGTTCTCCACAAAGAATACAAAGATTTAGAGGCTAAATTTTCTGATGGGTATGTGATACAGATGTTTGAATTTTGCGTGGTTTGCGGATAAATCTTGGTCTTTCAGTTGTGAATAATATGCATTACTACATCTTTACTTATAGTTATCTCTTAAAAATGCGCAGATCTTCAATCCCGAAACCTAAACATTGGGGAGGTTACAGGCTTAAACCGGAGGCTTTTGAGTTTTGGCAAGGACAGCAATCTCGATTGCATGATAGGTAAGTTTCTTATCCTACCTCTTCTGCCATAATAATTCTTCCGGAAAGGAAATAGGAGGGTTTGGTCTGACACAACTATTGTACAATGTGATACTAGTTGGCATGAAAAGACGCCGCAACTAATATGTTGAGCAAGCACGATAGGTGGTTAATAGGTAATAGAATTAGTGGGAAATAGCTATTCAAATGGAAATAAAAATATGTGAAAATTGTTGAACTCACACACCTGTCAAATTTACAATTGGTGTGTGGTGTATTAGTACCTACTTTGATTCGGAGTCTGGATCTAAAGAATTAGGTTGGATGAATCATTGGTCGAAGATAAATCTGAATGCATTATGGGGATATTTGAAATTATTGAGTTAAAGATCTTTATGACCAAGTTACTTCAATCATCCTTTTAATTTTGATCATTCTCTCTTTATTGCCTAACTTTGTTGTTGTTTCTGAGTTGTCACTTAACTCAAAACTCCTCTTCTACTCATGTGGCATGCATATTTGTACATTGACTGGTGTAGCTTGTCAACCTTGTGGCCTAGATAGAAGTTGGATCTTTGTCTGTGCATGGAGAACTAAGTCTTTGGGAGCAAATTAGATGCTTTTCATTCCCTGTGTAGTAGGGGTTGTGTCATGTCACTTTAAGTAATTGCTACATAATTACCTATCTTTCCTGAACTAAGACCTATCGTAGGGAAATGCACTAGGCTCATGAAGATAGCCTAAAGGGGGGCCGACCTAGATCTCTACGGCCGCACCCCAGCTCTATCAATAGTCGCCACGAGCAAGCTGCCTAAAGGTCAAAACGTTCTGTTAGGAGGACTTCTTGCCTGACCCTACGAGACTGAGCTGGCCCCAGAGCCCGAATCTCTGAACGCTAGGGTTCCGAGGAATTAACTCTATGCTTGAGGTAAGGGCAACAACTTAGTACTAGCACTTACTTCCCTCATGGATAACCCGGCTCAGAGCACACTACTACTGGGTGTTCTACTCTATAAGTTCAACGGCAGCCCTAGGGTCCCCTAAACCCTCAAGAGGCCGAGCCGGTTTGGGGAACCTCAAGGGTTATTGATCTGATTACCAAGATGGAAAGAGTGGATTGTGGTCCCCACCTACGGGACACTTGTCCTATGATCATTGGATGTGCAATAGAACATTGACACTTATCAGAGAATCTTTGGAATATTCCTGTGTCAGACACTATAAATAGAGGTCACAAACCTCTATTTCTGGATCGAAAATCATTGATTGAATACCTAATGAGTGCTAAAGAGAAGTCTCTCTACCATCAGCTTTTGCCCTTTTTCTCTTCACCTGATTAGTCTCGACTTCCACCCCATTCTTTACTGTTTGAGGTTCTTCGATAGATGTGTCACGCCTAACACTTTACCCAGCACACGTCACACCCCTCGGAACACTCACATTCTACCCTATGCAATCCTTTTTATGCCCTCAAGCCTAGAAATTTCGTATAGGATTGAATTTGTGGAGCAGTTAAAGGGTGACATAAAACTCAAATATCAAATGAAAGAAGGAAGGTTACCTGCATTGGTCATGGAACCTTGGAGGAAAAGTAAAATCAAGCGTTTGAATGTTTACCAAATGTTTAAGAACTTTGAAATGGTCCACCAGTGGTCAAAGAGTGTTACTTCACACATCAAGTAATAATCATCTTTACATTTGGTTTATTGCTACTATTTAAACCAAACAAAGTAAAATATTAGCCCAAAAAATAACTAAATAAAGGGGTAAAGACATCTCCAACTAACCTGGATATAGGCTGCATTGTGAACCAATATTTTATTATTATTAATTATTATTATTATTATTATTATTTTGATAAGTATGAACCAAGCTATTTTAATTTCACTCATGTTCAGTTCAATAGAAGCTTGTTGGAGATCAAATCACTAGATTAGCATACAAGCCTGGACAACTTTCAAGCTTGGCTTGACAGGCTAACAAACACGCTATTTCTATTACAAATCTACTCGAGCTCGAGTCATTAAAAGCTTGTCTGGGTTTGGCTCAATTCAACTTGTTTGCTGCCCTACCTGCATATCACTTGAAACTTCTCTTCCTAAACTCTAGATGGAGGTTAAGGTGCCAAAGATTCAATCAACAGAGTGCTAAGCTCTTTGTCATATATGGGTTATGTAAATTATGTGTAGAGCGTGAATTGAAATTCTCATCCCATAAATAGAAAATAAGTTTCCCATAACGGAAAATGCATGGTAATTTTTGTTTCTTTCAATTGGTATTATCTCCCATTTGTAATGTACGAGTGTTGTTTTTACAGGTTACGTTATTCTCCTGAAGAAACTGACGGAAATGTGGTGTGGAAAATTGATCGTTTGGCTCCATGACCAGTATTCTCGGTCTACTTCTTTAGTTTTTTCTTCTTTCCATTGAAGGAACAGTCAATAAGTGGAAATTGGAGGATACATGCATGTAGGAATTAACTTTTATTCATGAGAATACTTTTGGACAAATTTTCTTATATCATTATATTATATGAATGTAGTGTGATGAGAACTGCCTTGCCCAAAGTAATGCTAGAGCCACAAAAAATGAAGAATAAATTTTGTGCATAAAAGAGGTTAGCATCTTTTGATTAGTAACGTAATTTGCGGTCTCTACCTCATTTCTCATTTGAGATTTTGACTAATCAACGGTGTGGATGGAAAATTAGTGCACAAAATTGAAAATTCTGTTCATATTTTGAGATTGTAGCATTACTTTTATGGTTTAATAATAATAATACTCCGTAATAGGAGAAAGAGAAAACGATAAGGAATATTAAACATGTTGGCTTTATTTCACGTCATGTAGGCTTAAAACTTTTTGGAGGTTTCTTTTGTGGATGCTTCTGTTACATAATTTATTTTATAGTTAGTTATGCAGACATAGTAATACAGTTTCCGTATATGTAGTAAATGTAAATGTGTGTGGTTAGCCGAAGGAAGAACGTAGAACCAAATTAACTGGGCTCCACCATGAGAGTGAGAGAAAGCATCTGACAGTATTTCTTTTCAAAACTTCTTTTGACCACTTGAGTCTTGAAGCTGAAATCTGACTGCCCTACTTTTGTTTGAAAGGCCATTTTATTTTATTTTTTGGATAGGAGAGACTAGAGAGGGTGACAACTGACAACACCACTTTGATTATGGGGATCATAGTCATGACTCATGGGTGGGGTGGTTCTTCCTTCTTCCCATGGGTTAAAGATTGAAATCCAAAACCAAAAGCATATTTATTATTAATTATTTATTTTATTGGAATTCTATTTTCTAAAGGAGTAATGATTAGAGGTGATTTCATATATCATATATGCATGTAAAAAGTCTATAGACCCATCAATGGCAATGGCTTTGGCTTGGAGTTGCTTTGTTTTAGTCCTTGATATTTTAGGCAAGTGGGTGAACCTTCTTAATCATTCATGAATCATGGTTATGCCACCAATTACTGTGTAGCCAAGGTCAGTAAAGCCCACGACAGAGTGACGGGTCTAAGATGATATCGTCTTCCTCTTTAAATTACATCAAATAAATAGCTCTGATTTTTATTTTATTTTATTTTTTCTCTTTCTCCAACTAGATAGTTTGCACTTTGCAATTGAGTTTTAAGAATTGTAGCCAACCTAAGTTTAGTTTGTAGTTTTCAGTTTTCTTAGGTAATGAAAATATCTCTACATGTGAAGAACAAACACATAGTAATTCTTTAGAAACCATCGTCATGAAGTACATCCTTTAGAAAAATAGCATGTATATAAATGTTTTTGTACAATTTTTTTAGGTGTCAAGCATGTAGCGATGAAAAGAAAGGGGGTGGGGAAAACACTTGTGTGTTTCACTTTGAATTCGATTAATCCACCGACCTATCTTTTCTTCCATCGATCTTCATTGTGTTTGTGTAGTTGATTCAAAATAGTTTATGTTTTTGTCTTGTGTTTCTATGAATGAAAACTGCTAGTTTAAATATCTGAATAGAAATTTGTTCGTTGTTGAATACCCTTTTCAATCTAGATGTATCAATTTTGAATCATGTTGCGTCATTTTGTCAATTGTGATGCATCGATTTGGATTTGAGATACATGAAAGATGCATCAATTTGAAATAATTTGTTGATTATGTTCAGGAAAAAACGATCATGAAGGTCTGGTTCATTATATTTTGTACTACATGATGAAGTATTAATTTGATGCTTGACTTATTGTAGCGCGAAGAATATATTAGATTATGTTATTAAAATTGATGCAATGTGAGATATAAATTGGATTATATAATTTTAATTTATGCGTTGTAGTACATAAATTTGATTATATAATTAAAATTGATACATAGAATTAATGAGCGTAATACATAAATTAGATTGGGTAATTTTAATTAATGCTTTATGGTGTATAAATTAATGCAACATGATACATACTGAGTAAGTAAACGTTACGCGATTTTTACCAATTAAAAAAAACATAGGTTACTATAACAATTGAAAATTTATGAGAGTAGACCGACTTTGAATTTACCCCAAGTTAAAAATCAAAAACCAAATTTATAAATATCGTAAGGACAAAGCCTTAATGGTTCTCAAGCCTTAAGTTAGTAGTAGACTCGCTCCTGAATTGATTGGAGGCATTGAATACCTTTTTTAGAGGTTCAAAAAAAGTTACAAAATTTTAAATATTCAGAAACTAAGTACGATGAAGTGGCAACCTCATTTCAAGGCTTTCATTGGTTTTGGAGTATGCGGCAAATGATGTCAGTGTTTTGGAACATATTTTCTCGTAGTTGCATGGGTTTTTACCTTTTCATTTTGAAAAAAATTTCAGATATCGACCACAAAAATGTGCTAGTTTGAGATAAATACTACTCTCTTTGTTCATAAAAGAGTCTATTATATTATTTTGAGATATTTATTTTAAAGAATCTATTTTTAAAAACGAGTGGTGTTAAATGACTCAAATTCATCAAGATAAAAAAAATTTAATGTTCCCTAAATCGTTTAAAAAAAGACGTATTTATCATTTACATATTTTGGTGTAAATTGATTAGATTCATTAATCGTTAGTAAATTTTGGTTTTTTTTCATTAATGGAAAATAGTAGTCTTAGTCTAGGTAAAACACCTCTTTCTTGTTTCAAAATATTCCCCGTTGAGTCGAAATCAAATGAATCTGTTAAGATTTATTATTTAAAAATTAGGTCTACAATTTTCATAATATTTCAATTTCACTCTTTACGTTTCATATTAACATATTCCATTAGTTATTCAAATATTATTGTAATCATGACCAACTTTAATGATAGTTCTATATCCCTTAATTAGACTATTTAAATATAAACTTTTTGGATGAAATATTTTTAAATCTTAATAGCGTAAAAAAATGATGTATAAAAGTAGCTTAAAAATGACTCAAAAGTGATATTCATAATTCAAAATTGAAGGGAATTTTGACAAAAAATGGAGGATGTGAAACTTGAGCTTTCAAACTAGGTTCAATCAGTCCAATGTTGACGTGTGGGTTTAACGTCGTTTGATAGTCAAACAAGTGTATGTGGATTGTGGACAAGGGCATGATTTGTTTTACGTCATTAATCAATGTGAATTTCAATTCGCTAATACCCCAAACAAGTCTTATCATGTAATTTGTTTTAATTTTCGAGATATAGTTTCGCTTTTGTTGATTAAAAAGTTAAATCATGGATAAATATTAATTTAAAAATTGGTGATATTGATTATTGACCGGAAAAGAATCAAAGTAGTAGACGGAGGGAGTAGGTCTTTCTAAGATGAGATCAAAGCTCATAGCTCATTTGGATTCAGCTTATGAAAATTTATCCATACATTCAAGTACGTACGGTACGAGTTGTCCAGCTTCTACTTAGTCTTAGAGTGATGGTTGAGTTTAATTATGTCTCCCATTGGCATTGATTTGGTAAAAATATGTAATCTCAGTCAACATGTTTAGCCCTTTTAAAAGATGGGATTGACAAAGATATGAATCATAGCACAAAATATCCAATAAATTAAGGAGTACTTTGATACTCCCTCCGTCCCTAAATTATCGTCCTCCTTTCCTTTTTTCGTCCGTCCCAAAATAATTGTCCACTTTGAAACTTACCTTTTTAAAACATTACTTTTACCACTTTACCCTTATTTTTTCACTCTACTTTAATTATGGGCCACATATACATGGACATTAAAGGAAACTACACATTAAACAAATATAAATAATCAAGTCAATTACTTTTTCTTAAACTGTGCGTCGGATCAAGCAGAACAATTATTTAGGGACGGAGGGAGTACAATTTAACATCTCTATTAAACAAACGTTTGTTGAGTGGTAAGATTGTAAAGTTTTGAAGAATTCTTTTCAAAACCATACCAAAGAAAAATCTATTGACACGATCATAGTTTTTTTTGGGTGTTTTATGAAACAGGATTCAAAGGGGATTTTGAAGTTAGAATTGAAGAAGAAAACATACTTGTTAAATCCGGATATGTAAATTTTAATTTTATGATACGTATCGAGGATACATTATGTATATAAAAATACATAATATTTTTAGATATTCCATCTGAATTTAAAAATAGATATTTAAGAGGAGCAATTATAAGTAAGTGCAATTATTAGAGCATCTTCATTGTTTAAATTCTTCCCACAAATTCTTAGCTGTGTTCCACTGTCACCTACACACTTTTCTCTTTTTCTTTACTTAAAATATATCTTCTCATTGTATACTATTCTTAACATATTCTTAACTGGGTCTCACTGCCATCTCATTAACTTTACATTTCATTCTTATTTTTATACTTCTCAACAAATAAATTTATTTCACGTTATTTAATATATTTCATATTTAAATATTTCGTATAAATAATTAATTTATAAATTAAGACAAAAATTAATTTTAAAATAATAAATTACATTATTATTTTTAAATTTTATAATTTATAATTTAGTTAATGAATTATCTATAAAACACATATTATACATAACTCGTACAATAACATAAATAAAAAATTACATAAAAACGTTAAATACATAAAATGATAAAATTACATAAAACATAAACACTTAAAAATTACGTCAAAACAATTCAATAATTAAAAGTACATGAAAACGTCAATAATTAAACTCTATCACTAGTTGTCACCGTAACGACGCCATATATGCTCAACCAAGTTCGATCGAAGAGCATGATGGGTGCTTCTATCACGTACCTCTGAATTTCGCTGCATATATTCTTGAAATGCTTGAGTTGACCCATGGTTCACTTGTGGAGAGTCATAAACGACATCATCGGCCAGTTAAATAGCGTGATCACCCTCGGCCTTCACAAGTATGTTGTGTAGAATAATGCATGTGAGCATTATTTCTTTCAAGTTATCTCTATACCAAAACCTGCTAGGACCTTTGATAATTGCCCATCTTGATTGGAGCACTCCAAATGCTCGTTCGACATCTTTTCTTGCAGCCTCTTGCATCTCTTTGAATTTCTTTCGCTTAGCATCCGACGGACATGAAAAACTTTTCACAAAAGTAGCCAAATCCGGATAAATTCCATCTGTTAGGTAGTATCCTTTTGTATACTGTGTGCCATTCACTTCGAAATTGCACGGCGGTGCATTTCCTTCGAGTATGTTATTGAACAAAGGTGATTCATATAACACATTAAGATCATTACGAGACCCCGCGACCCCAAAAAAATGTTTGCCATATCCATAAATCTGCAGACGCAACTGCTTCGAGCACAATTGTTGGTTTTCCATGACCTCTTGCATATTGACCTTGCCAAGCGGCGGACAATTTTTCCATTCCGTGCATACAATCAAGACTTCCTAACATACCGAAAATCCGTGTCTTTGCTCGTGCATTTGAAGCGAGCGTGTATCATTAGCATTTGACCTTCTCAAGTATTGACCTCCAAACAACTCGATAATACATCGACATAAGTTAAACATGCAGTTGATAGCAGTTGTTTCTCCTAATCGGAGGTACTCGTCGAGATGATCGGTTGGAACTCCATAAGCCAATTGACGGATAGCTGCTGTGCATTTTTGAAGTGGTGAGAGACCTACTTTTCCATATGCATCAGGCCTTTGTTGAAAATAACTTGAATGATTCTCCAATGCATTGACTATCTGAATGAATAAATTTCTATGCATTCGGAAGCGTCGCCGAAATATATGATCATGATACAATGGCTGAGAGGAGAAGTAGTCATTAACAAGTTGAGTATTTCCTGCTACACGATTTCGATTTATGTAGCTCCTCTTTTTCCTTTGGCGACGCCTCTTGATGTTGGCTCTCTCCATTTCAATCATCTGTTGTTGTAATTCAATCATCTGCAAAACAATTTTTTCACCTTCAGACATGTTGGATTCTTCGTTGGATTCAGACTTGTAGGATTCTTCGGTATGACTGTTTGTGTTAGAGCTATTGGTAGAAGAAGAAGAAGAAGAAGAAGAAGACATCTTTAGTGGCAAAATGTAGGACAATGACAATGGTTTATATGTTGAACGTTTGTAGCTATTGGTAGAAGAATAAGACATCTTCTCATCTATATATACTAGTTTACAACGGCTAGTTTATAACGGCTAGTTTACAACGGCTAGTTTACAACGACTAGTTTATAACGGCTAGTGGTACAACGACTATTTTATAACGACTAGTTACGTTCAAAACATTAATAATGAAAATTACATAAAAAAATTAATAATGATGAATGAACTTGTAAAATAACATAAATAGAAAATTACATAAAAACGTTATAATTGAAAGTTACATAAACACGTTAACATTGAAAGTTACATAAAAAAAATAATGAAAGTTACATAAAAAAAAATTCATAATGAAACTTACATAAAATTATCGGTGTTGATACAAAGAGCACTAAAATTCATATCCTTTCTTCCTCAACTGTACCTTTACTTGCTCACATCCTTGCTGATACATGGCAAATTGTGTCGGATTCATGTGGGAGGTATCTTGAGTAAGAAAAACAATGCCTTTCACGAGCCTTTCGCGCTCCTTTCTTTCTTCTCGGGCCTTTCGAGCTTCCGCATCAATTTTTTTGACTTCAATTTCTTTATTTTTCTGTTCATTCTCAATTTTTTTAATTTCAAATTCTTGTTTTTTTATTTCCGAGTATTTATCTAACGAGAACACCATCCCAGAAGAAATCGTTTGCAACTCATCTACATCCGAAGATGTTTCGACGTTTCCTTTACCTTTAGCTTTCCTCTTTGCCGCCTTTTGTCCAATCAGACGAGTACGTAAATTGATTTCTTCCACATCTTCAACATCCACACTAGTCTTAGAATGATCGTCGCCCTCAGATTCAGACGTCTAAGACTTTTTATTGGTGTGACCCAAATTTGTTTGTGGAGAAAAGGAAACAGAAGAATTTTTTAACACATCCCAAACATGATAAAAAATAAAGTACTGACTTTTTTCTTGATGGTATAGCTCCCTTGCATTTCTCATTAGAATATCATCGCTCCAACCGTTGTGATGAGCATTGAGAAGCCTATTATAGATTTCGTTGAAGCTTCTCACTGATGGAGCAATTCTATTTGACCAACGTGGTGTCAACTTCGCTTTATCTCTCGGCATTGAATTACTTGGGCGATGTTCGTTGTAATAATCAGCTACACGCTTCCAATATTGTGTACTTTTTGATTATTACCAACTATTGGACATTGACCAATAGTCTGCACAGCTTCCATAAGCGCAAGATCTTCAACCTTGGTCCATTTTGCACGTTTAACCTTGTCTTTTCCCGGTTCCGGTTCCGCTTCGTTGTCCAAATCAATTGTTTCTAAATTGATTTGCGTTTCGGGAACCGATGGCGGCGTTGCCGGAAAATTACCGGATGAAGTCCCATCTACACTTGTTGGACGTGAATTATTTGAAGATATGTAAGGTTGAGAAAATGCACGAGACGTACCTTGAGGAGTGAAAAATTGATTTCCCGTTGGTTGACAATAATTCGGAGGAAAAGAAATGTTACTAGATGAATTCCAATTGTTTGAGGAACTTGAAAATTCTGAAAATTTGGAAAATTTGGAGGCATGTAGAAATTTGGATAATTTGGAACATTTGGATTGTTGGAAAAATTATGCGGGTATTGGGGGTATTGGGGAGTAGATGAAAATTGAGAATGTGGAACATTCTCGGAACACGTGAGTTTTGTGAATTTTGATTTGCTTCAATATCGGGAGAATTCAATAAATTTTGGTAAAAATTAGTACCTCTAGGATCCATTTGGAATATAAGTATGTAGAGAAAAAGATTTTTAAGAAGAGATTATGGAGAAATAAAAGAGAGGATGAAGAAGTTGTGGAGAAAATAAAGAAGGTTGAGGTAGTTTATTTATAGGGAAGAAGGAAGATAATTAAAATTAAAAAAAAACGTTTTTTTTAAAATGTCCGTTGGACCATCCCCACCCCCCAACCCCACCCAACGGTTACATTTGCCATTTTTTCAATTTTTTTGATTTTTTTTTAAACAAAAAACGGTCAAAAACAGAAAGTTTTTTTTTAAAATTTAAAAATCGTTTTTTTAAAGTTAGTGGAGACAGCTGGGACCCACCATTGTTTGCTTGGACGCGCCTATAGCTCGTGTGTCGTACACGCGCCTTGTCTTCAGCGGAGGTGCACGCCACTCTCCTCCCGTGCGGCTGGTATTCCTCCTTCCCTCTTTTATTCTTTGTGAAGAATCAATCTTTCTCTCTCCTCCTAATTCTTGGTAGAGAATACAACAATGAGAGCATTGTTGGTATTCTTAACCAAAGAACTGGTTAAGAATCCAACAATGGAGCTGCTCTTAGAACCATTATTTTTGTAAATTAAGACTCAAAACTTGTATTTTACCAATTCACACCAAGTCTTATTCAATACGATACCTTTTATATCCTCCGGTTGTTTTAAAAATGGATGTTTTAAAAAGTATAATATGTTTTTATTTATGCAAGTCTAATGATAAAACAAAAATGTATCGTAAGATATATTGTTGTATCGTAAGATACAAATAATGTATTGTAGGATACATTGTCATATGAGATACACAAATAGGATACGCATCGATGACCCAATTTTTAGATACATATCGTAGGATACTGACAACTACGGGAGAATTGCATAAAAAAATGTAAGTCTAGTAGGTAACGAAATAAGACTAGAGGGGGGTTGAATAGACTTTTTAAAACTTTAGGAGTTATATAGAAAACCTTTATAATTTGCAGCGAAAAAGATAAGTTTTTAGCAACTGATGTAAAAACAACAAGTAGTAGTGCTGAACTTAAAATAGTTTGGTTTTGTTTTCTTTTAATCACTTAAGTATAATGATTGAATTGAAGGACAATATATAAGATCAACTATGTAAAGAATTCAGAAATGTAACTATTAAACACTTAAGTAAATAGAAGTTGTTTAAGTGTATGAATAGTAAAAAACAGCAGGTGGACAAAACACAATATTTGGAGTGGTTCACAGTATTTAAAACTAAGTTGGCCAAACTTGAATTTTGAAGTGCACTAACATTATATAAATGTTAAGTGATCACTAACGAATCAGTGTACAATAAAAATCAGTGTTTAAGGAGTTTGATCTAGCAAGAATCAAACTTGTGAAACAATCAAATGTTCCTTAAGGATTTGAAAAAGTACAGGAACAAACGAACATTGATTGTTCATATAGAAACTAGAAAAGAATATTATAGGAGAGATTATCTAGTGAGTGTTTGAAAGAAGAAACTCTTCAAAGAAATATTTGAAGTTCTGGATCTGAATGAGAGTTTCAACGTGTTTGTCTCTTTTTGAGTGCTTGGAGAATTTGAGATTTTTGAATGCTTGAGCACGTAGTTTTGTGTAGTGTCTTCTTCAATCCAATCTTCAAACGTTTTTATAGTGATATCTAGATTTGTAGTCGTTTGAGAAAGTGATGTTGAATCTTCAATTTTTTGATGAAATGATGATCACAATCTATCATTGAATGCTCAACAATTCTGTAAACTATAAGAGACATAATATACTCTAGCATGAAATATTAAAGAGAGTGGTTAGTTAGATTTGAATATATGAAAAACATTTAAGACATGCATGAAAGTCTTATATTGAAAGGACATGTGAATAGTTCTTTTCTTTGAAAAAAAAAAACAACCAAAATAATGTTTTATAATAAGCGCGTGAAAGGTCTAATATTTCAACGGATATAATGTATCAGCAGATAGAGAATTTCGAGTGAATAAGCAGGTGCTGATACTGTTATCAGCAGGTGCTGACACTGTTATCAGCAGTTGCTAGCTGCTAATAACTTATGCTTTAGGCAGATAGAACGAAACAGGTACGAATGCTGCAAGACAAAGTCACAAGGGGTATCTGCTGTATAAACAATAAATGATATCTTATTTGCCGAAAGTTTCAGCAGATAAATTTAGACTTGTTACAAAGTCTAAGTTAAAACCGATTTAAGGATTTTGGATAAGTATTAAACTAGCTGGTTTAACTTAATGGTTTTAAGTAAATCTAAGGTATGTAAGTTTCTACAAAAACCATGACCTATTTTAGTAGTTGCAAATTGAACCATGACTTTTGTTTATGGACTCATTGAAACACAACCTATTTTTTTGTTCTAATTAAAACATTCCGTCTATAAACCCGTTAAATAACTAACGACTTGCTGAATAGGATGCTTATGTGGCATCCTACGTGGATTTGGCGGGAGCAAAATCTCAACGTTGAATCCAAAAACTAATTTTCCACCAATTTTATTTCATTATAAACCTTGTACAAATTTTTTAATTTCATAAAAAAACCCTAAAATTTATTTTCACCAAATCAAGCCTTAAAATTTAAAATAAATAGTTATTTATATACCCATTTCATTTAAAAAAATATTTGTATTGCTTGTCTATTTTGAGTATTTAAATATATTAAATAGTGGATATATTGACCCTAAGGGGTCTACCAACGGTAGAACTTGGGAAATGGTTTACAAAAATAAATAAATTATAATATATTTATATTTATATTTGTGTTAATTGATTTTTCTTAAATGGTATGTTGGGTTAAATGTAATAAAAACATACTCCCTTCGTCCCTAAATAATCGTCTGGGTTGACCCGGCGCACAGTTTAAGAAAAAGTAATTGACTTGATTATTTATATTGGTTTAATGTGTAGTTTCCTTAAATGTCCATGTATATGTGGCCCATAATTAAAGTAGAGTGAAAAAGTAAGAGTAAAGTGGTAAAAGTGATGTTCTAAAAAGGTAAGTTTCAAAGTGGACAATTATTTTGGGACGGACGAAAAAGGAAAGGATGACGATAATTTAGGGACGGATGGAGTACATAATAGTGTTGTATTTATAAAAGTTTATCGCATATGAGTTCATCCCAAATTTATTTTTTGATTTGACTTGAAACATTGATTAAAAAAACAATTGACTTGATAATTAATAAGGATGCCGAGTTTGAGGTTAATTGGTCTTCAATTTAAATTAGCTAATAATCAAATACTCACTATGTCCCAAAATTATCGCTTGGATTGACTTGACACACGATTTAAGAAAACACATTTGACTGGATTATTAATATTAGTTTGATGTATAGTTTACTTTAAAGCGTATATGTATTTGGTCCATAATTGAAGTATGATGAAAAAGTAATAGTAAAGTGGTAAAAGTGCTATCTTAAAAAGGAATATTTCAAACAAGACAATTATTTTGAAACGGACGAAAAATGAAAGCAAGACAATAATTTTGAGACGAATGAAATATTATTTATGAAATATTTCAATTTTGATTTGATCTTTGATTCAATTTAAATTATCTAATAATCATTTTTTTTAATCCGTGTGTGAGGTTAAATCAAAAAATAAATTTGGGACGAAGGGAGTATATGTGATAAACTTTTATAAGTGCAACACAATTACGTAGGAATGTAACGGTTCAGTTTGGTTCGGTTTTGGACCAAAACCAACAACAGAACTGACCTTCAAAGGTTTCATTTTTCTCAAACCGAATTGAATCGTAATACTTGAAATCGAATGGTTTGGTTTGGTTTGGTTTGGTTTGGTTCGATTTGATAGTTTAAATATTAAAAATATTAAACAAAATAATAATTGTTATACTAATTAACTTTAAGCGTTAAAAATTTGATTTTAAAAGTAAATGAATAAAAATAAAACAAATATTTCTAACATTTCTCTTGCTCCAAATACCAAATAACATCAAACACAAATTAACAACTAAAATAAATAAAAAAAATTTCAGTTCCAACATATAATCATCTTGAAAACACTATCCAACATCCACCATTATCGGATTTCTGAAGCCATGAACCTGTGCAACAACAAAAATATCATGAGCGATATTTTTTAAAATCTTGATAGGAAAACAAGCCACCGGGACAAATTGGGTTATTGGAATGGAAAGACAATTTGAAGAATAAATCAAATGTCTTTACAGTATGACAAAATAAGAAAGATACCCATAATGTCATCCACATACAAATGAAATTCTTAACCTCCCCTTCCATTGATATTTTCTTGCGATTTCAGTCTCTCTTCAAATATATCCCCTCTACATGTTCTTAAATATACACAGCTAATCAACCAAACATATTGTCCAACACACACATCGAGAGGGGGTAAGGGAGACATAGATCGAGAAAAGGGAAGAAGGAAGAAATAGATCGCAAAAGAGGGACGATGGGAGCTTATCGTGGCATCGGCGGCACAAGATCGATGAAGTCGTGGGCTCGTGGCTAAACTAAAGAACGAACTCAGAGGGAGTGGATTGTGAGAGAGAGTGAGAGACAACGACGGCTACTTTGGTTTGAAAAGTGAGAGAGGTTGTGTTTGGTTTGAAGAGAGATGAGAAATTAGGGATTAGGTTTAGATTTTTTTAAATATATGATACATATAATATATAATTACATATTATAAAAATATATATTAATAATTTAATACGCCGATTCGGTTCGATTTGGTTCGAAAGTGAAAATTGTAAACTGAATCGAACCGAGTGGCTTAATACATTTGATCTGACTTACCATTTAAGAAAAATCAATTAATACAAATATAAATATTAATATATCATAATTTATTTTTTGTAAACCTTTCCCCAGCTCTATCGTCGGTAGACCCCTTAGGGTCAATATATTCACTATTTAATATATTTAAATACTCAAAAATAGACAAGCAATATAAATATATTTTAAAATGAAATGAGGTATATAAATAACTATTTATTTTAAATTTTAAGGCTTGATTTTGTGAAAATAAATTTTAGTATTTTTTTAGGCCTAAGGTTTTTTATGAAATTACAAAATTTGTACAAGGTTTATAATGAAATAAAATTGACGAAAAAGTAGTTTTTGGATTCAACGTTGAGATTTTACTTCTGCCAAATCCACGTAGGATGCCATATATGCATTCTACTCAGCAAATCGTTAGTTATTTAACGAGTTTATAGACAAAAAGTTTTAATTGGAACAAAAAAAATAGGCTGGGTTTGAATGAGTCTATAAACAAAAGTCGGAGTTTAATTTACAACTACTAAAATAGGTCATGGTTTTTTATGCAATTCTCCCGACAACTACGGATGGAAGTATGTTCACTCCCTCTGTTCCGACAAAATCCTCGTTTGAAAGTCAAACTTTTTTAAGAAATTAATATTTTTGAAAATAAGATTTAAACATCTCAAAATAAAATTGTAGATTTTTTGATCGGAAAGGGGAGTACAATATAGTAAATGTTTTTCACGTGAAATATCAGTTCTCAGTAGTCAAGGTAGAGATCTATGATTCCTAGGCAGGTTTTTAATCGGAGCTTCCTTCCTTGATCAGAAGCGCAGTGGTAATATGGTGGACCATTTATAAAAAAGCGACTCTATTTTCGTTACAAATTTTATGTACCCGCTACACTAAATTAATTATTTTCATTTTCATCACATAAATAAGCAATGATTGTTGTGAAAATATATGAATCTTCCGTATCTCTCTCTCTCTCTCTATATATATATATATATATAAAGTTTAGGTAGTCTAAAAATAATTAAAACCTACAAAAATTTGCTTCTTAAAATAGAAAATCATTTCAATATAGTAAAAGTGATGGATTATGTATTGAAAACATAAATCTGATTATCATTAATTGCTTACATGTGCTTAAATAAATTAAATATTACTTTGGAATATGCTATACATTAATTGAATAAAACCATGTGATATGATTTGATTTAATTTGATTTAGCTCATCAATTTATACTTACACTCCAGAAATAGTCTTCATTTAATTGAAAATGCGTTGAATCGTTAAAAAAATTATATCGGTAAAATGAAACGAAAAAAATATAAAAAATCACATCTAGATGACAGGAAAATCACGAAGAAAAAAACCTTACTTGATCACGAAAATATAATTCATATCAAAATACTACTTAACAAACCTGATTCCTCATCACAATTGTAGAGACAACTTATTAACATATTTGTTCGGTTTTTTATACTAAATCCCCAAAATCTTATCATTTTTGTATTTAAAAAATCAAATAATATTTTATTGTAATTTTTTTACCAACTAACCAATAAAAAGGTTGAACATCACATTGTAGAAGCTAAACTCTTGTGTGTAAGCAATGATGTAGACAAAATATTTATTCCAACAATGTCATTGTCTCCATCAGATGTGTGATTGTCTTTCAAGTTCTAGATAATACTTCTATTTGTAGTATCAGATGCAATGTCTATTAACAAAAGTTAAGATTAATCATTGTTGCATGTAAGACATTTTTTAAGTATGGTTCAGCTATAAACAAATTACAATTTTTAGGGAAATAAATCGTTCTGGCCTGAACAAATTGATATGCAATAAAGAGGGAAAACCAACAAAATAACACAACAAATATTGTATATAATGATTTTAGAATTTATCATTTACTGATACGATGATATACTTTTATTTAAATAGTTGCAATTCATTATTTTAATTTTAATTTTTTGTTTTGTTAAACAAAATTTAATTAAAAAGGTATATGTCTGTACGTTTAACGCACGGGTGTAAAACTGAAGGATGCAACAGTAGCTAGGATTCAAAGAATCTGTCGATGCAGTTTGTGATGCAGCTGCATCCGAAGGTGCATCGATCAGAAAATCAAAAAAGCGAAAACAGCGAAAGTCTTTAAGTTAATCAAAGAAGTAATAAAATAAAGATTTATCAAACAATCTACAAGTTATACATGTAGATCCAGCTTCATGGCCAAAAAGATTTCACTAAAAAGGATTATGAGTTTAACAAAACAAATTTGTGAAATCACCAAAATACCAAATTTCTCACAAGACAATAAGTCTGGAGAGGAAAACCCACAAAAATAGAGTATAAAAAACGTGAGATTAAAAAATAAGCTTCCTAACAACTTAGGAAAACAAACAACAAAAACAGCGATGTAGCTTGGGATAAAGCTGCATCCACACTTCAGCGAAGACTCTTAGTTTCTCTATGTATTCAGCGTATATATGTCTATATCTCTGAGCATCCATCTTGTCTATCTAAAGCCTTCATATATACTAGTTAGAAGTAGAATCATACACAAATAAGAATTCAACAACTCTAAGAAAACATAATGTTAAGAAATAAAAGATTTATTTCCAAAATTAGTTTCCTAATATAATTCAAGGATCTTACCAAAGATTTTGTCAAAGTAAAACAAGGACTCTTGAGAGCTTTTGAAAGTATTTAATTATAGTAAAATTTACCATAGCTTTAGGACCAAGAAAGGGTGCAAACAATAAAATCAATGGAGGAAAATATGACGACCCTATTTTACCCTTATAATCTCCCCTTTGTTGAACATTTCTGGTCAAATCAAATAATAAGTGTTTTTAACACCATCAAACATCTAACCTGCATTGATTAGAAAATCTCATCTCCCCAGAATTTGTGCAATGTATAAAATCAGAAATCATTTACTAAACACAAATCAGAATATACCAATGATGCAATCACATGCATACAAAACAAACATGAAACAGTTTATGTGAGAAACAATCACAATGATGAATATACAAGGAATCGATTCATTATCATCACCAGAAATAGGAACACTTGACTCTCTCCCCCTATTTGACCAGAGGAGGAAGAGGGAGAAACAATCTTTTAGGAATCCTCAAAAATCCAAGATTTTGAAAAACACAATTAAGTGTTCACCATGACTTGATCACACCCCTAGCAATAACTGAGCACCTCATATTCAGATTCAATACCACTTAGTTTCCCACAAAAATTAGTCATCCACTAAATATTTTTCAACATGGAGATTTTTTGAAAATTGATTTGCACAGCTTTTTTAGGACAAAATTTCGCCAGACTGGTATTTTTACCAACAATGCATGTCCTAAAATTTTATGCCTAAAAACATGATAACTGATGCTAGACAAAAGAATAAAAAATGCAATCACACACAAGTGATAAAGACTAGATCAAATTATGTAATTCCTGATGCAGCTGCATTGGGAGGTGCATTCAAAAATATTGAAATTTTGTGCACTTTTGCATCTTTTCCTTTTTCAAACATATTTCTCTCCGACAGATTCCATATGTACTTTATTTCCCTAGGAGTATAGCTTTACTTTATTTTAAGCATATACAAACATGTCACTTGGAACATTTCACACTATTTACCAATGGAAGTCATTTTGCACATGATCAACCCATGAAATCCAAAGATTCATAGTCCCAAGAGAGAATGACAATAAACCTTATTCATAGGTAGCTCTTTTCCTTTAGGTAGCTTTCACACTTTTCAAAAGGTATTCATTTTTCTCAAGATCAACCCATGAGAACCAAAGTTTTATAGTACCAAGATAAGTAGAGATGTTAATAGGGTCGAAAACCGTAGGTCCGAACCGAAACCGTTAGGTTTTTGACCGACTAGACCGAAACCGTTAGGGTTGAAATTTTAGATGGACCGTTTAGGGACCGAAACCGTTAGGGTTAGATCGAAAACCATTAGGGTTGAATCGAAAGCCGACTTTCATACGGTTTAGTATAGTTAGTAATATACAGGACGTGTATAATACTGAAAACCGTTAGAGTTGGACCGATTAACAGCTTTAATATAGTTAGTATAATATACGAGACGTGTATAATACGCTGAAATAAGCGTACAAGCCTCGAAATTGAGAAAAAACGTACAAGTTTAATAATTTGCTGGAAATCGCAGGTTTGAACCGAAACTGTCAAGGTCAGACCGAAACCGTTAGGTTTTTGACCGGATAGAAGCGATAACCGACTTAACCGAACCTATGCTGGGTCGAAAACGTTAGGGTTGGACCGAAACCATTAGAACTGGACCGATTAACATCTCTAAAGATAAGATGCTACAACCCTTGTGCTTTAAGTAACTCTTTCCTTTGTGGATTTCAAACATGCTCAAGAATTGAGAGAGAGAGAGAGTGAGTGAGTGAGAATCATAACCAAATAAATTACAACTGATTTTGAATGCAATTCCCAAGCAACAACAAAAGGCACAAATATGCGAGTCAATGATCTAGAGTGTCATCTAAAGACAAAATGCAATCATGTCTAATTTATTATTATTATTATATATATATATATATATATATATATGTATGTATATGTATATATATTTATAACTAAGTGTAAAGTCAAATGACACACATAATACGAGAGATTTCCAAAGATTGGAAAATCTCTCATAATCTAGACTCTTAAAAAAAATAAGCAAGTTGATTTTCAGTCTCAATATGTTAAAGGCAAACAATTCCTTATTCAACAAAGTCTCTAATAAAGTGGTGTCTTATACTCCCTCCGTCCCTAAATTTTCGTCTTGATGGACACGGTTTAAAAAAACACATTTGACTGGATTATTAATATTAGTTTGATGTATAGTTTTACTTTAAAGCTCATGTGTATGTGGTTTATAATTAAAGTAGGATGAAAAAGTAAGAGTAAAATGTTAAAAGTGTTGTTCTAAAAAAGAAAGTTTCAAACAAGACAATTATTTTGGGACGGACGAAAAAGGAAAGCAAAACAATAATTTGGGGACAGAGGGAGTATTAATGTGTTTTGTTTGAGAATGTTGAACTGGATTTTTGTGTTATACAAATTGCATTGGTGTTATCACAATACAAGGTTAACACATCAATGTGTAGCTCATAATCTTTAATCATTTGGTGCATCCATAAAAGTTGTAGAGTCATATTTAAAAAGCAAGCAATAAAAGCAAAAAAAATATGGACTCTAGAAAATTTTCTTGATTAAAAACTAAATTAAACTATTTACTAAAACTAACTACTAAAAGTAACAAGACTTCTCTCAAAAATATTATAATTAGCACGCTAATTTTTGAGAATCAACCTTACCTTTTTTCCTTGTGGACATGTCATCATAAATATTACCTATCACTTGAGAAGTTGGATGGTCTTTCTATATACAGCTAAGAACATCATGGCTTCGATAAGTCACAGTGGAAGCAGTTTCAACATTTTGGGATTCATTTCTGCTTCTGCAAAAGTTTTGGCCAATGCATCTTCTGATGCAGCTGCATCAGAAGATGCATTGGCCAAAACCTTTGCAGAAGCAGAAACTGCATCAGAAGCTGTATCCAAATTCCCAGAATTTTCTAAACTTTTAGCTTCTGAATTCTGTGAGTTTGGAACAAAGTCTGACTGTCTTTTAGTAACCCAAGCTTTTCTGAACAGTTTTTGGCTGATGCAGCTTCGGATGCAGCTGCATCCGGTGTTGCATATGGTTACGGACCAGATATGTTTGCCTAACTTCTTCACCATAGTCTGCCTTTTTCAGGTAACAGAAAGGCTGGATATGTCCAGGTTTGTGACAGTAATGACACACAAAGTTTCTCTTTCTAGTTTTAGGTTTTTCAAAGAAATTTGGTTTTTGAAAAGTGTGTGTAGACTTTTTTTTTTTCAAAAGGTTGGAGGGGACATAGACCTTACTCCAACCCTTACTTTTTTAATGTTTTAATGCCTTAAAAGGCTACAATTATAGATATATGATGTCTTTGGTTTAGATGTACCTTTACCTTCCTTAACAAATGTTTTTGGCATGAAACCAAGTCCAGGCTTACAATTATTTCCAATCTTCAACATACCATCAAGTTTGTGTTGACTAGAATTCCACTTTGCCACTGTTTCATTTGCTTTGTGAAGTTCTTCTTTCAAATTTTCAAGCTCTACATCCTTCTTTATAAGTAAACACTCTAGTCTAGCAATCCTCTCCTTCACTTTCTTGAGTAT
Source organism: Codonopsis lanceolata (assembly GCA_013146195.2). Lineage (NCBI taxonomy): Eukaryota > Viridiplantae > Streptophyta > Magnoliopsida > Asterales > Campanulaceae > Codonopsis > Codonopsis lanceolata. Next base: position 174,401,099 of record CM028378.1, read on the forward strand.
TTCATTTGTCTTTCTAAGTAACTTAACTTGACAAGCTCTCTTTTCCCAATCATTGTACAACTCCTTATAAGTATCCATCAGTTCTGAATTTGATTTTGATTCTGATTCTGGAGCATCTTCAATGATGGAAGAGTTGAAGCAAAGAAAATCATCTCAGCTTCTGTCCGATGCAGCTGTATTGGAAGCTGCATCACTCGAAAAACCTTCAAGATTAGTTTGAACATGTTGTATTGCTGTGAGAGTGATGAGATCACCTGGATCTTCATCATCACTGTCACTCAGAGTAGTAGAAAAACTCAAACCCTTCTTTCTCAAAGTATTAGCATATTGATTATCATAATGACCAAACCCTTGACATTCCCTACACTGAATAGAATCAATATACTTTTTACTAGAAGTAGATTTTTTTGCAAAATGATTGGTAAAAGGTTTTTCAGGAGTTTGAAAAGAGTTTTCTTTGGGAACAAACTTACTAGGCTTAGGTTTAAAGAAGGTTTTGGTGTTTGAAGATGGAGTTCTATTTTGACCTTTAACTTTCAAAATATTTTTAAACTTGGTTGTTAAAAGAGTCATTGACTCTTCACCAAAATCAGATTCCTCAACGTTCCAATTTGAGTAATTCGTATTCGTTAAGGTAGGAGGACGAACAACATTCTCATATATAGAATCCATCATGGCTACAACCAGAATCTTCTCTTAGTGACGTCAAGAAGAGACTCTGATACCAATTGAAGGATGCAACAGTAGTTAGGATTCAAAGAATCTGTCGATGCAGCTGCATCGACCATAAAATCAAAAAACGAAAACAACGGAAGTCTTTAAGTTAATTAAAACATTAATAAAATAGAGATTTATCAAGCAATCTACAAGCTATGCTTGTAGATGCAGCCTCATGGCCAAAAAGATTTCACTAAAAAGGATTATAAGTTTAACAAAACAAATTTGTGAAATCACCAAAATACCAAACTTCTCACAAGACAACAAGTCTGGATAGGAAAACCCACAAAAATAGAGTATAAAAAATGTGGGATTAAAAAATAAGCTTCCTAACAATTTAGGAAAGCAAACAGCAAAAACAACGATGTTGCTTGAGATGAAGCTGCATCCACACTTCAACGAAGGCTCTTAGTTTCTCTCTGTATTCAACGTGTATATGTCTGTATCTCTGAGCATCCATCTTGTATGTCTGAAACCTTCATATGTATGTATATATATACACACACACACACACACACACACACACAAATAAGAATCCAACAAATTCAAGGAAACATAATGTTAGGAAATAAAAGATTTGTTTCCTAAATTAGTTTCCTAATATAATTTAAGGATCTTACCAAAGATTTTGTCAAAGTAAAACAAGGATTGTTGAGAGCTTTTGAAAGTATTTTATTATGGTAACACTTATCTTAGCTTTGGGAACAAGAAAGGGAACAACAATAAAATCAATGGAGGAAAATAGGACGACTGTTATGAAAGTCATGGATGTGAACAACAACATTTAATGTAGGTGTAGGTTATTAATCAAATGAGCTAGGGAGCTATGTCACGTAGCTTTAGGAAATGTGTAACACTGCTCGGCTATAAATACCGAGCAGTGTGTAGTTATATTTTACACTGATCGATTCAGCTCTGAAAAAAGCTATCTCTCTCTCTCTTTCTCCAATACGCTCTTTGTCCTCAATTTGTGGTTACTTTATAATACGTTATCAACACGATTGTTCTACTCTTAACAATCTCAAACGGTAAAATTTTCTACCGATATATTCTTTATTTTATGTCCATGGTTTACTTCAATATATATCGTATATCACCATTATTAAGAAAAAGTTGGCTGAGCCACCGTCGATAATATATGGTGAGATGACGAAATAATAATTTATTATTTTATGCATAATATATATATATATTCGTTGATGTTTGAGCGGATATAACCCCAAGCTATAAACTGAATATTTATAAATATACATATATTTCAATTCGATATATGAATAATTTTATATACATATATATTTATTAATGACTTTCAAACATCCACAGAAAGGCTTGCCGAGTAGCGTGACGTTAATATATATATATATATATATATATATATATATATATATATATATATATATATATATATATATATATAATAGTTGTATAAAATTGACTGAAAAATATTCATGCAGAGTTATTTTATTCATGATCAATTTATTGCTTCTAATAAGATTTATATTTATTCATAATATAAATGCAATTCTATTAAATCAGAATTTTTACATTTTTACCCCCTCCTCTAACGGCTAGTTAACTTAGTTAACGGTCATTTGCGGTCATTTTTTTCTCCATATATACAGCAACACCTCAATAGCTTGCTCACAATTTTACTACCTCTTTACAAACTTTCAATACCATATCCTCTTCTACAAAATGTTTAACCAAATATTGATGATTATTATCATACTAGTTATTGCGTGCACCGCATTGGTTTTCGTTGCTGAATACCCTCCAAACGATTTTCAGATTTTTATTACTTATCTTTGTATCATGTATGTCCTGTTAGCAGTTACAATAGCTTTTAACATATATTTTAATATGTACTGATTATCATATAAATAAAATTTCCATGTCATAATTTTATCAATATATATGTTTCATTTTTATAGTTTTTCCTTCACAAATGGCAAACATCGCTAAGCTCAAATTTGAAAGGCTGGACATATCTGGGAAAAATTATGTCTTGGAAAATAGTTACCGAAACCCACCTGGCGGCCAGAAGCCTTGAAAATACTATCCAACGAAGTAATAATGAATGGATAAGTAATCAACATCGGGCTCAGACCATGATTTTCCTACGACACCACGTCCACGAAGACTTAAAAATGGAGTATCTCACGGTTAATGATCCACTCGTTTTTTGAGAAAATTTGAACGAAAGATATGACCATTTTAAAACGGTCATTTTCCCAAAAGGACACTATGATTTGATTCATATCCGCCTACAAGATTTTAAAATCATAAGTGAATATAATTCTATGATGTATAAAATAAACTCACAGTTGAAATTATGTGGGGAAACCATCATTGAATATGATATGTTGGAGAAGACATTCTCCATATTTCATGCCTCGAATATGCTCATGCAGCAACAATATCGATAAAATGGTTTTAAAAGGTACTCCGAATTGATCTCTTGCCTCCTAGTAGCTGTAGACACCTCATTTTCGTACCCCTGGTATGTAACATAACATGAAATATCAAGACCTGTTAAAACTTAACAAATGTCAAGTTACCGGGTATAAAAATGCAAAAGAAAAAGCAGAATGCGCAAAACAGTGAAATGCAGGGGCTAAAGTGTCAAAAAGGAGCCTAAAAAGACCACCTGGCGCCACCCCCATACACACCTGGCGCGGCGCCCATTCCTTCCATGGGTGGCGCCCAATAGTGCTTCCAGCACTATAGCACTTTGCTTTTTGGCACAACTCTCTCAACACGCAGTACAAGCTGATGAAGCACAAAAGAGAAAACTTAATGGCGAAGGAGTCCCCATCTCGGCCTATAAATAGAAGGCCCCGGCTTCAGAAGTGAACACAGACAGTTCACGCGCACAGTTCACACACCGCGATCACGCAGTTAAAGTTTCTCTCGCAGTGAGTTCTGAGAGAGCGTTGTGAGAGTTCCCCTCCTCTAAGTCTCGAAGCTCCGTCAAATCTCCTCCAAACACAAAACCAACCGATCAAAGTGAACCTTAGCCTCCCCGCTAGGACTCCACCCTATTTTTCCGGTCCAAAAATCTCAAAAAGAGCAGTTGCTCTGCTCGAATCCAGACACCAAATCTGCAAGAAACAAGTAGTTGCTCTGCCCGATTTCCGCCGTCAGCAAGCAAACAACAGCAAAAAGCAAGCAGTTGCTCTGCCCGTTTCCCGAGGCCTAAAAGCAACTTTCGGAAGCAGTTACTCTGCCCGAATCTCCGCAACAGCAAAAGACTCCCTCTCCCGAAAGGACAGAGCGAGCACACCCCACGCTCTTAAAGGTAAGCCTTTAAGAGGTTTAATTAAATAAAGTGTTATTTTCAGCCGGCCCAATGTAAAAATATAAGCAGTTATGCTGCCCGGATTTCTATAGAAAATAGCACAAAAAAGAGTCATTATTATGACCAAATATTTATAAATATATTTGTAATTCCTAGAAGGAGGCTGTTGTAAATTTGTAATAATATAGATACATATATATATGTTTAAATGTTTTATTTCATTTGCTAAATAAATATAATAAAAGCATATTTTAGCCAAAACTATTTTGAGACCGAAAGGGCGAGTTGGGTGCCTAACACCTTCCCACCTTGTAACTTAGCCTCCGAACCCTTTACAAAATCTGGTTATTTTTTGTTTTTCTTTATTTCTCCTTAAAATAAAGATGGAGACTATGTTACAACATTTTGGATCACAGTGAGGCGGGGCTATTCCCACGCGCTCTTTGCAACATCATTTTTGCACTTTTAATTTCGTTTTCCCCTAAACAGGGGAAGATGGAATGAAAAGGGCATTGCATTTTCTGCATCTTGTTTTTCCCTAAACAAGGGAGGATGAGATACAGAAAAATCCAAAGCACTCATAGTGATTCAAAATGAACCAAAGCCCACAGTGAGGCCGGACGTATTCCCACGTGCTCTTGCAACATCCTTTTTGCACTTTTAATTTCGTTTTCCCCTAAATAAGGGAAGATGGAATGAAAAGGGCGTTGTATTTTCTACATCTTGTTTTCCCCTAAACAAGGGAGGATGAGATACATAAAAATCCAAAGCACTCATAGTGGACCAAAGCACACTCAGTGACAGGGGCGTATTCCACGCGCTCTTTACAACACTCCTTTTGCACTTTTAATTTCGTTTTCCCCTAAACAAGGGAAGATGAAATCGAAAGAGTGATGTCTTCCCCGAATCTCGTGTTCCCCTAAACAAGGAAGCGCGCGATCTGGGAGAATTTCTCCCGGGGCACGCACAATGACGACTCTGCTGGGGATGTCATTTTTATTTTAAATAAAAATGGAGGGCTAGACTCACTTTTTAAAAAAAAAAAAAAACAAGTTTTCTCTAGTTTCTGGCTAAAATTTGCTTATTATATTTGTTTAGAATTTTAAATATCACATTTTTATATATCTGTATTTATATTTGTGCATTTAACCATTTACTTGCAGCAGTTTCGTTCCGGGTACCGTTACAGATATATCAAAAATAAAAAATAATAATATAGATTTCCGGGCAGTATAAGAATAGGGTTATGGCTTTATTTTATTATTATTTTATTCTGCTTTATATTATTTTTCTGCTTGCTTTATTTTTATCACTCAAAATATGTAAATATTATTTCATTCTGTCAATTTATTTTGGGGATTAAGACCAATATGTAATTAATAGGAATAAATAGATTCTCTATTTTTCTTTCTATTTCTTGATCTGAATGGATGCTTGCTCACGCTCAAACTAAATAGGCCGAGAAAATTCACAAAGAACAGCAAGACATGTCATATCTGCTTTATTTACTGCTTTATATCTGGAAAAAAAATATTTTACTACTTTTTAGATACTACACATACGTGCACGCGCGTAGAAATATTTCAAACTGCTACCCTACACCATGTCCAGGCTACCCCCTGCATCAGTCAACGTTAAATTGCATATAGATTTTCAGGACACTTCATGGACCGATCGGTTTTTATATCTTTGAATTATTGGCCAATCCTTGTGCAAAAAAGAAAAAAAAAAAAGAGAAGCAACAAAAAAAAGCAACAAAAAAAAAGCAAAAAGCAAAAAAAGAGATATGAATAAAAATATGCACAGGAGTTGACCCTAGATCATTTTGAATGGTGGATCCTGGAAAGAGTATAGGCCCTTCGCCTAAGATCAGTCTGATCTTAGGGAGTCGAAAGGTAGGTGGAATACGAAGTTCTTATACTCTGGAGAAAGAATCCACTATTCCAGGAATAGTCCTGAGACTATCAAAACAAAGCATGTGTTTGTCCGATCAATTATAGGGAAAAAGAATAATAATAAAAGATAATAATAAAGGCACACTGTACTCCAAACCCAAAAAGCCTTCAGCCAACCCTTTCTGATGCCTTCAAACCCCTTTTCCTCAGAAACATGGCCCGAGTTTGGAAAGGAAGAGATAGTACTAATCGGTTGATATGAGATACATGCACAGAGATTAGATCAGAAAATACCGGGGTCAGATCAGAAAAAGGTAGAATCAGTGCAGAGGGTACAAATTTAAGCTAGGATGGCAGCTGAAAATGAGCAGTCTACAGTGGGTATAGATATAGGGGCTCCAGGGTACGCTCCGAATCCGGCTATGCAATAGTGGTTAGACCAAAATTTGGATGCACGAAATGATCATTTATTAAGCCAGATAGCAAACCTCATACAAGGTCAAAAACCCAGTAGTGAGGGAACCTCTTTCCCTTCAGCCCCTCAAGAAGCATCTACTTCCCATGCTCCTCTAAACTCAAATCTTCAGCCAAGCACTAACCCACCAAACACCACTAGTACCCTTAACCCAAATCTCCCACCTAACCCTTATTACCCAAATTTTAACCCTTTCTCACCATACCCTCCATATGCTTTCCCAAATACCAATATACCCCAGAATCTAAATGACCTCCCTTTTCCCATCACCAATCCACTCCAAAATAGCCCACATATGGATCCCAGAAGTTATAACCAACTAGGCCAAGTGACGACATATTTACCCTTCAATGATCCTGGTCGTCAGACAGAAGCCGCAAATAACCCATCTCTCCAAAATCCTTACCAGAACCCTTACCAAATACCTCCTCAAAATCCTTACCAAATGCCACAGCCAGAAACAAACCCAGCTTTTCCCAATCCTACCAGCATATACCAAAACCCAACTCCCCCTCCCCCCAAAATAGAGGCAGACATGAAGAATTTAAAAAATATGATGCTCAAATACCTCAAATCAATATGATTGAGGTTGACGAAGAAGATTGTGTACCCAAGTTTGAAAGAAATAAACACCCCTTACCATATATCATTGTTCCTTTCTTTCCACCCATAAAAGAGCCTAGCTACAATATGGTTTCTTGGGACACTATCCTAGGTACCCAAAATACCTGTAGCACTAAAAAAACCACTTGGGTCGGTGGGGATGTCAGTCACCTAACTAGATCTGGTCAAGCCTACCAACCAAACCAAGAAAAAGGTGACCACTCCGGCAAAGATCAGGAAACAGATACTGGGGCTAAGAATATGGAAGATGCCCTGCTAGCTCAGATGAAGAAAACCCAAGCCAACATATCTATATAGGGCTTTCTTTGTGCTTCCAAAACCCATCGTGATACATTGGCTAAGTCTTTGAGTCAGGCGGTAATCCCTATTGAAACCTCCCCAAATGAGCTCACCCAAATTATCGAAAACATACACTTTGGAAATGTGATTATGTTTACTGATCTAGATCTGACGAAAAAAGGAACCAACCACATTGATGCCCTCCACATCACTGTGGGGGTCATGGAAAAAAGGGTTCCCAGAGTTCTGATAGACAACGGCTCTTCTTTGAATGTATGTCCCACAATCACGCTAGCCAAATTGGGAACAAAAATATCAGAGCTTGCTCCTTCATCGCCGACAGTAAGGGCATACGACAACACTAGTCGATGTGTCCTTAGGGGTGGTCACCTTAATGATGACTATTGGGTCGCTAACCATGCTAGTAGAATTCCAAGTCTTGGACATACCAGCCACTTTCAGCCTGGTGCTGGGACGCCATTGGATCCATGGGGTAAAAAGGGTAGCCTCCTCACTGCATTAGCGTGTCAGGTTTATCCACGATGACCATATAGTAATTATTCTTGCCGATAAGATCGTGGAAAACAAAGAAAACGGGGACATCCCGATCCTCGAAATAGAGCACGATGACATGGGTATTTTCCTCAGTGATTTCGAGGTTATTCCCTAAGCTAGAGTCAATGCCATTGAATGTGGGCGAGAAACTGACATCACCAGAAAGAAAACCACGTCTCTAGGAAACATGGTCCCGTTAAACATGTTTCGAAAAATGAATTATATGTCTGGTTTGGGTCTCGGTAGAAATCAGTAGGACTTGTCAATCTAGTCCAAAATGAACTTAAGGAATGTATCCCTCCTTTCGGTCTAGGATACAAACCTACTCCAACTGAAATAGCCATAGTCGTGAAACAGAAACGTGAGAAAAGCAAGGCAGAACGAGAAAAACGTCCTTACATAGATCCCCATCTCCAACCATATAGGAAAACCCTAAATGGTTACTTTGTAAGGAAAGGAGAAACATATGTCTATCTCATGTTTATCGAGCCCTGGTTAGACCAAGATGGGAAAAGACACCCTGGTTGGGAGATCTTCGAAGATGTCAGTCTCGCCACCAGTGAAATGGAACAGGTTACCCTGGAGCCCCGTAGCCCTTGCATATAAAACTGTCACAGTTGAGAACACTTGGTCTATAGACCAAGATGACTATACCTTGGCCCTGTTAGATGATGATTCTATAGGAGACAATTTCTTGGGAATGATAGATGGAGGCACTAGCTATGAAAACCTCCATGTTTAGTTCAAATCTATTCCTGATAAGCCTCTGCAGAATTGGTATACTACGACTGGCCCGCTCTTAACGCTCGCAGATCTGGTGGACCGTTTCGAATATACTATTCCTCATCCTTCCTTTAGCCTTACGGATTAATCTACCAATCCACTTCCTAAAATTGAGGACCTCAAACCCCAGGTCCTCAATAATATAACTAACCCTACACAGTTGGCTCATAATAATGATAATCTAGATGTCTTCGTGTCTTCCTTAGTTGCACCTTCATTAAAAGACGCATTGATTAGCTTTGATAATGAGTTGTTTAATGAAATGGATTCAAAAGATAAAAGTTACCTGCTTGAGCTCGCCAAGTCAGTTAAGCACCAGGAAAAACACCTATCAACAGCAGCAGATGAAAACTTGTCCGCCATTAATCTGGGGCTGAACAATGAAATCAAAGAAGTCAAAATCGGCAGCTACTTGCAAGGCTCTGAAAGGGCAGCACTGATCAACCTTCTTAAAGAATTCATGGACATCTTTGCATGGTCCTACGAAGACATGCCTGGGCTGGATCCCGCCATTGTAGAACATCGGATCCCTACTTATCCTGATGCACGGCCAGTCAAGCAGAAACTCCGCCGAATCAAACTAGAATGGTCACTACAAGTAAAAGAAGAAATCATGAAGAAGCTGTGCGTTAGGTTTATTCGGGTAGTTGAATACCCGATTTGGCTGTCGAACATAGTGACCGTTCCAAAGCCCAACGGAAAGGTTCGGATCTATGTGGACTTCCGCGACCTCAACAAGGCGTCACCCAAAGACGACTTCCCTCTACCCAACATCGACATTGTGGTAGACGCCGTGGCTTCTCACAAAATAAGATCCTTCGTAGATGGCATGTTGGGTTACAACCAAATCAAGATGGCAGTAGAAGATCAAGAAAAAACATCATTCACCACCCCCTACGGAACTTACTGCTACACTGTTATGCCGTTTGGGCTAAAAAATGCAAGGGCTACATATCAAAGAGATGCCACCACCCTCTTCCATGATATGATCCATAAAGAAGTCGAAGTGTACGTGAACGACATGATCGTGCACTCCAACGACACAAACGGTGCCCATATCGAAGACCTTCGAAAATTCTTCGAAAGGTTGAGAAAGCATTAGATGAAGCTTAACCCCACCAAATGCACATATGGGGTTACCAAGGGCAAGGTCTTGGGATTCATGGTGACCGAGCAAGGCATCGAAATTGAGCCAGCCAAAATCAAAACCATCATAAATATGCCGTCAGCCAAAAACTCCAACATAAGTCAAAGGCTTCCTGAGTCGATTGCAATATATCAGCCGTTTAATCAGATAGCTGACCTCCATATGTGAGCCCCTATTCAAGCTCCTAAAGAAAAATACTAACCAAGTCTGGGACGAAAAATGCCAGCTAGCCTTCAAAAAAATAAAAACCTACATTGTCAACCCACCAGTGCTAGCTCCTCCCCATACACATAAGCCTCTCTTCCTATATTTAACCGTCACAGATACTCAGCACTGGAAAAAAGCTGCACTGGTCTAGTCTGGGCAACGCAAAGGCTCAAACCTTATCTGTAAGCTCGATCCATCAGGCTCATCTCTAGAATGGATCCTATAAAATACATCTTCGGCAAGACATCACTTTCCAGTCGATTAGCCAAATGGTCGTTTCTTCTCAACGAGTTTGACATCACCTATGTCACGCTCAAATCCATTAAAGGCAGTGATTGGCACCATTTAACGATCCGCCTCTGAAGCGTAAGATGCATCGAGCCCAGCCTGCACAAAGGTGTCCTAGAAATTATCGATCATGACACCAAATGGCAAATGTTCTTCGACGGAGCTGCCAACAAAAGAGGCTTTGGCATAGGAATCTTGCTAATCGATCCCGTAGATTCTCATACTCCATTGGCCATAAGACTAGAGTTTGAATGCTCAAACAACACTACTGAATACGAAGCATGTATTGTCGGTCTAGAAGAGGCTCTCCGAAAGGGAGCCAAAGATTTGGAGGTCTATGGTGACTCTGCTCTAATCATAAATCAAGTCGAAGGGAAGTGGAAAACCCAGGATCCCGACTGCAGCTCTATCATGCCAAATTGACAGCACTAGCAAGCGAATTTGATAATATCTCGTTCCACTACCTACCGCGAGATAGAAATCAATTCGCCGATGCCTTGGCCACTCTAACATCATTGGTCTGAATTCCCACAGAAATCAATGTTCACCCATTTATAGTGGGGGAAAAGGTCACTTCTGCCTATTGCTTCAAGATCGATGCTGCTCCTAAAAAGGATAACGAGCCTGGTATTCAGACATCGTGAATCTGCTTCAAAAAGGAGTCTATCCGCCCAGCCTAGACAAAAGAGGAAAAATCTCCCTATGGAGATGGGCATCGCAATTCGTGATCAACGGAGGTAGCCTATACAAAAGGCACTACCAAGGTTTAAACCTATTATGCATCGATCATGCCAAAGCTGAGAAAGTCATGGACCAGCTTCATGGTGGTACTTATGGGCCACATATGAACGGGCATATGCTGTCAAAAAAAGTCATCCGACAAGGATACTATTGGAGTACACTAGAAACCAATTGTATTCGGTGGGTACGTCACTGCGACAAATGTCAACGCTTCGCAAATCTACAGCACGTGCCCCTGCATATATTATACAACTCCACAGCCCCCTAGCCCTTCTCGACATGGGGAATTGACGTCATAGGTCAGATTCACCCGAAAGGATCTGACGGCCATGGATGTCTTGGTAGCTGTCGACTATTTCACAAAGTGGGTAGAAGCCTCTTTCTACAAAGTACTGAATGCCCGAAAGGTGTCCGAATTCATCAGGACCAACATCATACACCAATACGGGGTACCTTTCGAAATCATCTCCGACAACGGCACACACTTCGAAGGGGACGTGAACCGTCTGCTCGACGAATTCAAAATAAAAGGCATAAGTCCTCCCCATATGGACCACAAGCAAATGGTGACGTTGAAGCAGCCAACAAAACGCTAGAAAATATCATCAGAAAAATGGCTGACACAGGAAGAGATTGGCCAGAGAAATTGCCGCTAGCCTTTTGGGGCTATCGTACTTCAGTCCGTACACCCACTAGGGCTACCCCTTATTCTCTAGCCTATGGCATGGAGGCAATGCTGCCCATCGAAATAGAAATCCCATCATTAAGGGTTATGATGGAATCAAACATATCTGAAATTGAGTGGATCAAACAGTGCTATGAAGAATTAGCCATGATAGATGAATAACGACTACTAGCCCCATAACATACTCGGGCATATGAAAAACGAATAGCTCGAGCATTCAACAAAAAAGTCAACAGTCGCGATATCCAAGTCGGAGATCTGGTACTTCGCGAGAAACCCCCTAGTTATGTCAACACTAGAGGAAAATAGAAATCTCCTTGGATGGGACCATACATTGTCAAACAGATCCGGTCAGGAGATGCGGTGCTCCTCACCAATCAAGATGGGGAAGATCTTGTTCAGCCCTTTAACCTCGACAAGCTCAAGAGGTACTATGCGTGAATAAAAAAAAATATCTTGCAATTGCTTTTCTCTCCAACTCGCTAGGTTGAAAACCTGAAAGGGTGGCCTAGGTAAAAGTTAGAGCACAAAAAAAAACAACAAAAGGAGAAATAAGGGCTCACTAGGTCGAAAACCCGAAAGGGCGACCTAGGCAAAAGTTAGAGCATAAAAAAAGAAAAACCAGGAGAAAATTGGAGAGAATGCAGTTTCCAAATCCCCAGCATCTGATCTCGGCCTACCAAATTCTTCAGCATACTCAGAAAAGGTGGTCTTGACTGACCAAAGAGAAAAACCACGATAGAGCTCATAAAAAACATCAAAATATAATATAATGCAGTCCATAAGGTGCAGCTTAGGGATAAGTGTCTAAGACATATAGATTAACATTTATTTATGTACATTTGCCTATATACATGCTACATATATCCCCTATTCCCCCCAACTATCCCTTTTCCATGCAGTTCCACCCAGAAACAGTCCATCAGCGTTTACGACGTCCCAGCAGTGACCAGATACTTCCGCGAGGTACAGAAGAGACCTAGTCTCACCAAAGTAAGAGCCTCTAGATGTGTCCTCATCCTCCTCGTCATCAGCATCGCCGTTGTCTTAGATACCCAGACGACTTGGGCCAGCCCCATCACCTCTATGGGTGGTACTTCTCCTGCCAGCCTGAGGGGGATCAGCTTCATTTGTCTGCCGGGGATTGCTCTGCTGACTCGTATTACTCAATCGGGGAGGCACATTACTGGGACCCACCTCATCAGGATCAGGGGCTATTCGGGCACCAAGGCCATACACTCGCCGAAAGTCCTCCTGCAGAGCCTGAGGAACTATCGGCCCTGAGCTTTCCAGATCCTCGCCGATTTCCATTAAGCGAGCATTTATGCCGCTGCTCACTCGTCGACCTAGCATCTGCCTTAGTACGTGCCTAATGACACGAGAGTGCCCCTCAGCAGCCACCAGCACCCATGATAGATACTTATGGGATAAAATCATATACTCAAAAAGGCATAAAACATTGAAAATTGAGCTCCACTGTGAGGTTCGGGGAGTGCGACCGCGCCCCTTGGTTAGGGGCGTGCGGCGTGCGGATCACGAGACACCAGCCTCGTTCCTCGTTCCACCCTCCCTTGTTTAGGGGAAGACGAAATCAAAAGTGCGAGAGGAGTGTTGTCTATGTTAGCACGTTGGAATGTGCCTCGGTTGCCTTTAGTGGATTTTATTACAAAAATAGCCTTATGGCCCATTTTAGATCACTATGAGAGCTTTGGGTTTCCCGCATCAAGTTATCCCTTGTTTAGGGGATACCAGGATATGGGAATACATCACCCTTCCATTCCCATTCTCCCTTTTTTAGGGGAGAACGGAAAAGTGCAAAGAAGGAGTGTTGCGAGGCCCCACTGGATCCAAAAAGTTTTAGAGTCGCCGTCTTTATTTTAAGGCAAAAATAAAGAAAAACCAGAAAAAGAAAACCAGAGATAAAAAGCGGGTTCGGAGGCTAAGTTACGAGTTGGGAAGGTGCTAGGCACCCAACTCGCCCTTTCGGTCTCAAAATAGTTTTTGGCTGCAGTATGCTTATTGTTATATTTATTTAGCAAATAAATAAAGCATTAAAAGACAGGAAATTAAAACAAATACATCCGTGGCTACATTATTTACGGACTTGCAGCCATTTCCTTACAATAATTACAAATGCATTTAAAATATTTGGCCATTATAACGGCTCTTTTACATACTATTTCCTAATCTAATCCGGGCAGTACAACGGCTTATATTGACTACATTGTGCCGGATTTAAATAACAACTTTAAAAATAATAAACAGAAAAGTAAATAAATAAATAAAATAACGCCCTTAAAGGCTTTTACCTTTTAGAGCGGGGTGTGCTCGCTCTGTCCTTCTCGGGAGAGGGAGACTTTTATTGCTGTTGCTGATGTGATTCGGGCAGAGTGACGGCTTATATATGGTAGTTTTGGCTTATCTACTCGGGCGGAATGACGGCTTAGTTTTTGTGGTTTTGGCCTTTTTGGTTGGGCGGAATAACGACTTATTTAGGGTGTTTTCAGCCTATTTACTTGGGCAGAGTAACGACAGAGTGTGTGTTTGTGTGTATTTGTGTGTGTGTGTTTAAGTATTTGTTGTGTGTGTGTGCGTGGTGTGTGTGTGAGTGGTTGATTATATATGAGAGAGGGTGGGCGGATGGAGAGTGGGAGTATATATGTGAGTGTGTGCGTAAGTGAGAGAGAGGGCTGTTGGGTTTGAGGGAGAGAAAGTGGGCCGGCTGGAATGGAGTATATATGTGAGGGATTGTGTTTGTGTTTGATTGAGAGAGAGGGAGACGAGTGGAGAGAGTATATTATGTGAGTGTGTGTGAGTGAGGGAGTAAGGGAGAGGGACGACTGGGAGTGGGGTAATTGTGAGGGGTTATATTGTGGGAAATGGGGGAGTATATAGAGGTGGGGATTAACTTAGTGGGTAAGGAAATGAGGGGTAACCGGCGGCCCCAATTGTTTTTCTTTTTTCTTTTCTTTTTTTCATTCTTTGTTTTCTTTTCCGTTTTCTTTTTGTTTTATTTATCTTTTCTCTTTTCTTTTTTTGTTTCTTTTTCATTTCTTTTTGTTTTATTTATCTTTTCTTCGTATCTTTGTTCCTGAAACATACAAGAGATAATTAGTAGTCCATTTTATAATATTTATTGGACAGTATAAAATAGGGGTACGAATTTGGGGTGTCTACACTCCCACATATCACGGATGAGATTGCCCACTTCTCTATTCATCTGCAATTCCTCAGTCAGGGGACGGCTCATATCCGGAATAACCTGCTCTCTGCCAAACTGGCGAAGGACTCGGTACGCCAGATAAAAGGTGGTATTCTCAAGACTCGGTAGAATAACCTGGGCATAGCCTCCGGTAAACATAAAAAAGCTGTGGATCTGCCAATGGCTGACTACCCAGATAATCTCCATGGAGCCAATGCACAAAAAGTACTCTATCCAGTCATGCTCCGAAAAATTAGTCTGGTGGTAATGGTCGCGAGAGCCATAGCGCCCGGGATCATACATTCCTCCCATGAGCACTGGACTCATCACCCACTTAAGGTGCTCCTCCAGCCACATATGAATCAAGAGAGGGCTGCCGGAAGTAAACATTTCATCACCAGACGAAAAAGCGTCCAGGCCAAACAAGGTTTCAGCCAAAATGACTGGGATAATATTTACCCGGCGGTCGAGCCTGCAGCACCAGGTCCACGACCCGTACATCTATAAATCCGGGTCGGCCCACCAGAAGGTACCGTCCCATAACGCAAAGAAAAAGAGCAGCCAGCCGACGCCGTAAGTAGACTGGGTCATCTTCCCTATACTTAGTATAAGCAGCGGGAAGAACAGTCAAATTAAAATTGACTCCATTATAAAAACCCGGAGTAGCTTCGCGAGTCGAGCCGAACAACTCCTGTATTGCCATAAAAGGTCGCCTCCGCACAGAAGGCACAACGATAGGCCCAATGGTCGACATCCCCACCATACCGCAAACCTCCTCAAAGGTGGGGCACATCTCGTTCAGGCAGAAGTTAAAAAGGTGGGTCTGCACTGACCATAACCTGGAAGCTCCCCTCAGCATATCCTAATTGATGTGTAGGGTCTGCCATGACAGCAGGCACCGATAGCGATAAATGTGGTCAAACCACTCTCGTTCCTCTACCCGCAAAGAAAGTATCCAGAGATCCAACGCATTCTCATAAATCTCTATCTCCAAAGTCGTGTGAACAGGTGTGGCCATCTCTGGAAAAAGACAAAAATTATATCTGACTAAAGAAGGGGGAAATAGAACAAAGAGGGAGCTCAGATGAATTGAGAAGAGAAAGAAAGTCGGATTAATGGTGAAAATGGATGCTGCCTCGACTTCCTTTTATACTGAAAATCGAAGAAACTGACGAATTCTGAGCACAGTGCATGAATAATGGCTGAAACAGGAAAGCACAGTAGAAGCCATGGGCACCACCCATGGCCACTCTAGGCGTGGCACCAACAGCCACCATGGGTGGTGCATAGAATCCCCACTTCTGTTTCCCAAAACTGTCTGGTATCTTTGTTTAGGACTCCGGTTGCTGCTATGTGTTCACAAGAAAGGGAAGAAAATGCCGAAGCTAGGTCATAGCCCTCGCTGGCCGAAGGAAAAATATCAAACACAGGAAGAGGCGGCTGCCTTTTCTTCCCCACGGATGCCAGAAAAGCCCGTTTTAAATCCAAAGGTGTATCCCTCTAAATCTCCATCCATAAACTGCAGTGTGCCGTTACCCCTAGATAATGGTCTAGATTTCTTTTATTCTTAGAATAATTGAGTTTTCGCATTTGAGTCATGCCTCATAGAATAATAATACATTGCATTTAGAAATGTGTACAGAGTCTGGCACATCAAAAAAGCTAATAAATATAGGTAAAAGGAGCTAATGACCACGAGAAGATTTGCTCCTGCCAAAGCACCTATGACCCGAGGGCCGGTCCCACCAATCCTGTACTCTCGTCCCCTCGCCCGAGCATGACTCGATCCGTCGGCGTCATCATGATCATCCTCGCCCCAGCGCCTATTCTGCCTCACAACATCATTTCCCCGGCAAGTGAACTCGTCCAGAAGCCGCTGATATAATTTGTTGATGCTAAAAAAGTCCCTCAACAACTTTTTGTACAAAGACGCATCAATCTGGGAAAAAGTGTAGAACAGAAAAAATATGTGTGTCAACCTCGAAAAAAAAAAAGAAAAAAAAAAGATGCGAGTATGAAAAAGAAAAGAAATATACCGCACGGGTCCGCTATGGGATCTGGTATCGCTCAGGGATGTCGACATCAGGAAAAACCTCCTCCAAAAGTCTTCCATCACGACGATAATGGAAGGTGGAGAAATCCTCAGCAGGCACAAAGAAATCCGACTGCACGTCAGGAGCTAGATAAGAAGGCCTATTAGAGACGTCAGATGCACGCCTAGCCACTGTAGGGGCCGGATGGAGCACTGTCCTCTGAAAGTCTTCATATGCCATGAAAGGATAATCACTCTAAGGCACGATATATCTCGACATGTACAGATACCTGTTCGGCCAGAAGTCTGGAATGATCACCCGGGGAGGAGGTGCAGGTGGTGTCACTGAAGGCATCAGAAACATGAAATGCTGGCGGTTAACCCGTTCGCCCATGTATAGAGAATCAACCATAATGGACACCATCAGAATTCGGCAACGGCTCATCTCCAAAGATATCATATAAGGTCCAGCCAAACCCCTCTAGGGATATAAGTGCACTGTGCCTGAGCTCGAGCTTGCAATCATGTCTTGCATCCTTATCTCGTCCAGAAATTTGCCATCCCGATCCTCCTCTACTCTATTAGCATTCACAAACTCGACCAGAAATGGTGGCTCATGGATGCGGCTGCGCAGTGGGCCCGGAGTAAAATGAAAAACAGAATAGTCCCAGACATGCAAAAGAAAAAAGAAAAAAATGCTGACATAAAGGATACATCCCAAGCCGGAGCGAAACCGTTAAGGACTGGCGAATCATTACGGCTGACCTTGTCCATAGAGGCATAAAGCTCAGCCAGGCCTGCCTGCCCCCAGTCATACTCAATGACGCGGTCCAGATCCTACAGACATCCCAGGAGGGAAACCCTCAGAGAAGTGGATGAGTTGGCAAACAGTGATAATCCCAGAAAAAAGAACAAGAACGCCCTGGCAATGCGAGTCACGGCCTCGCTATCATTTTGGTCAACCTGCCCGGCGTGTGCTACCGCCAACTCCTGACACTACCAATCTTGATCTCGTCGGCAGTCTTGTACTCGGGTTCAAAACCCACAAGATCCTCTACCACGTCATGATGATGTCGGAGGGTGTAGTCCGGCTCCAAAGCCCTACCAATGCCGGTAGAAATACCCGTGATTGCAGCAAAATCACACGGGGTCAAAGTAGCCTCGCCCCAACTAAAATGGAAGGTATGGGTGGTGTCCCACTAGTAATCCCGCAAGACCTCAAAGATGGGCATATAGCTGCGAAAAGGACGGAAAGCCTGCAAAAACACACTAAAGTCGGAGGATTCCACCAGGAACTGTGCCTGCAAAGGCATCAAGTTATAAATAGTGGTAACCTTGTCACAGTTGGCCCAAACCCTGTTCAAAGATCTGCACACCTAAAAAAAAGAAAGAAAAAAAACAGCAGCATCTCAGAAACATGAAGGAAAAGGAGGTAAAAACTCTTATCTCTCACTAAATCCTATGCATGCCATAATACTATGTTATTCTTGTTAAGCATGTCAAAATAAATATATATTGTTGCATAAAATATCCAATTTGCATTTTGCATGCGTGCATATCAGAGAAATTAAATCATGCTCCTATTTTGCATATTTATGTTGCTTTTTAAAAAAAAATATTGCAACAAAAATAATAATTGCATTTTGCATGCATAAAAAAAATAAGAAAAAAAATGTGTTGCATCTTGCATATCACGCATAAAAAAGAAAAGTGTGTTGCATTTTTTGCATTCAAAAGAAAATACATGTTGCATTTTTGCACACATTTAAGACAAAATATTCATGCAGCATTTTATCAAGCATTTAAAAATCCCTATGGCGCATTTGCATGCATAAGACTGATGAAATGTGCTAAATGATATATTCATGCCTTAGCAATCTGTCATATTCGATCATTCTCCAAATAGTTGCATATTGCATTTGTTTGAATAAAAATATTGCAAGCATTGAAAAAAAAGCATTTTTGTTGCATTTGGCATACAATATATCTTTGCATTACGTGTGCATGTATCCGAAAAAAAATGCACCATGTATCCGAAAAGTGATTGCATAAGCACGCATCATAAAAAATATTTTGAAGCCCAAGCATGCATCATGTAGTCAAAATATATTAGTTACATAAAATATGTATCGCAGAATCAAATAGTGTCCAATTGCTCAAGTATGCATCGCAAAATTAAATAGCACGAATTTCATATTTTTGCTATGAATAATTGTCAAATTGCATCATTTTAGCATATAAATTGTATGCATAAGCATCAAAATCAAGAGCAGGTATACTCCCAAAATCCAGAACAGCAAAGAAATCCAACATATATGAAAAATCGACCAAATGGGTTTGTAAAAAAAGAAACTTATAGCGGGAATCAGAAGATTAGACACGTGCAAATGTCGATCACGAAGGGTGTTGCCCCAATCGTCCTTCGAAAAAATATATTTGGCATGATTTCAGGTCAGAGGAGAAAGTTCTTGTCTTTTCTCGCCCGAATCTGGGTACATCAGTGCTTTCCCCTTCCGAGATCGCGAAGAAGAAGCCATCTATCAAGAAAAAGACTCAATTTGGCGGAAGAAAATCGAGAAAAGGTTGAGAAATGAAGAAATGAGATTGTCAGTAGTAGCAATGGCAGCAAGAATGAACGAAGAAGAAAGAAAATGAGGTTGTTGTTGCTGCTTCTGCTTCACTCCCTGTAAGTTATGGAGGAAGAAAGGGAAGTTTCACTCCCCCCCTCCAAAGTTCAAGTTCAGCACTTAAACATCCCAATTTGCCCGAATTGCAAAAGGGTCCTGAAAGTTTAACGAAAAGTTAACAAAGCTAGCTTTGTTAACAAAAAGTGACGACCATCCATCAAAAATCAAAAGAAAGCTCATATCCCCAGCAGGTTAGCCACAAGAAAGCCAGAGAAGCACAAATTATATCATTCAGAATCTCAGCAAGATATCTGCAGCATCTGCAAAAGAAAAAAAACATGGCAAAAGCAAAGCAGCAGCAAAAGAAAAAGCAACAGCAAAAGCAACAGCAAAAGCAAAGCAGCAGCAAAAGAAAAAAGCAACGACAAAAGTAAATCCCCAGCAAGAAAATGAACGCAACAAAGAAAGAAAAAATTGCAGAAAAGAAAAAAAATGTATGTAGCAAGAAGAAAGAAGAAAGAAAGAAGAAAGCAAAAAAATGAAAGAAGAAAGAAAAAATGCAACAGAAGAAGAAAAAAATGCATCAAGAAAGAAAAGCAGTGCAAGAAAAGAAAACAGCAAAGCCAAAGAAGAACAGAACAAAAGCAAGAAAAGGTAAGGAAATGTAAAGTATTAATATTTTACCTGCATGCATCTCATCTGATGGTTTGTTGAATCTTTTCCACAAGGGGTGCATACCTCGGGTCATGACAGGAAAAGATATGTCCCACCATTGCGTTCGACGAAGGGTGTCTATCCCTGAGGGTGCAATGCTTTATGATGTGTCCCACCATTGCGTTTGACGAAGGGTGCCTATCCCTGAGGGTGCAATGCTTTATGATGTGTCCTATCATTGCATTCAACGAAGGGTGCATATCCCTGAGGATGCAATGTATTATGATGTGCTCCACCTGATTTGTTTGATCTTTTCCGCAAGGGGTGCATACCCTGGGTCACTTAGGAAAAAGATCGGTTCCATGGTATCCCACTGGTTGTTGTTGGATCTTTTCCGCAAGGGGTGCATACCCCAGGTCACTTAGGGAAAAGGTTGGTATAATTGTACTCCACCTGGTTGTTGGATCTTTTCCGCAAGAGGTGCATACCCCAAGTCACTTAGGGAAAAGATCGGTTTCATGATCTCACCGGTTGTTGTTGGATCCTTTCTGCAAGGGTGCATATCCCGGGTCACTTAAGGAAAGGATCAGGTCCCATCTATCCCACCGGTATGACTGTTGTTTGTTTGCATGAGGCCGAACTACGTTTGGTCTGATTCCTTTTATTAAGGGATACGTAGGCAGCCTATTTCGATAGGTCCGACTGTGGGTTCCCGAGAAAACGTACGAGATGAGTGCACCCTCCCTTTTCGAGGGGAGGACGAAATCAAAAGTGCGAGAGGAGTGCTGTCAGAATAGCGCGTTGGAATGCGCCTCGGTTGCCTTTAGTAGATTTTGATCCAATATGGGAGCTTTGGGTTTTCTATGTCAAGTTATCCCTTTTTTAGGGGATACCAGGATATAGGAATGCATCACCCTTCTATTCCCATTCTCCCTTTTTTAGGGGAAAACGTGAAAGTGCAAGGAAGGAATGTTGCAGCGCCCCCACTATGGATTTTATGAAAATAGCCTTATGGCCTATCTCGAATCACTATGGGTGATTTGGGTTTTCTACGTCAAGTTATCCCTTTTTTAGGGGATACCAGGACATAGGAGTACATCACCTTTCCATTCCCATTCTCCCTTTTTTAGGGGAAAACGGAAAAGTGCAACGAAAGATGTTGCGAGGCCCCACTGGATCCAAAATGTTTTAGAGTCGCCATTTTTATTTTAAGGAATAAATAAAGCAAAACAAAAAAGAAAACCAGAGATAATGAAAACGGGTTCGGAGGCTAAGTTACGAGTTGGGAAGGTGCTAGGCACCCAACTTGCCCTTTCGGTCTCAAAACGGTTTTTGGCTAAAGTATGCTTTTTGTTATATTTATTTAACAGATAAATAAAGCATTAGCTGCCTACAAATACATCCATTGTGTCTACATTATTTACAGACTTGCAACTATCTCTTTACAAATAATTGCAAATATACTTGAAAATATTTGGTCATAATAACGGCTATATTTAGTACTATTTTCTAACTAAATCCGGGCAGCACAACTGCTTATATATCTACATTGGGCCGGATTGGAAATAATACTTTTACAAATAAAAACTTTAAAATAAAATTCTTGACGGCTAGGGTGTGCTCGCTACGTCGCCCGAGGAGAGGAGTCTTTTTGTTGTTGTGTGTTGTTGTGTGTTGTGAAGATTCGGGCGAGTGGCTGCTTCCGAAAGTTACTTTTGGCCTCGAGATGTGGGCAGAGTAACTGTTTGTGTTTGGTTGTTTGTTGGCTTGAGGTAGGCGAAAATCGGCAGAATAAGGGCTTATTTCTAGCTGATTTGGCCTTTTAAATCGGGCAGAGCAACTGCTCTTTTCACGATTTTTGGACCGGGGAAATAGGGTGGATACCAGCTGGGGGGCTAAGTCTCACTTCTACCGGTTGGTTTTGTGTTTGGAAGAGGTTTGGCAGGGTTTCGAGGCTTTTTGAGGTGATCGCTCACTATCTCACTTCGCTCTATTTCTCGGCCTAACGAGAGCGGAGAATTTTTATCGATGAAAGGTGTGCTAAATGAAGAGCCGGGGCTGTATTTATAAATTTGGAGAAGACAGGGACACGAATTTAATTTCCTTCCTTGCGTATCAACGGTTTGTACAATTGAGAGCAATTGTATTTTACGGCAAATGAAGCAAAGGCATCGTGAAGGAAACTGGGCGCAATCAAGCCCAAACTGGGCGCTGGAAGAGCAAATTGGGCGCCATGCCCAATTTTGATGTGGGTGGCGCCTAGTTTTCAAAGTTCCCATTTTTTGTGCACTTTGGTCCCTACAGTTCATCATTTTGCGCATCATGTTTGTTCTTTTGCACTTTTGACCCTGTAACTTGACATTTGTTAATGTTTTAACAGGTTTTGATATTTTATGTTATGTCACATACCAGGGGTACGAAATTGAGGTGTCTACAGAGCCCCTCAACGATGGAGTCTACGAGTAACCCGCAGCTTACTGAGTAGACGAACACTGTTGATAAGAATAGACTCTTCAATTTCATTCAATTGTAAAACGAGGGAGAAAGATGCAACAGATAGCAGTTATAATGCAGCAATTTATAATGTGAAGCAAACCTCCATATCCTAGACATCTTTAGTCAGTTATAGCAGGTTATCGCAGTTTTTAAGCAGATATGCAAATTGAATGCTCTGATGGTCGGACCTACTAATGTAGGCTGCCTACGTATCCCTTAATAAAAGGAATCAGACCAAACGTAGGCGGCCTCAAGCAAGACGAACAACCAACGAGGATGTTGTGCTCTTTGGGTCAAAACCCATCCGGGAGCACAAACGAAGAAAAGATTTTCATGTTTTTTGAAAAGCCGTATTGTTCCGGTCCGAAACCGTTGTCAAATACGGTATGAAGATTTTTGTGTTTTTCGAAAACCATATTTCAACCGATAAATACCTGACGTTGAAATATGTTAAGAGGCAGTTTCAAAATTATGTCTGGCTGGCCAAATGCCTTGTTTCCGAACATAATAAGATGGCCTTCAGATTTTCGAAAACTGTACTCGACCGATAAATACCCGACATCAAATACGATAAAGAACGTTCTTCAAATTTTCCGAAAATTGTATCCAACTGATCAAAATCTGCTGGATACGATAAAGACTTGTCTTTTCTTCTTCCTCTCTCTTTTTTTAATTGTTTTTTTGAATATTCCTCTCTTTTTTTTCTTTTCTTTTTCTTTTGAAACAAAAACCTTTTTTGATAAAGATTTTTCTTTTATTTATGAAAGCAGAATAAGAAAACCTTACCTTTCTTACCTTTTCATGCTTTTGACTGCTGCTGTTGGTTCAGCGGATTTGGTCATTTCTGTCGTTCTGACTTTTCCATGCTGGGGATCTCTTTTTTTTCTTTTCTTTTCTTTTTTTTCACTTTTTTTTTGTTTTTCTTCATGACTTTATTTCTGATTTCTCTTTGATTTTTTTTCTTTTCTATCTTTTCTTTGATTGATTTTTCTTTTCTTTTCTTTTTGCATTTTCTCCTCTTCTTCTCTCTTCTTTTTTTTTTTTTTACAAACAGAAAGGGGACTTACCTTTGCCGCTGAATTTTCTGACTTTTCTGCTTGTCTGTCGGCTGACTTGCTGGAGGCATGAATTTTCCTTGCTCTTGGGATGAAAGGCCGTCGGGTTTGATTAACAAAATTGCTTTTGTTAACTTTCTGTTAAGTCTTAGGGGCCACTTTGCAACTTTGGAATTTTGAGGACTTAAGTGTTGATTCTGAGTTGCTTGGAGGGGGAAAAGTGAAAATCCTCAAATTCTCCTCCTTTTGTCTTACGGGATGAAGGAAGGAGTTTTCATTTCCTTCTTTCTGTCTGCCAGTCTTCCTCCATTGCCGACGGAGCGAGCCTTCTTTCATTTTTTCTCCTTTTCTCAATTTTCTTCTGCCAAAAAATTTGTTTTTCTGCACAGATGACTTCTTCTTCAAGGTCTCGAAAGGGAAAGGCACCAATGAACCCGGAACCAGGCGAAGAAAGGAAGGAACTCCCTCCTTTGGTTCGGAATCATGTCAATTATTTTTATTCAAAGCATGACTGGGGTAACCTGGTGCGGGACTGGTACAAGCATGTTTCGAATTTTCCAGATCCTGCTGTGAGTATAATCTTTCTTCCATCCATTTGGTTAATTTTTCATATCTGCTCACTTTCTGGACTGTTTTGGACTTTTGGAGTATATATGTGCTGCTTATGATGCTTATGCATGCGATTTATGGGCTAAAATGATGCAATTTTGGTAACGATGCATGATATTTGGGTAATTTATTTTTGCGATGTATAATTGAACTAGTAGTCACTATTTGACCCTACTATGCATGATTTATAATGTTTATGCAAATAAGGCTATATGATGCATGTTTTAGACCTGAATGTATTTTTACATTGTATATGTTCACAATACGGACTTTTCGGAATGAAATGCAAAATTTTCCGGACACATTTTTCGGATACATTTTCGGATATATGCAAGACAAAACAGATATATTTTATGCACCAGAATTTATTTTTTATGCATGCTAATGCTGTAGGGATATAAGAAATGCCAAGGAGATATTCTTTTTTCATGACGGGTGACATTTTTATTTTCTTTTTGGCGCATTCCTAATACAACTTATTGAATAATAAATGCAAATAATGGATGCATGTACTACTTTATTTGATGCAAATGTGACGCTGAATATACATGATATGCTTTTTAATGTGAATGCATGGTTAATTTATTTTTATTATGAATGTAAAAATGTGACATGCTTATTTAAATGTAAAGTATATTTATTTATTTACATATATTATATTATTTTTTTTATTATGACAACTAAAATGATAACATGTACATTTAAATGCAAAGGACTCCCCTCTTTTTTTTTTCATCTTATTTGAATTTACAAATGCATTTTCTTTCTCCTCTTTTTTTTTAAAAAGAAAAATCTAATGTATTAATTATGCACGAAGAAGGGGCTTGTGAGAATCTTACCTTTATTTTCCTCTTCCTTTCTTTCTTTTCAGGAGCGTAAGCCTTCGGACAAGGTCCGAGCCAGTTGTGCTATGGTGTCTGACATCTTCTATTCAACGCCCGCACCAGCCCAGATTTTAGTGGATGAGACGGGCTTTGGGGTATTCATGCGGGCGTTTACTCCCTTCCGCAGTTATAGGGCTATATTTGATGTGCTGCAGGACTTTTGGTGGGACACCACCCACGCTTTTCATCTCAGCTGGGGAGAAATCACTATGACCCCATGCGATTTTGCCGCTATCACAGGCATATCCACCAGCATCGGGCTGACCTTGGCTCCTGATTATACCCTTCGCGAGCATCATGGCGTGGTGGAGGATCTTCTAGGGTTTGTGCCAACGTACAAGACTGCGGATGAGGATACTATTCGCAGTGTGAAGGAGTGGCTTGTAGAGAATGCTGGACATGTTGATGCTGAGGATAGCGTTGATGTGGCTCGCGTTACCAGATCATTTTTATTTTTCTTCTTGGGGATATCCCTTTTTGCCAATTCTTCCACTTCCCTGAGGGTTTCTTTCTTTGAGGCGCCTCGAGATTTGGATCACGTGATAGACTATGATTGGGGGACAGGCAGTGCAGGTAGAGCTCTATGTCTCCATGGATAGGTTGAGTCGGAATGACTCAAACGTTATGACTGGTTTTGCTCCTGCTTGGGAGGTATACTTTTTCTCTCCCCCTCTTTTTTTTTTTGCTAATATCTGTACAAACATGGATTATGTAATGCAATATAATTTTACATGATATGAGAAAATAAAATGTACACTCAAAACACATGCAAAAAATAAAGCTATACCGATTCATAAGGGTAATGCGCGCTGTATCTCATAAATGAATTTTAAAGGAGTATACCTTCGGGCTCGAGCGAGCTTTCCCCCCCCCCCCTTTTTTTTATATGCGGGGAGAGGAAAAGGCAGTCACCTCCTCGTGTTCTCGACCATATAATTGTTGCAGGGCTACACTTGGCATAAGGCTATTCTCATAGCCTCTGCATTTTTCTTCGCAATCAGACAGGGCAGCAATGAATGGTCAGAATCTAAGTCGTCTGGCTGTGTTCAGGACAACGGCAGTGCGAATAATGAATAGGACGGGAACACTTCTGGTGCTTCTTATTCTTGATGAGACTGAGTCTTTTCTGTGCCTTGCAGAAGAAGTATATGAGCCCGGCTGGACGGACGCCGCAGACATTGATGGACCACCTTGGGGCTTAAGCTGCAAAAGAAGGGATAGTTTCTGGGGAAACAAGGGGGATATAGGCAATAGATATGTGCAGGCATAATGCATAATGTAAATGTCTTAATAAAAATTCCTAAGTTGCACCTTAGGACCTGTAATATTACATTTTAGTGTTTTAATGCGAGCTTCTGTCGTGGTTTTTCTCTTTCTTTTGTCAGTCGAGCTCGTTGCATGCTGAAGTCTGGAGATAGGATGCCGAGGATTCAAATAGTGCCTTCCCTCTCCTTTTTCTCCCTTTTTTTGATTTTTTTTGTTATATGCTCTAACTTTTGTCTAGGCCGCCCTTTCGGGTTTTCAACCTAGCGAGCCCTTGTTTCTCCTTTTATTGTTTTTTATTATTTTTTTTCTTTTGCTCTAACTTTTGCCTAGGCCGCCCTTTCGGGTTTTCAACCTAGCGAGCTGGAGAGGGAAGCACTTGCCGGATAGATTGGCTCAAGCATAGTACATTTTGAGCTTGTCGAGATTAAAGGGTTGAACGAGATCTTCTCCTTCTTGGTTCGTGAGGAGTACAACACCTCCTGACCGGATCTTTTTGACGATATACGGTCCCATCCACGGAGATTTCCATTTTCCCCTAGTATCAACATAACTAGGGGGTTTTTCTCGAAGTACGAGATCTCCGACCTGGATGTCGCGACCTTTGACCTTTTTGTTGAATGCCCGGGCTATGCGCCTTTGATAGGCTCGAGTATGCTCTAGGGCTAGTAAACGTCGTTCATCGATCAGGGCTAATTCTTCAAATCGCCCTTTGACCCAGTCGATCTCTGCTATGTCAGATTCCATCATTACTCTTAACGATGGTACTTCAACTTCAATAGGTAGCACTGCCTCCATGCCGTATGCTAGAGAATAGGGGGTAGCCCCAGTGGGTGTACGGACTGAGGTGCGATAGCCCCAGAGGGCTAGTGGCAACTTTTACGCCGATCTCTTCTGTGTCGACCATTTTCACGATAATTTTTCCAGTGTCTTGTTGGCTGCTTCAACGGCACCGTTGGCTTGCGGCCGATAGGGCGAAGATTTGTGTCTTTGGATTTTGAATTCATCGAGTAGACGATTCACGTCCCCTTCAAAATGTGTGCCGTTGTCGGAGATTATTTCGAAAGGCACTCCGTAGCGATATATAATGTTGGTCCGGATGAATTCGGACACCTTGCGAGCATTCAGGATTTTGTAGGAAGAGGCTTCCACCCACTTTGTAAAGTAGTCGACAGCTACTAGAACGTACTCATGGCCATTGGATCCCTTCGGGTGAATTTGTCCTATGACGTCGATTCCCCATGTTGAGAAGGGCCAGGGGGCGGTGGAGTTGTATAGGATGTGCGGGGGCACATGTTGTAGATTTGCAAAACGTTGGCACTTGTCGCAATGTCGCACCCACCGAATGCAATCGGTTTCAAGCGAGATCCAACAGTACCCTATGGGATAACTTTCTTGGATAGCATATGGCCGTTCATGTGGGGTCCTTGGTACCACCGTGGAGTTGGTCCATGATTTGCTCGCTTTGGCTTGATTGGCGCATAAAAGATTGAGGCCTTGGTAGTGCCTTTTATATAAAACGCCCGAATACAAATTGCGATGCCCATCTTCGCGAGGAGATTCTCCTCTTTTGTCTAGGCTAGGGGATAGATTCCTTTACGATTTTGGATGTCAACATACCAAGGGCTCGTGATGCGCCGAGGCTGCATTAATTTTGAAGCGATATCTTGGCGTGACCTTCTTCCCGACTATAAAGGGTTGGACTTGGGTTTCGGGAATTTGGACTAGTGATGCTAGAGTGGCCAATGCATCGGCAAATTGATTTACGTCAGCGGCAAGTAGTGGAATGAGATGGAATCAAACCAGCGGCAAGTCTTGTTAATTTGGCATGATAAAGTTGCGGTAGGGGATCTTGGGTTTTCCACTTCCCTTGACTTGGTTTATGATCAAGGCGAGTCTCCAAAGACTTGAGATTTTGGCCTTCCTTTGGAGAGCCTCTTCGAGCCGCAATGCAAGCCGTATTCGGTGGTGTTGTTGGAGCACTCAAACTCCAATCTTATGGCCGGTGGAGTGTGAGAATCTGCTGGATCAATGAGTAAGATTCTATGCCAAAGCCTCTTTTGTTTGCGGCTCCATCAAAGAACATCTTGGTGTCGTGGTCGGTGATTTCCAAGACACCTTCATGCAGGAAGGGCTCGATAGCATCTTCGGTTTTTAGAGGTAGATCGGCTAAGTGATGCTGCAATTCTGTGCCTTTGATAGATTTGGCGTGACATATGTTATGTCAAACTTCGTTGAGAAGGAAGGCCCACTTAGCCGGTCGGTTGGAAAGTGATGGCTTGAAGATGTACTTTATAGGGTCCATCACGGATATGAGCTTGATGGATCGTCCTGCGATAAGTTTTGAGCCTTTGAGTTGTCCGGACTAGGCCGGCACAACTTTTCTCCAATCTTAGAATAATTCGCTCGCTTGCGACTTCCTACTTATGAAGTATATGGCATTTTCGATGTAGGAGTCTTTCTTTTCTTGGGCGAGCATAGCCCCTACTGACGTGTCTGTGACGGTTAAGTATATGAGGAGAGGTTTATGTGTATGGGGTGGAGCTAGCACAGGGGGATTGGTGAGGTAGGCTTTTATTTTTTCGAAGGCTAGCTGGCATTTCTCGTCCCAGACTTGGTCGGTATTTTTCTTTAGGAGCTTGAAGAGGGGCCCACATGTGGTTGTTAGTTGTCTGATGAAGCGGGCGATATCTTGTAGTCGGCCTAGGAAGCCTTTGACTTCTGTTGGAGTTTTTGGTGCGGCATCTCTATAATAGCTTTGATCTTTCTTTGGCTCGATCTCGATGCCTTGCTCGGTCACTAAGAATCCCAGGACCTTGCCTTTGGTGACCCCAAATGTGCATTTGGTGGGGTTAAGTTTCATCTGATGCTTTCTTAACCTTTCGAAGAACTTTCGAAGGTCTCTGATATGAGCACCGTTGGCGTCGCTGGAATGTACGATCATGTCGTCGACGTAGACCTCGATTTCTTTGTGGATCATGTCGTGGAAGAGAGTGGTGGCAGCCCTTTGATAAGTAGCCCCGGCATTTTTGAGTCCAAATGGCATGACAGTATAGCAATAGGTCCCCCAAGGAGTGGTGAATGAAGTCTTTTCTTGGTCTTCTGCTGCCATTTTAATTTGATTGTAGCCGAGCATGCCGTCGACGAAGGATCTGATTTTGTGAGCAGCAACGGCATCTACCACAATATCAATATTGGGTAGCGGGAAGTCATCTTTGGGCGGCAGCTTTGTTGAGGTCGCGAAGTCTGAACCTTCCCGTTGGGCTTGGGAGCGATCACTATGTTGGACTGCCGGATCGGGTATTCAACTACCCGAATGAAGTTGACATGGAGCTGCTTCATAATTTCTTCTTTGACTTGCAGTGACCATTCTGGTTTGATTCGGCGGAGCTTCTGCTTGATTGGCCGAGCATCTGGATATATGGGGATCCGGTGTTCGACTATGGCTGGATCTAGCCCCGGCATATCTTCATAGGACCAGGCGAAGATATCTACGAACTCTTTGAGGAGGTCGATGAGCGCTACCCTTTCAGAGCCTTGCAGGTAGTTGCCGATTTTGATTTCTTTGACTTGATTGTTCGGCCCAGTTGATGATAGACAAGTCTTCTTTCTTCTTCTGAGTGATGTTGTTCTGTTGCTCAACTGACTTTACAAGCTCAAGCAAATATTTTTTATCTTTTGGGTCCATTTCATTAAATGACTCATTATTATGATTATTTAATGTGTCTTTTAATGTAGGTGCAACTAAGGAATAAGCAAAGACATTCATATTATCATTAATAGCAAACTGCACGGGGCTTATTACATTATTGAGGACACAGGGGTTTGAGATCCTCATTATTAGGGAGGCGGATCGGTAGATGACCAATCCGTAAAGCTAGGAAAGGAAGGGGATGGTATATCGAGCGGTCTACCGGTTGCGGGAGTCAAGAGCGGGCCGGTCGTAATGTACCAATTGCGAGAGGCTTAGCGGTGAGCTCGAACTCATCGGGGAGCTTTGCATACTCGGTGCCTCAGTCTATCATACCCAATTTGTCTCCCAGTCATCATCAAATAAGATCGAGAGAATAGTCATCGATCTATAGACCAAGTGTTTTCAAAAGTGGCGGTTTTATATGCGGTGCTACGGGGCTCCAGGATGACCTGTTCCATTCCGTCTGTGAGAAGACTGACATCTTCAAAAATTTCCCAACCAGGGCATCTTTTCCCATTTTGGTCTATCCAGGGCTCAGGGAACATGAGATAGGCTTCTGTTTCCCCTTTCCTTATGAAGTAACCATTTAAGGTTTTTCTGTATGGTTGGAGAGGGGATGTGTGTAGGGCAGCTTTTCCTTTTACGCCTTTCTTTTCTCACGTTTTTGTTTCATGGCGGCTACCTCGGTTGGAGTAGGCGTGTATCCTAGGCGAAAGGGAGGGATACATTCCTTAAGTTCATCTGGACTAGATTGACAAGCCCTGTTGGTTTACGCCAAGACCGGGCCGAGCATATAATTCATTTTCGGAACATGTTTAAAGGGACCATGTTTCCTAGGGATGTGGTTTTCTTTCGGTGATGTCGGTTTCTCGGCCGTATTGAGGCGTTGACCACGGCTTGGGGATAACCTCAAAACCACTGAGGAAGATACCGGTGTCTTCATGCTCTATCTCGAGGATTGGGATATCCTCGCTTTCCTTGTTTTCCACGATCTTGTCAGCCAGAATAATTACTATGTGGTCATCGTGGATGAATTTGACACGTTGGTGTAATGAAGAAGCTACCCCTTTTACCCGTGGATCGAGGCGTCCAATAGCAGTGAAAGTGGTGGTATGTCCAAAACTTGGAATTCGGCCAGGCATGGTTAGTGGCCCAATAGTCGACATCGAGTGACCACCCTAAGACACATCGGTGTTGTCATATGCCTTTCTTGTTTGTGAGGAAGGAGTGAGTTCGATATTTTTGTTCCCAATTTGGCTAAGGTCTTTGGCGGGACATACATTCAGAGAGGACCCATTGTCTATCAGAACTCGGGGAACCCTTTTTTCCATTATTCCCACAGTGATATGAAGAGCATCAATGTGGTCGGCTCCTTCCTTGGGCAGATCTAGATCAGTAAACATTATGACATTTCCAAAATGAATGTTTCAGATCATCGAGTAAGCTCATTCGGGGAGGTTTCAATGGGAGCATTGCTGACTTAGGATTTGCCGGTGTCTCACGGTGGGTTTTGAAGCACAAAGTAAGCCCCGGATGGAAATGTTGGCTGAGTTTTCTTCATCGAGCTAAAGAGTATCCTCCACCTCCTTAGCCCGATGTCGTCTCTTGGTCTTTGCACAGTGGTCACCTTTTTCGGGTTTGGTTGGTAGGCTCGGCCGGATCTAGTAAGGTGGCTAACATCCCCACCGACCCAAGTGGCTTTTCGATGTTGCGGTATTTTGGCTACCGGGATAGTGTCCCGAGAGCATATTGCGGCTAGGCTCTTTTATGGATGTAGATGGAGAGAAGGGAATGAGGATATATGGTAATGGGTGGCTAATTTTTTCGAACTTGGGCACGGTGATTTTTCATCAACCTCAATCATGTTGATTTGAGGTAGAGGGTTATTATTGTATTTGGTCAGGGAGGAGGTTTTCAATCACCTTGTCATCTATCAAATCTGGATAGCATTCTTGAGTGTGTAGCATCTGTCGGTGAGGTGACCCTTGTAGCGATGATATTCACAATCTTGAGTATGGTTCCAATTGTCGGGTAGGGGTTTGGTGGCTGTAGTTTTCCAAAGGCTTCAATACTCACTGAGCCATTAGCCTGTAATATCACGGGCGAGGAGCTTGCAATCGTCATAGCCGGTTGACCTGTTACGGCCTCACGAAATTCTGTTTGGGCCATTATTCCCTCGGCGAGTTGACAGACTGTCAGTCCATAGGACCATGGAGTAGCGCTATAGCTTTGGGTAGGAAAAGTGGGCGATGCATCTCTACCATGTTGAGTCTTTGAGTGCGGTTGTCTTTCCTTTAGAGTATCGGAAAGAACTAGAAGGTGTATTGACTTTTAATTGCCGGTCGTATATCTTCATCAATACGAACCCCTATCTCCACTACTTCTTTAAAGGCTGTAAGGGAGATACGCATGTGTTCGGTATATGGGTTTGGAGGTTTTTGATGAACATCCGGCATGACTCGGTAGGATCAGTGCATCAAAAGTGCAGGCCAACTTTCTTTTCCACAGCAAACTTCGGCACATGTTTCTTTCTCCCTTTGGGTGCATGACTCGAGGTCTCTTTTATTTTACGGGCTAGTGTTGTCTTTATACCTTTCAAGGAATTCCTCGGCTATCAGGTCCCGGTATTCGAGTGCTCTTGTCGACAACATTAGCCATTGCTTGGCGGCCCTACTAGGGTGAGGTGAAAATTGGAAGCCATAGCTTCAAAGCTAGCTCCCAATGCATACCGGTGGAATAGGATTTTAGATGGGATATAGGGCATCGGTCCCATCAAACTTTTCTATGTCGGGCATTTTGAACTTTTGAAGGCGAGTACTGCTGAAGGTTGTAATGCCAGTGCCTATGTAGAAAATTCCCCTTTGTTGAGAAGTTTGAGCATCATAGTTTTCATGTTTTCCATGTCGGCCTCCATTTTGGTGGCTGGGGGAGTTGGTTTTAGGTATATCTTTGGCGGGGATTAGGGAAAATGGGATAGTTTAGGTTGTGGTCTTTGGGTAAGGATTTTGGGCTGGATATGGATTTGGGGTAGCATAAGTTGGTGGATTTTGGGCGATATAATGGTGGGTTTTGAGTCGGATAAGGGTTTTTGGTGGTGGGTTATTTGCGAATATGGATTTTTGGTGGTGGGTTTTGGATAGTTTAAATTTGGGTGGCGGGATCATCGGAAGGTAAGTAGGTAGTAACTTGGCCTGACGGGTTATAACTTTGGGGATCCATATGTGGGCTGTTTTGAAGTGGGTTGATAATGGAAAAAGGGAGGTCATTTGGACTCTGGGGAATGTTGGTGTTTGGGAGAGGATATGGAGGATATGATGGGTAAGGGTTGACATTTGAGTAGTAGGAAGTTGGTGGAAGGTTAGGATTTGGGGTGACGGCAGTGTTTGGTGGGTTAGTGTTTGGCTGAGGGTTTGGATTTGGAGGCATATGTGAGGTTGATGCTTCTTGGGGGATTGCAGGGGAAGAGATTACCTCACCACTAGATTTCAAGCTTTCTACCAGATTAGCCATTTGGCTCATTATACGATCGGTAGCGTTGCACCCAAATTTTGGTCTAGCCAACTTTGCATTCTTTGGAGTTGGAGCATACAGGAGCCCATGCGTACCCATGGTGGATTGTTCACTTTCTGCTGCCATACTGTTTGGATCTGTACCCTCTGAACTGTTTCTGCCCTTATCTGATCTGTTTCTGATACCCTCTGTTTTGAATTATGCACTTGTTTCCCGTACCAATCGGCCAGTACTGTCTCTGCCTTTCCAAATTCGGGCCAGGTTTCTGAGGAAAATGGGTTTGGAGGTATCAGAAGGTTGGCTGAAGGCTTTCTGGGCTTGGAGTACAGCGTGCCTTTATTAGTAGATTTTATTAATTATTTTATCCCTACAAATTGATCGGATAAGCACCTGCTTAATTTTGATAGTCTCAGGACTTTCCTGGAACAGTGGATTCTTTCTCCAGAGTATAGGACCAACGTATTCCACCTGCCTTTCGACTCCCAGAGATCGGATGATCGAGGCGAAGGGCTTATACTCTTTTCGGGATCCACCATTCGAA
The DNA here is from genome assembly GCA_013146195.2 of Codonopsis lanceolata. Classification (NCBI taxonomy): domain Eukaryota; kingdom Viridiplantae; phylum Streptophyta; class Magnoliopsida; order Asterales; family Campanulaceae; genus Codonopsis; species Codonopsis lanceolata. The sequence continues at coordinate 174,435,360 of CM028378.1, forward strand.
ATGATCTAGGTCGAGCATTTGAAAATAATAAATCATCCCCAGTGTATATATTTTTTTTGACTTGCGCATTTTTTTTTTTGACTTGCACATTTTTTTTTCTTTCTGACTTGCGCACATTTTTTTTCGACTAGGGCTGACACACAATTTAAAATGCAAAAATCGGTCGGTCTTTAAAGTGTCCTGAAAATCTATATGCAGTCTAACGTTGGCATATGCAGGGGGTAGGCTGGCCATGGTGTAGGCTAGTAGTTCGGAATATATTTATATGCATGTGCGCGTGTGTGCGACATCTAAAAAGTAAAAATGTTTTTTTAGATAAAGAAATAGAAAATAAAACAGATATGGTCTGTCTTGCTGTTATTTATGGATTTCCTCGGCTTTTTAGTTTAAGCGCGAGCAAGCAAGCATACCATCAAGAAATAGAAAAAAAAGCGGGGAATCTATTTATTCCTATTTATTACAAATGAGTCCTAATCCCCAAAATAAAATGACAGAATGAATGCAAATATATATATATATATATATATATATATATATATATATATATATATATATATATATATATATATATATATATATTGCGGAATGAAAATAAGCAGAATAAAATAATATAAGGCCGAAAATGAAGAGATTTTAAAAATAAAGCCCTGACCCTTTTGTTGTACTGCCCGAAAATTATTGCACATAAAATATTGCATATATATATATATATATATATATATATATATATATATATATATATATATATATATATGCAAATTTTTTGAAAAATACGAATATTTTCAAGTATATCCGTAATAGTGTTTGAAATGAAACTGCTGCAAGATGGAGGATCATATCCACAAATATAGACACGGATGTTAAAGGAACACAATATTCAAGTGTTTAAATTAATATAACAAGCATACTTTAGCCAGAAACAAAAGAAAAAAAAGTTTTAGTTACTGAGTCTAGCCCTCCATTTTTATTCATTAAAATAAAAGCGATCTCCCAGCCAGTCGCCACTTGTGGGTTCTCGGGAAAGCGTGCTCCGCGCCCTTGGATAGGGGTGCGTACGTGCGGATGCGGTGACATCCACTGCTCTCGTTCCACCCTCCCTTTTCTAGGGGATGACGAAATCAAAAGTGCAAGAGGAGTGCTGTCGGAATAGCGCGTTGGAATGCGTCTCGGTTGCCTTTAGTGGATTTTGATCCAATATGAGAGCTTTGGGTTTTCTATGTCAAGTTATCCCTTTTTTTAGGGGATACCATGATATAGGAATGCATCACCCTTCTATTCTCATTCTCCCTTTTTAGGGAAGCGTGAAAGTGCAAGGAAGGAATGTTGCGGCGCCCACTATGGATTTTATGAAAATAGCCTTATGGCCTATCTCGGATCACTATGGGTGCTTTGGGTTTTCTACGTCACGTTATCCCTTTTTTAGGGGATACCAGGACATAGGAATACATCACATTTCCATTCTCATTCTCCCTTTTTTAAGGAAAAACGGAAAAGTGCAAGGAAAGATGTTGCGAGGCCCCACTGGATCCAAAATGTTTTAGAGTCGCCATCTTTATTTTAAGGAATAAATAAAGCAAAACCAAAAAAAGAAAACCAGAGATAATGAAAACGGGTTCGGAGGCTAAGTTACGAGTTGGGAAGGTGCTAGGCACCCAACTCGCCCTTTCGATCTCAAAAGCAGGTTTTTGGCTAAAGTATGCTTTTTGTTATATTTATTTAACGGACAAATAAAGCATTAGCGCCTACAAATACATCCATTATGTCTACATTATTCTGAGACTTGCAACTGTCCCTTTTACAAATAATTACAAATATACTTGAAAATATTTGGCCATAATAACGGCTACATTTAGTACTATTTCCTAACTAAATCCGGGCAGCACAACTGCTTATATATCTACATTGGGCCGGATTGGAAATAATATTTTTACAAATGAAAGCTTTAAAATAAAACTTCTTGACAAATAGGGTGTGCTCGCTCGTCCTTCGGAGAGAGGAGTCTTTTTATTGTTGTGTTGTGAAGTGTTGTGAAGATTCGAGGTGGCTTTCGAAAGTTACTTTTGGCCTCGGGATTTGGGCAGAGTAACTGTTTGTGTTTGGTTGTTTGTTAGCTTGAGGTAGGCTGAAATCGTGCAGAATAACAACTTATTTCTGGCTGATTTGGCCTTTTAAATCGGGCAGAGCAACTGCTCTTTCCACGATTTTTGGACCGGGGAAATAGGGTGGATACCTAGCTGGGGGGCTAAGGCTCACTTCTACCGGTTGGTTTTGTGTTTGAAAGAGGTTTGACAGGGTTTCGAGGCTTTTTGAGGTGATCGCCCACTATCTCATTTCGCTCTCTATTTCTCCAACAGAACGAGAGCGAGAATTTTTATCGAAGAAAAGGTGTGTTGAATGAAGAGCCGAGGGCTGTATTTATAGGAGGAACTGAGGACACGCTGGGAATTAAAATTCCTTCCTTGTGCATTGATCGGCTTGTACACAGTGCGGGAGAAATTGCACATTACGGCAAATGAAGAAGAAAACTGGGCGCAGGAAGGCCCAAATTGGGCGCAACAAAGGGAATTGGGCGCCATGCCCAATTTTTATGTGGGTGGCGCCTAATTTTCAACATCTTTCATTTTTTGCACTTTTGGTCCCTGCAGTTCATCCTGTTGCGCATCCTGCTTTGTTCTTTTGCACTTTTGACCCTGTAACTTGACATTTGTTAATGTTTTAACCAATGTTCTAAAAATGCATTTGTTAATGTTTTAACAGTCTCGATATTTTATGTCATGTCACATATCGAGAGTGCGAAATTGGGGTAAAGCAGTATCATTTCTCATTGTGGAGGGGCTACTAAAAGTTTTGAAAAAAAAACGAAACGTAGGAATTAGAGAGCGATTATTGGATCCTCTTTTTTCTTTGATTTTATTCACCATTGAAAAGTGAACAGTCCATTTCACACACTTTCTAGAACTGGAAAAATGGAAGGAAGGCTTTTACTTCATTTGTAAAAAATTATTAAAATATATTTCATGGCTTCATCCACTGTTCTGTTCCCAAAATGGAAGCCGTGGCATTTGGCTTTTGCCTCCCGCGTCTCTCTCTCTCCATCATTATTTGCTTCTCTTTCTAACCACCACCAAGGCACCAACTGAGCATCTATAACAACAATGTCGGCTCTCCCCTCTCTCTCTCTCTCTCTCCCGCATACAAAAGAAGTTATTCACCACGGCCATGTTATTTCAATAAGGTGTAACCTAATATTTATTTATTTTTTTCGGAAAGAAAAAAAAAACCTATTCAGTGCATTATGGATGAAAATATGGATATTACGTGTTAACCAATTAAATTTGTTTATATTGTAGATAACAATGTCAATTTTTTTACATTATACATGAATGTTTAAATACATTATAATCATCATTTTTCTTTTTAAAAAATTCTTTCCGGTGGTTGTTTCTTTTCAAAAAATATTTTGTCAAATTTTATTTTAGTGGTGAGACGTATGTCACATAAGATTAAATATATATTTGTATTTGATATGTCCGTTTTAATTAAATATAAATGAGGAGACAAAATTATCATTTATAATTGAGGGTACTATTGTTCAAAGCAACATAAAATAAAATGCACGCATGCATTTGTATTTGATATTTCACACATAATGTTAGGAAGATTTAAAGAGTACTTAAATTTTTACATCTAATTATGACATATGATGTAATATTAGTGGTTTCACTTTTTTACTTAATTTATAACCTAACTTTATTTAATTTTAACTCAGATGGTAATATCAAAATGAGTAATTAGATTTAAAAAAATAAAATCAAAATAAATCATTAACCTCAAATTTTCCCCAATAACCCTGTACGAGAAACCCTTGTTTTCTTCTCCGTGAGGCGAGGTACTTGAAACCGTCGTCGTCTTCAATCAATAAAATCAGATCTTCAAATGTTTAGTACCTTTTGTTGTCAATGAATCTATTTTTACTACAAAATCTCTGAGTCACTTTGGTTTTTGAAGAAGTTGAAAACGACTTGGAGCAGAGATTGAATTCTGATTATTATTTTGTTATCTTTACAAACACTAATTAGGCTTTCTACTTTAGAATCTGCTTCACTCCCTACAAATATCCTGCTTATTCTTTTCCGACTTCATCTTTGATCTGACTCGGTTAAGTGGCCATTTTGTTCCCTGGGGAAGATTTCATTTTTCTTCAGTTTCTTCATTTATATGGAGTGTGCAAATCTTACAAATAACTCAATATTGGGTTGATTAAGTATGTGTTTGTGTGCGTGTGTTTGTATGCACTTTGGTGTTTGCGTGTTTGTAAGATGGCCAAGCATTCATTGGGTTGACTTCTTAAGGGGCTGCTAAAACCCAACCTCATGGAGAAGAAGACGACGGTTTCTCGTACCGAGTGATTGGGAAAAATTTAAGGTTAATGATTTATTTTGATTTTATTTTTTTGATCTAATTACTCTTTTTGATATTATCATTTGAGTTAAAATTAAATAAAGTTAGCTTATAAATTGAGTAAAAAAGTGGAACCCACTAATGCCACACAAATAGGTCATATCATTGAGTATAAAATTTTGAATACTCGTTAGGCAAAACAGTTTGCTCGTAGGTCTGGCAAGCCCGCCACGGAACGGGTCGGGGTGGGAAAGCCCACAAACTTGGCGGTCCTTCAATCTCTTGGCTCAATCTGCCTCGTGTAGGGCCGCGGGAAAAACGAACAAAGCCCACCGAATATTAATTTATTTGACAGAAATCTAAAAACAGAATTCCAACATCAATCAATCCAATCCAAGAGTTTAATAATACTATAAGGTGCCGTTTGGTAGCCAAGGTTAAAGGCAGATAGGATTAATAAGCCGAGTTGTCTGATGTTTGGTACGCAATAGGTGGTCGGGACTAATAACACGAGTTATCCGGATTAAGTCATTATTGCCTCACTATTAATACCAAGGAGGAGGGTGGTATTATTAGCGCCCTCACTAAAAAAAATTGGGATTAACATTTGTAATCTCAAAATTACCCTCGATATACAAGTGATGATTAATAGTGAGGGCACTAATAGTACTGGGAGTAATAATACTGCTTATCCTTGTCTGACTACCAGTATTACTTGGATTTGTGCTTGTACAAACGGGTTGAGAATTGAGAATGACTTGGCTAGGGACGACATTGACTGGTATGTTAATTTTGATCGGATGTGGAAATTGATTGGGGGGGATCGGACCAATGGAAGGCTGGGAGGGATTTGGTGAGAGGTGGTGGGGATCGAGAGGCATAGTAGAAGATTAATGTAGGAGAGGACGACTAGTGATGGAGAAGGCGGATGCTGACTAAATGCTCAAAAGGAGAAAGAGGACCGTGAGATGAGAGAGAGAGAGGCGCTGGAGTCTGGACTCTAGACTAGTGAGCACTAAGCCGGAGTAAGAAAGTCGTGAGGCTGTGCCGTCACTGCCGAGTCTTTCGTGTGTGAGACTAAGACGGTGAGAATGTAATACCCCAATCCCACATCAGGTCGTTACAAATGGTATCAGAGCGGGTCCCGGCCAGAAATGGGGGAACAAAGTGTTGTGTGGGGGACCAAAGTGCTACACCGCAGAAGGTGGGAGCCACCTCTTGATCCCCGTACGAGCCACCTCTTGAATCCTGCATCACCCGGGGTACGATTCGGCCTTAACGGGGACGTCAAGGATTTGATTAGGGGAGATTGTAATACCCCAATCCTACATCAGATAGATGTGGGACTTGTATTTGATTTATAAGGTAGTCATGCGCTACTACTGGGCACCAACATCATCCATGGACTTTTGAGTCGGCTTGTGGTGGGTCTGATGACCCTAGGTGCTGCGTGCTCAGTGGGCCAGTGTGTGGGCTACACGTAGCGGAACCGGGCTCTCGGTCTCTGGTCGTTACAAAGAGAGAGACCGAGAGAGTGAGAGACAGAGTAATTTTGCGACTGATTTCTTTTCTGATGAGTGAGACTGACTGAGAGAGTACTAAAAACCCTAACTTGAATTAGACATTTTAACGTAAATGGGCTTGGGCCGCTTAAATGTGGAAATTGGAATATTTTAAAACTTTTAAGAATTATAAAGAGTCCATAAAGTGCGGGCCACTCGCCCCCACCCCGCCCTAACCCGTAAAAATCCACAGCCCGTGCGGGCAAAATCCCAAAAACTCGCATCCAAACGGGTATCAAATACGTTACCCCTACCTGCCCCTAATAAGTGGCGGGACGGACATGCCTGTGGGCTTTTGTCCTATTTAACAACCCTAGTACTCGTTAAGTCTCCCTTGCATTATCCTTATTTTACTTAGCTCCTTGAATTCCATGAATTACATAGTAAGTAACCATTACCTTTTATAATTGTAAAAATTACCTCTCAAGGCTTATTAAATCTCTTCAAATTACTTTAGTACCCTTTTGATAGAAAACGTATTTCTATAAAATTATATATATTATAAAACAGCTAGGTTCGCACATGTGCAATTAACTAGGGCTATTCAAAGGTTGAAATTAATTTATATTAAAAAATTTAACGGTTGAGATTCACCCTCACATTCACATGTGTGAGTAATTATTCATTTTTAACTATCTATTTTTTTTCTTTCTCTATTACAAGTCACACCCTACAATTAATATTATGAGCAGTCACCTATTTTTCTTCTCCCTATGTTTTATCTTTACATTAGAAAATCACACCCTGAGATTAATCTTCTGAATAGTCACCCCTTATAAAACATCAATCCCTCAACTATCACTTGAAGTAATGTAACCCTCAACTGTAACATTTTTTTTAAATTGCATATTCTATTTAGGCAATGTCATTTCAATTGACGAAATATGATATACTGGTACCGTGTCATAGGTACGGGTATGAAGATCTAGTATACATATAATACACATAATAATATATAAATCTAAATACAACCATACGATATATACATACGATATATACATATGATAAATAAAATATTATATATATATATATATATATATATATATATATATATATATATATATATATTTATGAGTAAAATTTTTCATCTACCGATTAGTATCTTTTTACACAAGCTGTCTTTGAAACATAACATGTATCCATCATAATTTTTATCATGACTTTTTAAGATCTTGGTAGGTCATGTGTCTTGTTCCGAAGGTTGTTTGTGTAAAAACTATTTTACACCGTTGTGAATGAAAATTTAAGTCTACATTTATATATTATTTTCATCTCTTTTTCAAACTTCTTTATTGGCTCGTTCAGTTTAGTTCTTTTTCTCTGTGTTTAATGGTGTTTTTTTCTTCTTGTTTTTCACTCATTAACTTTATTGTCTTATCACCTTTTAATCTATTTTCCCTTACATTTTTCATCAGTTATTACAAATATTTTAAAAAATCCCCAAAACGAAAAAAAAAATTTAATTAAAAAAAATAAAAATAAAATATATATATATATATCTATCTGAATGCACCTACATATGGTGATGTCGAGAATAACTTTTTCTTTTCTTTTCTTGCTTCCGTAAGTTCTTTTGTTTTTATATTACAGCTTCAAGGTTTTTTTATGAATTTTAAACTCTAATATACAGCCTTTTATCACAAATTTATTCAACAAAAATTAAACTACTTAAAAGAAAAGGAATACTGAATATCTATACTCCCTTCTTTCTGGGCAAAGAGTCCCCTTTTGAAAGTGAAACTTTTTAAGAAAATGATATTTTTAGTATTCCATTAGTAATAAATGATATTTTTATACCTTAATTATTAAAAATTAATTAACTCTTTAAGTTAAACATCCAAAAATGGAATAGTGGATTCTTTGCCCTGAACGGATGGGGTATAATATATAAGCATGTATTTACTACTCCAATATGTGAATTTTCATGTATGCATGCATACTTGTATTATGATAGGTAGGTCTCCGGTAAGATCGTCTTACAGATCTTCATTCGTAAGATGGAACATCACTCTCTAATATCTCGATCCACCAACACACGGTATGTCAGGTAAAGAGGATGCGTCTTACAAAAATATGTATGTAAGAACGTCTTATCCAAGTTGATGAGAATCAGACTACAAAGGATCCAATTCAAGCTGGACAAACATAAAGGGACTCAACTGCTATTACACTAAACTAGGAGGGTCACTGCTAAAGAATATAGTTAGTTATGTTAGTTATAATCCTCTTTGAATAGGATTAGGATTCCTTTATTATTTCGATTTCCTTTTCCTTCTACATCTCCTCTAACCTATTTATACATTCTCAATCTCCCATGTAAAAAACAACATTCATAATATATCATAATACTTTAATTCTGCATACCAAATTTCAAATTAACATGGTATCAGAGCCTTCAAAACTGCTCCACCTTGTTTCTGCCTGAAGAAGGTTTTATTTTTCTGTGTACCCTTGTATTTTCTCTCTTAAGAACTGCTTCTCCATGTATCGTGTCTTTTCCTTCAGACACCTCCATCATTACTGAAACACAACAAGAAAACCCTATTGATCCCTCTAATTCCAATTCCAGACTTCAAGAAAAAGAAAACATCATAACTGACATCTATGATTTACCAGAATCAACTCTCCAACATAACTCACGACATCCCCTATATCTTCACCCAAATGATCATCCAGGTATGAACTTGGTTACTAAAACCCTTAATGATACAAACTTCACCCAATGGAAAATTTATGTAACCATATCCCTCCCTGCCAAAAACAAAATAGGAATGTTCAATGGAACCAATTCCAAGCCTTCTCCTCAATCCAAATACATGTATGCCTGGGATAGATGCAATAGTATGGTAGTCTCCTAATTGCTATACTATATCAATACTCAAATCAGACAGATTGTTGTTTATTTTCCCACATCCTATGAGATCTGGGAGGACATCATCACTAGATATACTCAAAATGATGCCCCAAAAAAATTCAGGTAAGAAAAACCATTATGTCTTGTACTCAAGGTGGTCTAACCACTAATGCTTACTTCACAAAATTCAGAGGGTTATGAGATGAGCTCTCCAATCTCTCTTAACTACCTAAGTGTGCCTACAATTGTTCCTGTGGAACAACTAAGCTTCAGGAAGAATATGAACATTTCACCAAGCTCACACATTTCCTTATGGGCCTCTTTGATCTCTACACTGATGTAAGAGGCAAAATCTTAAGGATGACCCCTCTTCCCTTCATTACCAAGGTAGTTTCTATTCTAGTTCAAGAAGAAGGACAAAGGCAACATGTCAATCTGGAGGCAACACCTATTGCACTAGCAAGCAGGAACAATAGCATTAGCTATGGCAGGCTTTTCAAAGGCAAGATTACTAGGCACAATCAATCCAACTCCAACTTCAAAAGTAGATTTGTATGTGATTTCTGCCATGGTGACTCCCACACCAAAGATAAATGTTTTTTCCTCCATGGTTTTCTAGTCTAGCACCCTCTATTTGGGATCAAATCTGACCACTCCAGAATGCCTAAAAGCAAATCCAAATCAAAAGGCAGTGTCTCTGCCAACTATAGTAATCAAGACATCTCCACAAATATTACAGAACAAGGGAATACAAACAACAGTAACACATGCCTCTTTACTGTTGAGCAATGCCAACAACTTCTTACCCTACTTCACAAAAACACCAGTACTACAACCAACTTAGACAATCCTGAAGTTCATCTGGCAGGTATGAATTACACTATTGAGTATATCTCCCTATCAAGTCACATACCTGCATCTAATATATGGATAATTGATACAGGAGCCAGTGATCATATCACTGTCGCCTTTGATCTCCTGATAAACCCTATACTTATTACTTATGTTATTCATTTTCCCAATGGCAAGACCTCTATGATTACTCTCAAAGGAACTATGGTCCTATCCAAAGATATTGTTTTGCACAATGTATACTATGTCCCTGAGTTCCAGTTCAACCTCATCTCTGGTAGAAGACTCAATACTGACAGCTCTTGTTATTTGATTTGTTATGCCAGTACTTGTTTTCTCCGAGACCTGGACCAGCAGAAGGTCAAGGAGATTGGTACACTGGTTAATGGACTCTATAAGCTTCATATATCTAGTTCCACACCAACTTCAACTACCTGCAATGCTGCTACTGAAAACTATTACTTTATAGAACCTATTAAAAAATTGTACTTATGATACACTAGATTTGGCCATGTACCCTTATCTTCTATGAAATATATTAAATCAATGGATTATGATTACAACACTAGTACAAAACTCTGTTGTGATATATGTCATATGGCCAGGTAAACCAGGCAGCCCTTTCCTCTCAGCAATTCCTACAGCCCCTTTATGTGTCACCTGCTCCACTGTGATCTATGGGGACCATACAGACATTCTACATATGATGGCTGCACATCCTTTCTTATCCATGTGGATGATTTCTCCAGATCCACCTAGACCATCTTACTCAAATCCAAACCACAGGCCTACCATGTTTTTCAATCCTTCCTCTACATGGTAAAACCTCAGTTTCACACATCTGTGCAAAATATAAGAACTGACCATGGGACAGAATTCTTCAACTCCACTCTCAGTCCTCTCCTTCAATGCCAAGGCATTCTGCACCAAAGTACATGCATTAACACCCCTCAACAAAATGGAAGGGCTAAAAAAACACAGACACTTACTTGAACTTGCTAAGGCTCTCAGGTTTCAATCTGGGCTCCCTATAAGATTTTGGGGTAATTGTTTCCTCACTGCAACCTACATTATCAACAGGCTACCTAACTATGTTCTTCAATTTAAAACTCCTTTTGAAGTTCTCCATGGTAGTCCACCTCAATACAACCATCTCAAAATTCTTGGTAGTCTTTGTTATATGTCTACTACCTCTCACAATAGGGATAAATTCCTCCCTAGATCTCAAAAATGTGTCTTTCTAGGCTACCCATATAGCATAAAGGCCTATAAAGTCTACAACCTTACTACCCACCAAACAACCTATAGCAGAGATGTGGTTTTCCATGAATCCATATTCCCTTTCAAAACAACTCTAGATAACCCCATTCCCATGTTCCCTCATCCCACCTCAAATCTTGTCTGTGAAGAACACATTTTTCCTTCAATGCAGCCCCCTCCTACCACTACTCCTAGTCCTATACCTCCTACCCTACTACTAGTCCTACACCTTCTCCCACAGACGCTACATCTTCTCTGGCCCCCCTTCACCTAGACCCCACAGACAAATAAACATACCTGCTAAATATAAGGACGTTACTGGACTTCTAACAAATCTACAGCAACCCTCAACATCCCCTACATTTAATCCTACCCCTACCTTATGTCCAACTACTGCACCCTATCCAACCTATCCCCATCCTACAAAACTTTTGCTCTTAATATCTCATTTGTGTCTGCACCAAAAACCTTTCATCGGACTGTTAAAGATCCCTATGGTGTCAAGCTATGAAATCTGAACTGCAGGCCCCAGAGGTCAACAATACTTGGTCTGTCCAATATCTGCCCCCTACAAAGAAAGCAGTTGGCTGCAAATGGATCTTTAAGGTGAAACGCAATGCAAATGGCTCAATTGACAAATACAAGGCAAGACTAGTTGCCAAAGGCTTCACCCAGACTGAAAGGGAATACTTCTTTGAGACATTTGCTCATGTAGCCAAGATGACCTCTGTCAGGCTGTTTCTTTCCATAGCTTTAACTAAACAATGGCCTCTAGGACAAATGGATGTGTTCAATGCCTTTCTACATGGTGATCTAAGGCAAGAAGTTTACATGGAACTCCCACCAGGATTCTCTCATTCTCTGCCTCAAACTACCTATCATGTTGTCTGCAGATTGCATAAGTCTCTCTATCTCTATGGTCTAAAGCAAACACCTAGACAGTGGTTTGCCAAATTCTCCTCTACTCTTCTCTCCTTTGGCTTTGCTTAGTCCAGGAATGATCACACTTTCTTTACACTTCAGAACAATAGAGGATTTGTTGTTATTCTTATCTATGTGGATGATCTACTCCTCACTGGATCCAGTCTTGCACTACTTACAAAAGTTAAGATGTACTTTCAATCTCAATTTCCAGTCAAAGACCTTGGAGACTTGAAATACTTTCTTGGCCTCAAAATTTCCAAAAACAATACTGGCATCTGTCTACACCAAAGGAAGTATACCTTGGATATCATCTCAGATACAAGGTTACTTAATGCCAAACCTGTTATCACTCCTATTGAGTTAAGCCACAAAATAACATCCATCTTTAGTTCCCCTCTACCTAATGTTGTACCCTATAGAATGTTGGTTGGAAGACTTATCTATCTCACTATATCCAGACCAGACATAGCTTATGGAGTGCAGGTCCTCCATCAATTCATGTCCAATCCATTGACAGATCACTGGAATGTTGCCTTAAGACTTGTCAGATATCTCAAAGGCAACCCTGGATAAGGCATCTTCTTCTCCTTAGCCAGCTCCCTTCACTTACAGGCCTATTGTGACTCAGACTCGACCTCTTGTCAGGTTACCAGAAGATCTGTCTCTGGCTTCTGCATATTTCTTGGTGATTCTCTCATTTCCAAGAAATGTAAAAAATAGACTACTGTATGCAGGTCCTCTATAGAGGTAGAATACAATAGTATGGCTAATACATGTTGTGAACTAAAGTGACTTCTAGCTCTCCTTCATGATTTCCACATTAAGTCTCCTTTCCCACTACCTTTCTACTGTTACAACAAAGCTGCTCAACACATTGCTGCAAATCCTGTTTTCCATGAAAAAACAAAACACATTGACATTGATTGTCATGTTGTTAGGGACATGATCATCCAAGGCTTTATCTCTATTTCTCACATTACCTCTTCTGAGCAACCAGTTGATCTCTTCACCAAAGTTCTCTCTTCTGCTCAATTTTTTACTCTCATGTCCAAGTTGAGAGTTCAAAATCTATTTTCCACTCTCAACTTGAGGGATGATGAGAATCAGACTACAAAGGATCCAATTCAAGGTGGACAAACATAAAAGGGACTCAACTACTATTACACTAAACTAAAAGGGTCACTTCTAAAGAATCTAGTTAGTTATGTTAGTTATAATCCTCTTTGCATAGGATTAGGATTCATGTGTTATTTCGGTTTCATTTTCCTTCTACATCTCCTCTATGTAACCTATTTATACACTCTCAATCTCCCATGTAAAAAACAGCATTCATAATATATCATAATAGTTCAATTCCGAATACCAAATCTCAAATTAACACAAGTTTTTGCATACATGTGTCACCTCACCACCGTTTGATAAATCTTCATTGTAAAGCATCCATGTAGAGGCTTTAAAAACTCTTGGTTTTCTAGTCATTAACTCATAATAATATATATTAATAATAACTATGATAATGGGTATTAGTAGTAATATATATAACTTTTTCTATTGTCAATAGTAGAAGACATATATTTAAAAACTCTTACAACTAACATTACTTCTAACCAATATGGGATAAAACTATTCAAGGTGCGACATTACTTCTAATGACTCACTTCTAATACCATACTTTAAGCTTTGATATCTTATTCATCCAAAACTTGATTTGGACAAATAAATATATTATTTCGATACTTTTTCCGAGTAGAACACATTTGCACAATTACTTTTTCCAACAAATATATGACATATAAAGAAATTCATGCTTCAAGTTGCACAATTTTTTTTCACTAAAAACACTAATTTTTTAACAAATGTTATACTTTAAGTCTTTATATCTTATTCATCTAAAACTCGATTTGGACAAATAAATATATCATTTCGATGCTCTCGCCGAGTAGAACACATTTGCGCAATTATCTTTGCCAATAAACAAATGACTCGTAAAGAAATTTGAGCCTGAAGTTGTATAATTTCTTTTACTAAAAACACTAATTTTTTTTAACAAGTATTATACTTTAAGTCTTGATATCTTATTCATCCAAAACTCGATTTGGATAAATAAATATATAATTTTGATGCTCTCACAAAGTAGAACACATTTACGCAATTACCTCGCCAACAAACAAATGACATGTAAATAAATTCATGCCTCAAGTTGCATAATATCTTTCACTAAAAACACTAATTTTTCAACAATAAAAGAGATGTATCCCACATTGGTTAGAAATTTATGTTGGGTTTAAAAATACTATTATTAAGTACAAATAAAAGTGATGTATCATACATTGGTTGAAAAGTGATGTTGGTTTTCAAAGTTATTTGATAAAAGACTTCAACTATTATTACCAATAGAAGATGTATATCTCACATTGGTTAGAAAATGATGTTGATTTTAAATTATTTTATATTATTACCAATAAAAGAAATGTATAGCACATTATTTTAAAAGAAAAGGTTAGATTTTAAAGTTTTTAGTCTAAAGATTTTCACTTTTACAAGAGATGTATCTCACATTGATTACAAAATATTTTACTATTATTATCAATAGAAGATATGTATCTCACTTTGGTTGGAAATTGATGTTGTTTTAAAACTACTATTATTAATTACCAATAAAAGTGATGTATCATACATTGGTTAGAAAGTCATGTTGGTTTTCAATATACTAGTTATTTAGCCCGTGCTATGCACGGGTACAATGTGGGATATATATATTTTTGTAATAATAATATAACTTTTAGACAATATAATTAGATTGTTAATCTCTTCCATGGTTTTTTTTTTTAATATTGTTACTAATATTAAAAGATTTTTTTACATAAATACTTTTAAAATTAATATAAGTTTCTAGCTAACGTGAGATACATATTTTGTGTTAATAATAATAGTAATTTTTTTATCTAAAGACTTTTAAAATTAACATTTAACTTGATAATAATATTAGAAGTCATTTTGTTAAAAAAATTTAAAACCATAATTCATTTTTAAATAATGTGAGATACTTATTTTATATTTTTATTGGTAATGAAAGTTTAAGTTTTTTATCTAAAGACTTTAAAACCAATACCACATTCTAACCATGTGGTATACATATTTTCTATTAGTAATAATAGTAGTAGATTTAACCAATATTCATTTCTAAACAATATGGATACATATTTTATATTGGTAATAACTAAAGATGTCTTCATCTAATGACTTTTATAACCAATACTCATTTCCAAATAATATGAGATACATTTCTTTGTAACCAATGTGAGATACATTATCTAAAAACTTTTTAAACCAATATCACTTTATAACCATTGTGAAATATTTCTCTTCTATTGCTAATAATTGTAGACTTTTAAAATCAATATCACTCTCTAAGCAATGTGTAATACATATCCTCATTTGATAATAATAGTAGAAGTCTTTTATTTTAAAATTTTTATAACCAACATCTCTTCCTAAATAATGTGTGATACATCTCTTCTATTACATTGATTGTAAAAGTAAAAGTCTTTTATCTAAAGATTTTTAAAACCAACATCATTTTTTAACAAATGTAGGATATCTCTTCTATTAGTAATAATAGTAAAAAAAATTTTTATCTAAAATTAAAATCAACATCACTTTCTACTGATAATAATGGTAGAAGTCTTATATTTAAAGACTTTAAAAACAAACACTATCCTCTACCAAACGTATGAGACATCTATTCTATTGGTAATAATAATAGTATTTTTAAAACCAACATTAATTTATAGCCAATATGTGATACATCTTTTCTATTGATAATAATAGTAGAATACTTTGTAACCAATGTGAAATACTTGCATCTATTCTATTTGTAACAAAAAAGTCTTTAACCTAAAGACTTTTAAAACCAACATTTATTTTTAAACAATGTGAGATACATATATCTTTTATTGGTAATAAGAGTAAAAGTATTTACTATAAAACTAACATCTTTTTCTAAACAATATAAGATATACCTTTTTCATATTATAATAATGTGAGATACTTCTTTTCTATTTCTATTGGTAATAAAAATTTAAGACTTTTATCTAAAGACTTTTAAAACAAATATTTTTTCCTAAACAAACATCTCTTTCTAACCATGTGGTATACATCTTTTTTATTGGTAATAATAGTATTTTTAAAACCAACATTAATTTCTAACAAATGTAAGATGCATTCTTCTATAGTAATAATAATAGTCTTTTATATAAAAACTTTTGAAATCAACATCTCTTTCTAAACAATGTGGGATACATCTCTTCTATTGGTTATAACATAAAAATAATAATAGTAGTAGTATTTTATCTTAAATAGTTTTGAAACCAACATCTCTTTGTAAACAATGTGTGATACATCTCTTGTATTGATAATAACATAAAAATTCGTTTATCTATGAATTTTATAACCAATATATGTTTCTAAATAATGTGGATGTCTTTGTAACCAATGTGATATACATTATCTAAAAACATTTTAAACCAATATCACTTTCCTAACTAATGTGAAATATATATTTTTTCTATTGGTATTAAGTCTTTTATAAAAAGACTTTTAATACCTACATCACTCTCTAACCAATGTGTAATACATCTCATCATTTGGTAATAGTAGTAGAAGTTTTTTATCTAAAAAAATATCTAAAAGCAACATCTCTTTCTATATAATGAGATATATCTCTTCTCTTCTCTTTTATTAATGATAAAAGTAGAAGTCTTTTTATTTAAAGACTTTTAAAATCAACATCACTTTTAACCAATGTAAGATTTATCTCTTTTATTGGTAATAATAGTAATTTAAAACCAACATCAATTTATAACAAATATGTGATATATATCTTCTATTGCTAATAATAGTAAATCTTTTATATAATCTAAAATAATTAAAAATCAACATCATTTTTTAATCAATATGAGATATATATCATCTATTGGTAATAATGGTAAAAGTTTTTTATCAAAAAACTTTGAAACTAACATCACTTTATAGCAAATGTATGATACATCTTTTCAATTGGTAATTAATAATAACATTTTTTAATATAAACATCAATTTCTAACCAATGTGTGATACAAATATTTTATTAGTAATAATAGTATAATATTTTGTAACCATGTGAGATACATCTCTTGTAAAAGTGAAAGTCTTTAGTCTAAAGACTTTAAAATCTAACATTTTCTTTTTAAACAATGTGTTATACATCTCTTTTATTGGTAATAATATAAAATAATTTAAACTCAACATCATTTTCTAGCCAATGTGAGATATACATCTTCTATAGGTAATAATGGTAAAAATCTTTTATCATATATATATATATATATATATATATATATATATATATATATATATATATATATATATATATATATATATATAATCATGCAAAATATTGTTTTATAACATAATACCACAATATACATCTGATGAGTTCGACGATTAACTTTACAAAATTAATCCAAATAAAAGCTGACCTAGAAATTTTAGATTTAGAAATGGATCAGATTTATTTAGGACTACAACTTAGATACAAAATATTAGCTTTTACAATATATCCAAGATATTCTGTATCATTAAATGACAGAAACTTATTCGATATAATGACAATAGAATATTACTACGCTAGAAAGGATCTGATGAATAATGGAAACGCACCTATAAACATAAAATATGTTGTAGGAATAACAATTAGTAATCAAACAGGCCTTGATACACTCAATAAACATGAAAAGATAGAAGTAACGTCCCTATTTAAAGACATCACGGTAAAGGAACTACCAAAAACAAAATACACAAACTACGAAAATATTGAAAATAACCATAAACGAATGCTTACAATATTATCAGAACGCTATAATCCTCATAGAATATCTGTACCAAATGATGATGAAACCATAGAAGAAGAAAACCTCCTAAATTTAATAGATACAATACCAATATTACAAGATACTCGCCACCCCTGAAGTATACAAATCGATTCCAATTTAAACAGAAATATAGATCAATTAAATAATAACGTACGAAGAATATTAAAAGCCATCGAATACAATGATGAATAAAGACAAGAAACCATTCGATTATAGCAAGTTAAAAAATAAATTTGGTCTACCATATTATTTCGATCGTCACGATTATAAGCATATCGATAGACAAGAACCAAGAACCGAACTACGAAAATATCTATATAATTACTATTCCGAGGGATCAATTGGTCAAAACGTCGAAAATATTGGAGCAGCTACTAACAACATAAATGCACTACTAGGAGAACTTCTGATACGGAATGACATTCAAAATCAAACTACAAAGGACAAGGAACAGTCTTTCAATCAAATCCTAACACAAATCGAAACTCAGTTAAATACACTTTTAGACAATAAAATAATCAATGACTCTCAAGACGCTCAAAGCTCTCAGGGTTCCAATCAAATACAAGAATTAGAAGGAAAAATAAACTTGCTAGAAAGAAAAATAAACTTGCTAGAAGAAGCACAGCAAAACAATAACAAACTTTTAAAAATCGTGATAGAAAAACTAGGATAAATGACTACAATAACGGATCAAATAACCCAAATAAAGAAACTAGTTCAAGATCTAGAAGATATTGAGAAAAGACTAAATAAAAAACTCGAAAACATAGAGGAAAGAGTCCATAAATCAGAAAATGAAATAAAAGGCTACATTGAAATATCAGTCGCTAAAATCATAAAGGAAAACGAAAAATGCAACGAGGAATTACTCCGAGCAGTTGAGAAAAAAGAAAGATTAAGGGAATCTAATAAACAAAAAATAGACAAAGACTCATCCGAAGAGGATGATGACAAATCAATAATAAAATCTAAAGAAAAACTAAAAATAAAAAGAAACCCTTTTGTCTTTGGTAACTATAGATACCAAACGTAAAAATGAATACCAATACCTTAAAAATAAATAAAGGATTTGAAAAATTTACAATCCAAGAAGAAAAAATCTTTAAAATAACAACTGAATCATCAGAAGAAGACACATCGTCTTCCTCAGAATCAATCAGGCCAAATAGAAGACTTTTTATGAACAACCAAGAAAAAGTAAAACAAGAAATGAAGGATGACGAGCAATTTAATTTCCATCAAGAACAAGAAGAAAGGAAAAGAAAAGGGAAAGGACAAAACAGTGAACAAATGAAGGACACGGAAATGGAAGATATTCCACAACAAAGAAAATCACGAAACCCGCATCCATCCGCCGAAGATTTAAGAAGATATAGGGAATATCTCCCTGACAAAATCACTAACGAACATGCTCTTAATATAGATTGCTATGACGAAAAAACTATTCAAGAAAAAATCGATAGATGGAGCAATGAGCTTGCTACCACGATACAACTCAACCCGGCTCTTAGTGAACCTACTAAGGATTGTCACACAGTTAGAGAAATAATTCTTCTTTCCCTCACAGGAAACGTAAAACGATGGGCTACAATCTTGACATTTAACAATAATACTGATAAATTATATTCAGGAAAAGAATATTTCGATCTCTTTCTAGAATCACTTCACGAACAATTTTTGGGAAAAAAGAAAGGATACCTCTCAAGAGAAAGTGAAATTGAATTAAAGGAAGCCGAATATAAAATGATCAATATGACAATTTGTGATTTATGCTACTCGATCAATTTATATGTGCTTACCAAAACGAATACTATAAACTCACCAAGATTGAAAACTTGAAACTTATAGATTAATGTTTTTCGATAAATTACCCTGAAAAATAGGACAAACCATAAAGGATGACTTTGAATATTCGGATTACCCACAAACCCTAGAGGAGCCATTACGCCGTTAAGGGACAAATGATGAAATTATGCGAAGAAAGAAAAATTAAAAAAATCTGTTAAAAATGCAACTAGATCGAAACACTAACATCGGTTCTATGCTGAAAAACAAGAATTCACCGTTAAAAATTTCGGATGTAACTATTATGAACAAAGGAAATCCAAAAGAAAGACAACAACATACCCAAGACAAGTATCAAATTGCCCAAAGAAGATAGACGAAGACATCCCAAATTTAATAGATACAAAAAACTTAAAAATACTAAAATACAAAAGATTCCTTAAAACCAATTACAACGATTATGTGAAAATCGGAAAAAAGCCTCAAACAAAAGAAAATTCTATAAAAAAGGCCGATTCACCACCTTGCCCTAAAGGTAAAAGGAAAGAATCGCCGTTGTCGGGTCGTGTAACCTAAGAAGCGACACTACGCAAACGAATGTCCCTTGCTTTAAAAATAAGAACCACATTAACACCAAATATAGAACAAAAGATTACACTACATTAAGAAACATTTAACCAATAACCATGAAAACCGAAGAATTCCAAAACAAAGAAATAATCAACAACGAGGAAGATAAGGAACTCTTATCCATCCAACAGAAGATAATAATTTTGATACAACCTCAATATAATCTTTAATCAAAAGAAATCTTTTAAGAGACATAAGACTAACCTATAAAGCAGCATATTTACAAACCATCCAACCAACTATGTTACAAGAAACCGAAGAACCTACTAACACTCAATGAACACAGAAAAAGTCGTAAATAAATAACAAAACACATGTTGGGATTTAAAACATTTAATAGATAAGATTTCAACGATATTTGATAAATGAACATTAGAGACAAACAAAAACAGTTACTATATATCTAAGTGGGAATAGAAACAATAGCGAAAGTATGCATAGAGAAGGAATTAGATTCACCAATTGCCTTAGTAGTAAGAGATAAAAAGATTTAACAAACCATGAAGATCAATAACAGAAACCTAAGCTATAAAAAATTAGCTTACAATATATCCAAGATATTTCAGATCATTAAATGACGTAAAACTTATACGATATAATGACAATAGAATATTACTACGCTTAGAAAGGATCTCGATGAATAATGAAACGCACTCATAAACATAAAATATGTTGTAGGAATAACAATTAGTAATCTCAAACAGTCTTGATACACCAAATAAACATGAAAAGATAGAAGTAACGTCCCTATTTAAAGACATCACGGTAAAGGAACTACCAAAAAACAAAATACACAAACTACGAAAATATTGAAAATAACCATAAACGAATGCTTACAACATTATCGTAACGCCATAACCCTCATAGAATATCTCAGACTAAATGATGATGAAACCTAGAAGAAGAAAACCTCCTAAATTTAATAGATACAATACCAATATTACAAGATACTCGCTTACCCCTATTAAGTATACAATCGATTCCACTTAAATGTAAAATAGATCAATTAAATAATACCATTAAGAATATTAAAAGCCATCGAATACAATGATGAATAAAGACAAGAAACCATTCGATTATAGCAAGTTAAAAATAAATTTGGTCTACCATATTATTTCGATCGTCACGATTATAAGCATATCGATAGACAAGAACCAAGAACCTAATACATTTAAAAATATCTATATAATTACTATTCC
Source organism: Codonopsis lanceolata (assembly GCA_013146195.2). Classification (NCBI taxonomy): domain Eukaryota; kingdom Viridiplantae; phylum Streptophyta; class Magnoliopsida; order Asterales; family Campanulaceae; genus Codonopsis; species Codonopsis lanceolata. The sequence goes on from CM028378.1 coordinate 174,456,742, forward strand.
GAGGATCACTGGTCAAACGTCAAAATATTGGAGCAACTAACAACATAAATGCACTACTAGGAGAACTCCTCGACACGGAATGACATTAAAATCAAACTACAAAGGACAAGGAACAGCCTCTTTCAATCAAATCCAAATCGAAACTCATTAAATACACTTTTAGACAATAAAATAATCAATGACTCTCAAGACGCCAAAGCTCTCGTGGTTCCAATCAAATACAAGAATTAGAAGGAAAATAAACTTGCTAGAAAGAAAATAAACTTGCTAGAAGAAGCACAAAGAAAACAATAACAAACTTTAAAAATCGTGATAGAAAAACTAGGATAAATGACTACAATAACGGATCAAATAACCCAAATAAAGAAACTAGTTCAAGATCTAGAAGATATTGAGAAAAGATTAAATAAAAAACCTCGAAAACATAGAGGAAAGAGTCCATAAATCGAATGAAATAAAAGGCATTGAAATATCATCGCTAAAATCATAAAGGAAAACGAAAAATGCAACGAGGAATTACTCCGAGCAATTGAGAAAAAGAAAGATTAAGGAATCTAATA
>CM028378.1:174457401-174609438 GCA_013146195.2 Codonopsis lanceolata
CCTAGAGATGCAATGTATTATGATATTGCTCCACGGTTTGTTTTGATCTTTTCACGCAAGGGATGCATACCAGGTCACTTAGGAAAAAGATCGGTTCCATGGTATCCCGTTGGTTGTTGTTGGATCTTTTCATGAGGGTGCGTACACTAGGTCACTTAGGGAAAAGGTTGGTATAATGTACTCCACACGGTTTGTTGGATCTTTTTCATGAGGGAGTGCATACCCAGTCACTTAGGCAGATCGGTTTCATGATCTCACCGGTTGTTGTTGGATCCTTTCATGAGGGGTGCATATCCGGGTCACTTAAGGAAAGGATCGGGTCCCATCTATCCACGGTATGGTATTTGTTTGTTTGCATGAGGCCAAACTACGTTTGGAGTACGATTCCGCTTTATTAAGGGATACGTGGCGACCCTATTTCACGATAGGTCCGACCATCGAGCATTTAATTTGCATATCTACTTAAAACTACGATAACTTTGCTACAACCGACTAAATATGTCTAGAATATCACGAGATTTGAAATGCATTATAAGCTTTGCATTATAAGCTGCTGCATGTTGCATTACTCCCCATTATAATTTCCACGAAATTTGGGAGTCTATTTCTTATCAACGATGTTCGTTTACTCGGTAAGCTTCGGGTTGCAGTAAACTCCATCGTTGAGGGCTGTAGACACCCCAATTTCGTACCTGGTATGTAACATGACATGAAATATCAAGACTGTTAAAACTTAACAAATGTCAAGTTCTGAGGTTTAAAAATGCAAAAGAAAAGAGCAGGATGCGTAAAATAGTGAAATCTGGGGGCAAAGGGTAAAAGGCCTAAAAAGACCCCACTGGCCACCACCATCCACACACTGGCCTTGGCGCCGCCACTTCATGGGTGGCGCCCAATAGTGCTTCCGGCAGCACTTTGCTTTTTGGCATAACTCTCTCGGTCTCGGCGGTACAAGCGATGAAGCACTGAAAGAAAACTTAATGACGAAGGAGTCCCCATCTCGGCCTATAAATAGAAGGCCCGGCAGAAGTGAATCTGCGGCAGTTCACGCACAAGGTTCAACACAGCGATCACGTAGTTAAAGTTTCTCCAGCGGTGAGTTCGAGAGCGTTGTGAGAGTTCCCTCTCTAAGCCTCGAGCTCGAGTTAAATCTCCTCCAAACACAAAACCAACCGGTCAAAGTGAACCTTAGCCTCCCGCTAGGATTTCACCTATTTTCCGGTCCAAAATCCCAAAAAAACGATTGCTCTGAATCTAGGCGCCAAATCCATGAAAGCAACTAGTTCTTACTGCCCGATTCCGCCGTCGGCAAGCAAACAACAACAAACAAGCGGTTGCTCGCGGTTTCGAGGGGCCTAAAAGCAACTTTCGGAGCGGTTACTGCGAGAATCTCCATAGCAACAAAAGACTCCTTCTCGGAAGGACGAGGCGGACACACCCCACACTCTTAAAAGGTAAGTCTTTAAGAGGTTTAATTAAAAAAAGTGCTATTTTCAGCCGGCCCAATGTAAAAATATAAGCAGTTATGCTGTCCGGATTTCTATAGAAAATAACACTAAAAAGAGCCATTATTATGATCAAATATTTATAAATATATTTGTAATTCCTAGAAGGAGGTTGTTGCAAGTTTGTAATATATATATATATATATATATATATATATATATATATATATATATATATATATATATATATATATATATATATATATATAAATGCTTTATTTCATTTGCTAAATAAATATAATAAAAGCATATTTTAGCCAAAAACTATTTTGAGACCGAAAGGACAAGTTGGGTGCCTAACACCTTCCCACCTTGTAACTTAGCCTCCGAACCCTTTACAAAATATGGTTATTTTTTGTTTTTCTTTATTTCTTCTTAAAATAAAGATAGGCGACTCAGTTACAACATTTTGGATCACAGTGAGGCAGGGCGTATTCCCACGCGCTCTTTTCAACATCCTTTTTGCACTTTTAATTTTGTTTTTCCCTAAATAAGGGAAGATGGAAATGGAAAGGGCGTTGCATTTTCTACATCTGTTTTCCCCTAAACAATGGGAGGATGAGCTATAGAAAAATTCAAAGCACTCATTGTTATTCAAAATGAACCAAAGTCCACAGTGAAGTCGGGCGTATTCCCATGCGCCCTTGCAACATCCTTTTTGCACTTTTAATTTCGTTTTCCCCTAAACAAGGGAAGATGGAATGAAAAGGGCGTTGCATTTTCTGCATCTTGTTTTCCCCTAAACAAGGGAGGATGGGATACAGAAAACCCCAAAGCACTCATAGTGGACCAAAGCACACTCAGTGACCGGGGCGTATTCCACACGCTCTTTAAAACACTATTTTTGCACTTTTAATTTTGTTTTCCCCTAAATAAGGGAAGATAGAATGGAAAGAGTGATGTCTTTCCCGAATCACGTGTTCCCTTAAACAAGGGAGCGCGTGATCCGGGGGAATTTCTCCCGGGGCACTCACAGTAGCTGAACAGAATAATGAGATTCTAATGAAAATCACGAATCTTGTCCAACTAGTTCAGTCCCATTCCTTGAAGCGAATGGGACTATGTATGATGAAGGGCAAGAGCGTGGGCGTGGTAGTGGTCGTGGTCGTGGTCGTGGTCGAGGCCAAAGAAATCATGGACAAGGCCGGGGTCGTGGTCGAAATCAAGGCCGAGGAAGAGGCCGTGGAAGAAATAACTATCATCATTATCATCATTATCATCATCCATATAATGGAAATTCCTCTTGCCACTTGAAGTGGAACAGAGATGATAATAGAAACAACTATTCGAGTGGGCAAAATATGTGTCAAAACCATGGAGAAAGTTCATGTTTTAGGTGTGGCATGAAAGGCCATTGGGTACGCACATGCCGAACGGCAAAAAATCTAGTAGATCTCTATGAGAGATCACAAAAAAGGAAAGAATGTCGAGACAAATTTCCTTGAAAATGATCCTGAAGATCTTCATTTTGATTTTGGTGATATGGCCAACGTCGACATGACTAATACCATTAGTGATGATATTGGTCATGAACAATAAATTAACATAGGAATAAAGCTATGGTCCGAGTTTGAGGTAGAAGCTGTTAAAAAAATAACATGTTGTTATGTATGAATATTATATGTTTTTCCTATGTATACTAGCATGTTCACAATAAAGTTTATATATGTATTTTGCATTCAATGTGTTATCATATTCATTCATCTTATTTTTCTTTCTCTCATATTGAAATAGATCACAAATATGTTTTAATCCAAAATCCAAGGAGGAGATTTATGTCTTGCAGACAACGCTACTACCCATACCATACTTAAAGATAAGAAATATTTTTCTTATCTCAAAGTTGACAAGGCTAATGTCAACACTATATCTGGTAATGCCAAAATAATTGAAGGATTTGGCAAAGCAATTTTCCTATTGCCTGGAGGCACGAAATTCATGATAAATAATGCATTGTTCTCTCCTAAGTCTCAAAGAAACTTGTTAAGTTTCAAAGACATTCGTCTGAATGGATATCATATTGAGACTATGAACAAGGGGAATGATGAATATCTTTGCATTACCTCAAACACTTCCGGAAGCAAGTGTATATTGGAAAAATTGTCATCTCTCTCTTCTGGATTGTATAGTACAATCATAAGAATATTTGAATCATATTCTACTGTACACCTGAAGTTTACTGAAACATTTAAAGCTTGGCATGATCGATTGGGGCATCCAGGATCAATAATGATGCAAAGAATTATTGAGAATTCTAGTGGTCATCCATTAAAAAACCAGAAGATTTTTCAATCTAATGAACTCCATTGTGATGCTTGTTCTCAAGGAAAATTGATAATTAGACCATCACCAACTAAAGTTGGATATGAATCACCATCGTTTTTGGAACGAATTCAGGGTGATATAAGTGGACCTATCCATCCACCAAATGGACCATTCCAATATTTTATGGTATTAATTGATGCTTTTAGCAAATGGTCGCACGTATGTCTATTATCAACTCCCAATACAGCATTTGCCAAGTTCCTTGCACAAATAATCAAACTGAGAGCACAATTCCCAGATTATATGATCAAGAAAGTTAGACTTGATAATGCTGGTGAATTTACATCTCAAGCATTCAATGATTATTGTATGACAATAGGGATTGATGTTGAACATCCAGTAGCTCATGTTCATACACAAAATGGTTTGGCTGAATCGTTGATCAAACGTATTCAACTTATTGTCAAACCATTAATGATAGAACAAAGCTCCCTACTTTTGTATTGGGTCATGCTGTTTTACATTCAGTCGCACTGATTCACCTCAGGCCAAGTGCATATCACAAGTACTCCCCAATCCAACTGGCATTCGAGCGAGAGCCGAATCTATCTCATCTAAGAGTTTTTGGTTGTGCTGAATATGTACCAATTGCTCCACCACAACGCACAAAGATGGGGCCACAAAGGAGATTGGGAGTATATGTTGGGTATGAATCCCCTTCTATAATAAAATATCTTGAACCAAAAACGGGTGACGTTTTTACAGCACGCTTTGCTGATTGTCATTTTAATGAAGACAAGTTTCCACCTTTAGGTGAAGAGGGGAAACAAGTGGGAAGAAAGATCAAATGGTGAACATCATCGTTATTGCACCTTGACCCTCCCACAAAGCAACGTGAACTGGAAGTTCAAAAGATCATACATTTATAAAATGTAACAAAATCAATTGCCAGATGCATTTATAGACACAAAGAGAGTGACAAAGTCATATGTAGCTGCTATAAATGCACCTGCCCGAATTGAAATATCAAAAGGGCTACCAAATGATAAAATGACAATTGAATCAAAGACATGCCTGAAGCGTGGACGACCCATTGGTTCAAAGGATAAAAATCCTCGAAAAAAGAAAGTGATTGAAAATCCCCAATCACATGAAAGTGTTCTAGAAGAAACACACGATCGTGAAATTGTTTCAGGAGAAACACACGATCATGCAAATCTAGTAAGCCTTGCAGGCAACGATAACCATGAGATGTCCATTAATTACATATGTAATGGAAAAGTATGGAATCGAGATGAAATAGAGAATATTGATGATATATTCTCTTATACGATATCATAAGAAATTAATGACGGGACTAATGATCTTGAACCAAAATCTGTATCTGAATGTCAAAAGAGGCATGACAGGATCCAATGGATAGATGCCATGAAGGCTGAATTAAGTTCACCGAATAAACAAAAAGTATTTGGATCTATCGTTGTCACACCTGAAGTTGTGAAACCTCTTGGATACAGATGGATTTTTGTTTGAAAGCGAAATGAGAAAAATAAGATTGTGAAATACAATGCTCGCCTTGTTGCACAAGGTTTTTCCCAAAAGCATGGGATTGATTATGAAGAAATGTATTCTCCTGTAATGGATGCTATTTCGTTCAGATATCTAATCAACTTATCAGTTTCGAAAAATCTAGGCATGCATCTCATAGATGTTGTAACGGCTTATTTATACGGGTCATTAGATGTTGATATTTATATGAGAATTCCTAATGGAATCAAGGTGCCTGAAGCACTGAGCTCAAAGCCCAAAGAATTATGTGCAATTAAACTACAGCGATCACTGTATGGATTAAAGCAATCCGGACGCATGTGATATAATTGCTTAAGTGAGCATTTGTTGAAAGACGGATATGTGAATGATCAATTATGTCCGTGTGTCTTTATAAAGAATACGACAATTGGGTTTGCAATTATTGTTGTCTAAGTAGATGATCTGAATATCATTGGAACTCCCAAGGAAATCCAAAAAGCAGTTGATTACCTAAAGGGAGAATTTGAAATGAAAGATCTTGGACAGATCAAATATTGTCTTGGTTTGCAAATAGAACACTTGCATAGTGGAAAATTTGTACACCAATCAAATTAAACAAAATAGGTTTTGAATCGCTTTTATATGGATAAGGCAAACCCTCTCACTTGCCCCATGATTAATAGATTCACTGAATGTTGAAAAATATTCATTTCGTCCTTGTGAAGAGAATGAAGAGATACTTGATCCTGAAGTACTATATTTAAGTGCTATTGAAGCCCTTATGTACCTTACTAATTGTACTAGACCGGATATATCATTTGCTACAAATCTATTGGTAAGATATAGTTCATCTCCATCACGGAGACACTGGAATGGTATCAATCACATATTTCGTTATCTTCAAGGGACGATCGATTTGAGATTATTTTATCATAGAGGATCAAAGGATGAAATAATTGGTTTTGCAGATGCGGGTTATTTGTCTGATCCTCATGAGGCTAGATCACAGACCGACTATGTCTTTACGATGGGTGGTACTGCAATTTCTGGTGTTCTCAAAAGCAAACACTAGTTGCTACATCGTCAAATCATGCTGAAATGATCGCACTTTATGAAGCCAGTCGAGAGTGTGTATGGCTTCAATCTATGACCCATTATATTCAAAATACCAGTGGACTACCTGTCAACAAAGACTCGACAGTATTATTTGAAGACAATGTCGTATGTGTCGCCCAAAGTAAAGAGGGATACATCAAAAGTGGACAGGTCCAAACATATCCCCCCGAAGCTCTTTTGATACACTCAAGAACTTGAAAAGAAGAAATAGGTCAGCATCTAATATGTTCGATCAAGTGATAATGTTGCAGATTTATTTACGAAGGCACTTCCCACTACAACCTTCGGAAAGCATGTTCACAATATTGGGATGTGAAATCTACGAGATTTACAAAGATGATTTCTCTTGATACTTGTCAGTTCAAGGTGGAGCATATATGGCTTGTACTCCTTTTCCCTTTATCATGGTTTTGTCCCACTGGGTTTTCCATGAAAATGTTTTTAACGAGACAACCATGCACACGATTCAAATTTAAGTTGTGTATTTTTTTCCTATTGGATTTTGCGGCTTAAAGGTTTTTAACGAGATACACTTAGTCAACTTACAATGCTATGTTCAAGAGGGAGTGTTACGAAAGTCATGGATGTGAACCACATCATTTAATATAGGTGTAGGTTATTAGTCATATGAGCTAGGGAGTTATGTCCTGTAGCTTTAGAAAATGTGTAATAATACTCGGTTATAAATACCGAACAGTGTGTAGTTATATTTTACATCGATCGATTCAGCTTTAAAGAAAGCTATCTCTTTCTTTTCTCTAATACATTTTTTGTCCTCAATTTATGATTACTTTATAATAACGACCTTATTTTACCCTTACAAAAACTAGTTAATATTATTATAACATGTGCTCATAATTAATATTCATCCACCAACTCCAAATTGGCCTTTACGTGTCCTCACATTCACATTTGGAATTATGGTAAACACTGTTTAGAGCTTCAACATGTCAAAATTACTGTAGCCTTTAAGATTAACATTATATATATATATATATATATATATATATATATATATATATATATATACTCCTTTCTTAAATTATCGTCCTCCTTTTCTTTTTCATCCGTCCCAAAATAATTATCTAATTTGAAACTTATCTTTTTATAACATCACTTTTACCACTTTACTCTTACTTTTTCATTATACTTTAATTATGAGCCACATACACATGAGCTTTAAAAAAAACTATATATTAAACCAATATAAATAATCAAGTCAATTATATTTTCCTTAAATTATGCGTGTGATCAATTAGGACGATTATTTAAAGATTAAGGGAATATATCTTAATTCCAAAGCAATATGTGCATGTATGTGTTTGCGTGAAACAATTTATTAATTAAGACCCCATACTAATCTATGAGATGGGACGTAGCACGTGATTATCATTCAACGTATCCGAGTCGAGAAGATAAATTAATCGTGATGTAAATGAATTAGTTCGATACGACACGACACGACTCATGAAAGAGAAAGACAGAGAGAACATATGACGACACCATCCTAATCCAAAGTGCCATGAGAAGTGTGATACCAAAGAAAAATTCTCAAATATCTCTATCATGCCTGCCCTCCTAGAGTCAAAAAGAAAATATTAGGCTCAGATTTTTGGTAATATACATGAATCTAGTGCCTGCAATTCCAAATGCATTTGTTAAATATAATGTTCAGATAACAACGTTAACATATATACATAAACATTACATGACTAAAGAGTCTTAAGATTAGGTCAGTTTTGGAGATGACACGCACTCTTTAGTCTTTAGTCTTTAGTCTTTTAATATAGGATGATAGGACCATCCAAAACCAAGTTAACCTTTTTAATTTTTATTAATTCATTTCCCATTATTTATTTCCTACTCATCTTATTCTCTTTTTCGTCCAAACTAAAATACACCCTATAAAATAATTGAATTCACAACCTGCCAAAAATATGTCGGTTACGCAACCCACCCTCCTCAATTTTTATATTAACCCTCACATCACTTCTTTTTTTATTAATTTTCCGTGATGAGATCTAATGCTTTTGAATTTTAAATAATCAGTTGCACTCATAACTACTCCTTCCGTTTCGGACAAAAATCTTAATTTAAAAGTTAATTTTTTTAAGTAAATGATACTTTTAATAATTAATTAATAATAAAATGATATTTTTATATTTTAATTTTTAAAAAATAAAACATCTCAAAATAGAATAATAGACCATTTGCACGAAACGAAAATAATATAATACTAATAATATTGTATGCTGTATACTGATATTTTCAAGTAAATATGTTGGTGCCACACTTATATGACTTCAATTATGCCCGCCCACACAACATACACGACATGTAGTGGATTGGTTAGATATATTTTTATTTTCTTTCTTGAAAAAAACCATTTTCAAGTTATACAATATGATTTTGGAAAAAAATAAAAATGAGACAATTGCTTAGAAACAGAAGTAGTATTTAGTTATTTATCTTAAATTTTTAAATGTTTAAGACAAATATTTATGTAAGACGGTTTTATATATGTTTTTTATAAGATAGAACATCTTTATCCGATCCATTATATATTAATGGGTTGAATAGGAGATAGTGAAACTCCGTCCTACGAATTAAGATAGTAAAACGATTTTAAAGAATACCTCCTCAATGTTTAATTGATGATGCGGGATCGCATATCTTACAAGAAAGTATTTATGACAAGATGGTTTGAAAATAAATTTGTTTGGCTAGTTAGCAGTGAGGGTAGGATTGCTTAAGGTGTTTAATCATACACGTGTAGGGTGGATTATTTACAAATTTGCAAAGAATTCAAAAAGTAAACTAATTTGATACTCAAAAACTCACTTCAACGTAACTTGAGCTAACTAAAATTTTGTATAAATTTAATTTAATTTCTTGATGAGACATCGAATCATAAAGATATATCATTGAAGCTGAAGCCCTACCCAAATATTGTTATAGTTGCAACTCCCAGCTGTCTTTTTTATACACAGATGACTAGGCCACACAATAGTAAAGAAAATTGGTAGTATATAATTAATTAATTAAAGTGGGAAAAAGAATAGAAAGTGGAACAACAGTACACCATACTTTAGTGGTTGACCTCGTGCTTAGTTCACCCATGAAGTTGCTTAACAAACATAACCCCTCTCTAGTCTCACCCCTCCTTTTATTTTATTTTTTAATTTTTTTGGATTCAACCAACTTTTTTTTTTCTTTTGAAGATAAAATAATTATTACCCACTAACAACAACACCCAATCAATCAGTTAGTTTTCCTTGTTTGTTCTGTTGTACCCCCCCCCCCCACCCCGCCTTTTTTTTTTTTCGTTTTCCACTAGCGTCTTCAAACTACATGTATGAAATTAAGTTACGATTGCAATACGAAAACTCACACAGTTGTTCTAAGAAAATTTGTGTCAAATGAGAGTTGAGCGTGATGAGACATGCCGATAAATGGTTCAATCAAACACAAGAATCCAATGAAGTTCCAATCAACCTATTGACTCATTGAATCTCTGTCATACATTAATATCTCTGTAATGTGTCCTGTGACCGACCATCCACCCATTTTTATCAAGCCAACGTACTACTAGCTAAGCTCATACTCTTTCCGTTTTTAAAGAATTGTTTATTTTGATCTGACACATAATTTAAGAAAAAATAATTGATTGTATTATAAATATTGAAATGTGTGGTTTCCTATAATACTCTTGATATGTAGTTATAATTAAAATATATAGAAAAAGCAAAGATAAAATGATAAAAATATTCTTTTAAAAATGAAAATTTTGAAATATAACAATTATTTAAGAACGAGTGAAAAATAAAATATGGATGATAATTTAAAAACAGAGATAATTTAATTACTAATAGGTGGTACTATTAATTAATTAATATTTCTAAAAGTTAGTTCTATTTTATTACACTAGTATAAAAAGTTTGGAGATTTATGAATTTAATATGGGTATCATATGCATTACTGTATTCCAGCCTCCCATGCCGTACACGTGGCCCACCAAATTAAATGATCAGGTTCTGTGGGCCATCCTTTTGAGTTGGGTATTTGGTCACCCATGATATGGGATCTGGATCTGGAACCAATTTGAACCCTACTGGCTACTAGGCCGAGGCTACTCGTTCCTTCCTCCTTTTTTTTTTTTTTGTATTGGGTTAACTTCATCAATGGTCCCTGTATTTATCAACTTTGTAGCATTAGTCCTTGTTGTGGAAAAGTGAATAATTGTGTTCATAGTAGGCTTTTCTTGTATGCTATTGATCCTTCCTTTACTACCATTAGTTTATCAACCGTTAACCCCCATGTGTTGTTCACGTGCGATTTTTAGAGGGCAAACTGGTAACTTGATTACCTCTCCCTTCTTGTTGCACCCTCATCTTGCCATCGCACATTCCCAGTCTCGCAACCCCCAAATCGACTTCCCAGCCTCGCAACCACCAAATCGACTTCCTCTCCCAAACCTCCGACTTCTTTTTTCATCCTCGTCGGTCACTCCATCATCCCAGTCTCACGCCACCTTTTCTCCTTCTCTATCCACCATCTCCAGCTTTCTCTCAAATTCCAGCCAAACTTCTTTCAATCCCGACAATATATCTTCTGTCTTCATCCAAGCTATGGGCATCCATCTCTCAAATCCAACCGTAGAGAAAGATCATCTAGGGAGAAGAACTAAAAAAAATGTACGTACGATGGACAATCAAGCAAGGAGCGCTTCCACAGAGGAATTTGGTAAGAGGGGAACAAGGGAGCAAATGCTCCTCACGACCATTCATATTTCTTGCTAGGTAGGTTGAAGCTTTGCACTGTGGAAGTGAATGGCTTGAAAGCAAAGAAGAGGCCTTCAAGGAAGACGAAATCAAGGTCTTCTTCGGTTCGTCTTTCTGAAGGAAGCAGGAGATCCCCCGGTAGCATCAATATTTCTTAGAGACAGAGGCATGGTGTCAGTAAACTTCTTCTTCCTCGGGTCAAATGATATTGCTTATTATTTGGGTCAAGTTTTGATAATTTTGGTAAATTGTTCTCATGGGTAATTTGGGTGTGATACTTTGATTTTCGAAATACTTTTACAATTGGATTTGGTATTGCTCGAGTATTGAGGAATTGTGAGCATATGTGTTGATGATTGAGATTTGGGAGTGAGGGTGAAGGAGGAAGCCAGAGATTTGGGAGTGATGAGAGGTTGAAGAAGAGCAGAAAATTGTTACCTATGGAAATTACTAATTTGCCCTCTTAAAAATACATGTGGTACGCACATGTCCAATTAACGGTAGTTAATGAAAGGACCAATAGCATACAAGAAAAACCTACTATGGACTCAACTTTTCACTTTTCCAAAACAAGGATTAATACTAGAAAGTCGATAAGTACAGGGACCAATGGTGAAGTTAACCCTTTTGTATTTATCTTTATAATGCACTCTTATTTGACTTTCTTTGGACAAATATTTTTCAAACGCAATTTGGACATGAAATTTTGATTTTTTTCAAAATTTTACAACACGTAATTTGTAATATTTTCAAAATACTACAAATGATGTTTTTTTTATGATTTAAAAATATACATCAAATTTAGACTTGAAAAATATTGTGTTTGACAAAAAAAGGTCAAAAGGACAATAATTTTAGGGACAAGTGAGTATAATTTTCTTACTCTATACGAATTAAAAAAATATCTATTTGTCTATAAAGTATTTTCTTTAAATATCCTCGAGTAATGGGATTTCACTCATTTTTCTATCTCACTTTTTAAAACAATATTATAAAAATTAGTTTTGAAAACATTTATATTTTTTAAAAAGTTGTTATTTTAGGAGGAAATAGAGTGGCTGCCGAATCAAATTGGAATTTTATAAGTAATATTACCCCATCCATTCCACTCGAAAAGTTTATATTTGAAAAAGTTAATAATCAAGGATATATAATTAGTATTAGAGTTGTCATAATCACAATAGCGGCGGAGTATGATCAATATGTAAGTAATCAATATCAAATGTAAAAGGTAAAATAAAAAATATTTTAGAGATTGTAAAACTTATTTTTTTTGAAGTAAAATATCTTAAATTAGAAAAAATAAAAAGATCGGTCCTCATTTTGATATACTGATTTGATAGAAGAGAGGTCTATTTTCAGGAAGAAAATTGGTATCACAAAAATTATTAACGAACCGAGCGTGGATGTGCAGGGGTCCAACCATATATTGGTCTACAGTAATTCTGATTCATTTAGAAAGATAATTACGGTGTCGTCCGACCACAACTGTAACAGCGTCAGCGTAAACAATATGGAATATGGATGGGTATTTGGATAAGCCTAAAGAAACAACAGCCGAAAGAATTTCTCCATGGACCCACATAACATCCCCATTCTGACGTGGCAATCATCCATTGCATGAAGGAAACATTTTGGGGTTTGTCCGGGCCACCCATAAATGGTAAGAGAGAGAAAATAAAATAAAAAGCTAAGCAGAAGCTTTATAGGCTTCCCATCCATCACTCAATTCAATCTTTTGCATTACTCAGATACCACTTTGATGATCACTGATAATTCACAAAGAGCAGCCACCCTTCCATTTTTATTTATTTATTTACCATCTACTCCTCGGTTCTGGTTCATTCCCCATTCCCACAGCCCACACCCCACATCGAAGACGAATACCAACAAACAATCTACAGTATCAATTTTTTTAATTGGTCCGCGACTAATTCTAACATGCACTTGCAAAATATAACCCTTAATACGGGAAAGCATATATGCATAAATCTTTGGATTCTAGTTCCAAGTTTCAACTAACAAGTCCACCTTTCAATTTTTTAATAATTAAAAAACCTATAGCTATCCTTCAATTTTTCTTTTTCTTTTTCTTTTCTTTTTCTGATTAATGGTTCCATTGCATTATGGGACCCACCCCTCATCTATTCTATCATTATCATAAGGGCTAAATTGAAATTCTCTTATAAAATTATAAATAATTGTTTCTCTTTCTTTTTCTAGTCGTTTTTTGACAATTTTTTTTTTTATCCTTTTTCTAAACTTTCCATTATAGACAAACAGTTTTCTTATTTTACACGTATTTTTTCATGATACTTTAATGATGACCATTTTTACATGGGCTTTATAAAAAAATTCCACATTAAAATAATATTTATAGTATATTCAATTCAATTAATTTATATACTGTGTATTAATCTGTGTACCCATAAACATGACAATTATTTTAAAATAAAGAAAATTGAGAGTATGATCAACTTGTTAATATCACAAATGAAGAGTAAAGTTGAAAAGATGTAAAGCCAATTGGCATAAGTAATAAAAAAATAAACTTTTAAAATGAAATATACAAAATTAAAATAATAAACTCTCGATTTAAAACGGGGATTACAAAATTAGTCCAACATTTTTTGCTCGATAATTTTGAAGTTAGATTTTGAGCTTTAGATTTTTACACAAGATTGTAATGAAAAAAACTGTTAAAAAAAACAACTTTGTTTTTAATTTTGCATTTTCTCACACATTGGCCCCACCAATTTCTTTTCTATCTTTTTCTTTTTTTTTAATTGACATTACAAAATAAAAACTATTCGGACTTTTTTTGTTCAAATAATTGTCCCAAATGATCCGGCAAAACCACTTAAAAATAATAATTTAATTGTATTATAAATAAATACTTATCTAATATGTCAATTCCTTTAATGCCCTTAAATATGTAGTAATAATTAAAGTAGATAAGAAAAACAAAAATAAAGTGAGAAAAGTGTGTTTCTAAAAATATTTTTTTAAAAAAATAATTCTACAAAAAAGAAAATAACAATAATTGTTTAGAAAGAAGGAAAATTAAAAAACCATGCCAAACACAAGAAATAGGAGTACTAGTATTCAATTTGGGAACGAATGAGGCAATTAGTAGATCACTCCTTCATTATTACAACTCCTGCCTACAAAAAACATGATGTTACAAAGAGAGAGAGAGAGGAGAGATCTATTTGGTGGGAGGAGAAGTTGACTGCTCTGTAATGCAAGCACAGGGGATGTGACAAATCATCTCCAACTTTCTGGGGCCTACCACTTACCCTTCCCCACCCCCAATCCATGTCCATACAGAGGAGAGGAGCTTCAAGATATTTTCTTCTACATATTGTACAATACCAACCACTACTACACTCTACAGTACTCCAATTTAAACTACTCCCTCTTTCCCAAATTATTGTCCTAGTACTAAAATAATTATTTTTATTTTAATTAAAACTTTCATTTTTAAAACAACATTTTTATCATTTTACATTTATTTTTTTTATCCTACTTTAATTATATACCACATGTACATGTGTTTTAAAATAAACTACACATCAAACTAATATTAATAATCTAACCAAATTATATTTTCTTAAACCATGCGCTAAATCTACCAAAACGATAATTTAGAGTTCTATTCTTTATTAGTACTATTAACTAGCTACTTAATTTATCCCAAAAAAAGAAGGAAAAAAGAAATAGCCAAATATTATTATTAATAACTAGTAGTAATTAAGGGCCGCCACTAATACTATGATGTATAGCGCCAGAACTCAAGGCAGTATTCTTAATTTAGTTGTTAAACAGAAGAATCCTCTTCACTTGGTTCAACAAGTAACAACCTATGGAACCCTAATAGTTGTTCAACAATCTCATCACCTTAGACCAATAACAGTAGCCTCGTGAATGTTGGACCCACCCCGATTATTCCTTACAAGAAATTTAATTATTCAATAAGACTGTTATATCACAGTGTAACGTTCCACTAGCATCTACGCATGTCTTCCGACCAATACAAATATACAATACAAACCCCCCTTTTAATCTAAACCTCAAGTGGTTATGGATTGGATGGAACACTCGTTGGTATTGGATTGGTGTGGTCTCCTCCTCATGGTATAACAAAACCATCTCTCTCCTGTGCGTGCCATTTTGGATCGCAGGAGGAGAGGTAAGACAACCAGAGGGAAGCTCCATTCACCCAAATATGCAATTGAATGGAACCCCACGCATACAAGGAAGGTGAGGATGTGGGCATTAGGCTAGGAGGGTCCTGCAATCTGTACTTGTACTATGCTTTCCAAACATCACTAATGGACCTGACCTCACTCTCAAACTCTGATCATTTAAGATCTTCAACCAAAAAAAGTTGGACAAACACACTATTTCATCAGGTCCATTTGCATATTTGGCATTTATTACCCATCTCAGCAGTCTAACAATAACAATAATAAATTCAACAGTCAGGTGCTAAGAGTAACACAACAAGGGGAAAAAACACCAAGTATTTCTAGAGAGATGGATATGGATATGGATATGGATGGGGGGAAGAATGAGGTATCAGCATCATGGGGGTATTAGTTCTCACCTCTACCGCTTCACTTCTTAGAACTAACATCTGAATAAACATCAAAGAGATACAATTTGATAATCTTCTATCTTTGGCCCCCCGGAGAAACATTCAAGCTTGCCCATTCTGTATTTCTGATGCTTCGCGCCTGAATTCCGGTTTTTCATCAGTTAACCAACTCGACCCCAAGGCTTATCACAGACATTTAACCGGCCTTCTTCTCCTCCAGCGCAGCAGCTGAACTCCTTCACCACCCCCTCACAACCTCCTAAGCCTCTTCCCTTTATGGAAATGAATATGAAAGCAGCAAGAAACATAAATCTTCAACTCTAATGAGAACAACAATGGACGGTTCAATAACAAATCAAGAGATTCATTGGCCCAAATTAAACCCAACTTCATCTCATCGTTTGAAAGAGAGAACCAAGCATGAAGGAAAAATTGGTTCTTATAACTTCTGTTTCAAATGTCAATTGCGCAACATTCAATTGCTCGAGTCAGGCATGGAAGTGGTACCCCACTCATCGTTTGCTTGTGAAAGAATGGTGCATAGCCTTCCTGCGGGTCACAAAAGCTACCAAGATTATTTCACCAACCCGCAGAAGGAAACTGGAAACTTTAATCTTACGAAAGAACATCTGAAAAAAATCTTCGCATCTTGGAACATCACAAGATCTTAACAAACTGTGGTGCATCAGCTCTAGGTCCATCAAGCGACCGATACATGTATAATGTGTCAACAAAATCACCCCTCTCCCCCTCATCGTCCTCGTCCCTACGAAACACTTCCACTACCAGCCGGGGCATTTGCCGGGCAACTTCCGTGCAACCTTGAAGAGTTACTCTACAAGATGACATCCACAGGAACCTCATATTATAAAAGTGGTGCAAACCAGAGCGCAAAGCTGAATCTCCAAACGGGCTATCTCTAATCTCGAGCTTCTGCAACCTAGGGCAGCCCTCAAGCACATATTTGAGCCCAACATCACTATCCCCATTAAAAGCAACTGACAAGGTTCTCACCAATTTCCCATACTGGCCTATATAACTGAAAGCCCTATCAGTAAGCAATCCAGAAACTGCAAGCCGGGTGAGCTTCTTACAGTTCTTGACAATGGCTCCAAAACCCTCGTCCATTGGTTCTCCAGTGATGCGATCGGGTCGATAGCGGGCTATTATACAGAGACGGAAGACCATAAGATCAGGACAGTTCTTCGACATGGCTATCACAGCTGCATTTGTCATCTGCTGGCAGAAATACAAAATGGATTGCAGTTTCCTACATCCTTCAGCAATTGCAAGGAGACCCGCTTCAGATACAGGGCCCTCATTATTTTCCATAGGATCAATTGGGAAAACCCGAAGCTCGCGAAGATCCTTACATGTCTCAGCCACTGCCTGAAGCCCTTCGTCACCTATTGAATCAAGTACCTATAGGGACATAGAACTATGATTCAGATCCCATATAGGGAAACAAGATAAAATACTCATAAGCTAGTACATTCTTTTTCTTTCAACAAGTACACTCCTTCTGCCCATTGTATAGTCCAACTTTCTGTTGTTAAATGTCATAGAGAACAGGTCAACTGTTCTTTGAGAAGTGGGTTTTGGTGAGAGTACTATGGCAATGTAGATCTAAAGAGGTAAATTTGTGGCTTAAATTTTGTAATTTTCTTACTTCCATAAAAAACAACCATTTTGGGATAGAGAGACAAAACTCATACAACTTACCCAGAAAATCTGAAGTTTATGGCAGTGACGAATAACTGGTTTTAGTTGGGCGGCGTCAATGTTGGCATAGCTAAAATTCAGCGAGGTGAGATTAGCACAGACTGGATAGATAGCAGGAAGATGATCTGCTACAATCTCCCTGAAGCCAGAAAGACAAACTATCGACTTGCAAGCAGCAAAAGCTGATGCGTAATCAGGTTCTTGATCACCCTCTGCAACAGCCTCTGCAGGACCAAACGAGCCAGTCCCCAGATGGGTCAACTGTGGTGCACTAGTAATTAATCGGTGAAGCTGCCCAATCGAAACGTATCGATTTAGCCTAAGCTTCTTCAGCGAAGGTGACCTTGCAACTAGTCCCTCCAATGCCTCAAAATTAATAGGGCATTCAACACAGTCAAAACTCAAAGACTCCAGATAAGTTCCACCTTCCGGAAAACAAGAAATCCAGTCCACTTCATCGTCTGAAACCTCATCCTCAATCAGATCAAGCACTCGAAGTCGCCTGAAATCAATTGCATTCATTACACTAAAGTCAACAATTTCTACACTGCATGCTCACTATAGTTATACTACAAAGGATAGCAGATCTAAATACAAATTAGGTCATAACAAGAGCAAATTATTTTCACAGCGAACACATTAATTCAGCAGTAACTCCCATAAGTAGTAGATCTTAATATCTATACAGAATTCATAACGAAACCCCTAATATGACTTGGAATATCGAATAAGGAAACCCTAGAATTTACCTGCACTCACTGGCAACGACAGCTAGTCCGCTAGTCCCAAACCCCTCGCAACAAACCAGCACTAGCTCCTTGAAGTACGGGAACGAGTGGGCCACCACTGCCAGATCATCGTCGGTGACGGACATGCGCTTCAGGTACAACTTCCCAAGCAACCGGTACACATTGGCCATACCGGAGACCCAAGGGGTGAAGTGCGCACCCCAGTCAGGCGGCAACAGGCTAAAGTCGGCGAACCTAGGTTTCCCTTTCAGCACAACCGATTCAACCCGCTTGAACCGCTCCGTGACCCGGCGGGGAGAAACCGAATAGCAGTTTCCGATAAAGAGCTCGGATCTGGTGAATGCCTCTGCACGGTACCAAGACTTGCAAACCAGCGACACCGCGCTTCGGTCACGCCGCGAGGTCAGAAAAACCAAAACATTTTCGAGGACGTTTTCCAGGACTTGATCCGGGTAGGGAGAGACATAGTCGCCCGCAACGCCGGACACGGCAGCGCAGTTACGGGTCTTGGCGGCGGCGGCGGCGGGAGCTAGATCCGGAGCATCGTCTTCGGACATTTCAGCTCGATCGTCGCTCATGTGATCTGGGTCAATAAAGGTTAAGGGACTGTTTGGGGGATGTAATTATAAATAAATAAAAAGGTCGGAATCTTTCTTCAGATCACAGCAGAGATGAAGGGGGAGGAGAGAGAATGAAAAGATTATAGTAGTACTAAAAATTACAAATGGGAGATAGAGGAGGGAGAAGGGTATGGTTTTTGTAATTAAATTAGGTTGCTTGTGTGTAGAAGAGAGAAATTGGTGACAAAGGAACAGTAGCGGGAGTCCAAACTCCAAACAGGACACACTCCGCTGTCTCTTTCTCTCTCTCTCCCTCTCACTCTCTTTCTTCTCTATCTTAAAGTATCTATGCATCGGGATTCTCCATACCCTTCTCTATGATTA
This sequence comes from Codonopsis lanceolata, assembly GCA_013146195.2. NCBI lineage: Eukaryota > Viridiplantae > Streptophyta > Magnoliopsida > Asterales > Campanulaceae > Codonopsis > Codonopsis lanceolata. The sequence continues at coordinate 174,476,614 of CM028378.1, forward strand.
TGAACACACAATACAATACTCTACTCTACTCTTCCATCTGCAAATATCTAATGGCTACCCACAACTTCTCCTCTCCATTATTTGGGGTTTTCTTTTACAATGCTTTTGTCTTTTATCTTGTTGTAGAGTGTAGACTACTGATTAGTTTCCTTTCTTTATTTACTTTCTTATTACAGTATTTTATTTTTATTTTATCGTACAGTACATAGTACATTACTACATTAGTTGCACAAGGATATGTAGCTGTTTTTGCAAGAAGAACCCTGATTTCCTTGTAATTCATGGAAATGTCTCTCTAATGTTATGTATTTTCACCACACAACTCTCCCTTTTAAGGAATTCCCATTCTAGTGCATACATGTGAGAGAGACAAATTGAAGTGAGGTAATTGCTTCTTCTGTTCAAACCATTTATGGACTATAGTCTATATTGGAGCCATATCCTATTTAACAAGTTATAAATTGGCCACGTGTATGCTGTAAGGGTAAAATAGGGATATCTTATTTTATTTTAGTATTTTCGTGTCCTTTTTTTATTCTAAAGTAATGATAAAGTATTGTCATAATTAAATACTTTCAAAAGCTCTCAAAAGTTTATATTTATCTTAGACAAAATCTTTGGTAAGATCTTTGAATTTAAATAGGAAACTATTTTTGTAAATTAATATTTTATTTCCTAATATTCTATATTTTCTTGAAGTTGTTGGTTTTTTTATTTATGTAGGACTCTACCTCAAATATAAATACAAAAAGACTTCGTGCAAACAGATAGAAAAAGAGAGATAAGTAGATAGACGTTGAGAGAGATATTGCATAGAGATAAAAAAGCTGAGAGCTTCGCTGAAGTATTTTGGATGCAACTATAGATGCAGTAACATTACGAGCTACATTGATCGATTTGTTGTTTTTTTTCCTAGTTGATAGGAAACTTGTTTTTTTAATCACACATTTGCTTTAGTCTTGTTTTTTGTGGGTTTCCTCTACAGACTTGATGCCTTGTTAGCGGTTTTGGTATTTGGTTAGGTTTCACGATTTTTGTAAAATTCATAATCTTTTTAATGAAATCTTTTTTTGCCATAGGGTTGTAGCTTATAGATTGTTTGATAAATTTCTGTTTTTATTATTGCTTTATTAGATTAAAGACTTTCGATGTTTACTTGTTTTATTATCTGGTCAATGCACCTTTGGATGCAATTGTATCACAAGCTGCATTGACAGTTTCTTTTGAATCATAGCTACTATTGCACTTTCAATTGATATCAGAGCCTCCTTTTGACGTCACTAAGAGAAGATTCTGGTTGTAGTCATGATGTATTCTTAATATGAGAATGTTATTCGCTCTCCTACCTTGACTAATGTGAATTATTCAATTTGGAAAGTTAAGATGTGTATCTTCATCAAATCAATTGATGAGAGAGCGTGACTTGCTATTCTGAATGGTTGGACTCCGCCTAGGACCACTTGTGAGAACCCCATTTCGCAATCCCTCCCCCCACACGTGAAAAGCGGGTAACTTCAAAACATCAAAGCACATAGAATGCACCCGGTCTCGTCGTGGACTCTAAATATGTGTGTACAGAGCCGTCACCTCTATTTTATGGTTAAACAGAGAAAAATCAATTATACCAGAAAATGTGTAAGTTCGGAGGCTATGTTACGAGTTGAGAATGAGTTAAGTACTCTACTCGCCCTTTCGGTCTCATTTTAGGGTTTTAAATTAAATAACATGTTTTTAGCGTATTTAGTCTAGAAAAAATATTTATTAGATATATATATGTTGAAAATAGCACTACTTTGCATTTGATGTAAATTGGGCATAATAACAGCTATGTGTGTTTATGCCTAAATATTAACAACATATATCTGCAACATGCATAATTACATTATATATTTATAACATGTATAATTACTTTATATTTATATTAAATAATTATAACATTATTTACACAGCATGCATAACATTAATATTCTACATTATTTATATTAATGGGAAAGATATTAAATTTATATTTACCTCTTGTAGCGTGAATGTCTGACCCGATATATACGCCTAGACTTAGCCCACTAGGCGCTCGAAAACTTTAAGTGTGTTTTCTCTGTTCTTCTGAGAAAGGAAGTCTTTCTTCTTGTGGTGTATTGTGGTATGTGATCGGCTTGCTGGGGCAAAGACTGGATCTTCGGATGGCTCGCTTCGAGGCAAGGAGGCTTTCTTCTTCTTTGGCTTCTTCGGTAGAGGAGGCTTCGGGAAGGCGTGTTGTGAGTGTAAGTGCGTTGTGTGAATGCATAGTGAATTTGTATGTGTGTATGTTGTGTGTCGATTGTGGGTGTTCAAAAATTAAAGTCGAAGCCTCTATTTATAGGAGAAGAACGGTCGATCAAATGGCGGTGTTCTCTCAATTCAGTGCATGGTGTACCAGGTGGAAGCCTGGGAAAGAGACATCGTAGGAAAGCACGAGGCGGTTGAGGAAATGACACAGTTTCAGCATGCCTAGAAGAGAGAAGGGGATGGAGCGGCTCCCTTAGGTGGGGTGCGGCTCCATCTTTGGTTTTTGGCCAGATTTGGACTTTTCAGTCATGCACTTGTTGTTGTTGTTTGTATGTTTGTATTTAACGCCCGTTAAGTCCAGTTAACTGAAACACTAATGGAAAGTAATGTTTGTTTGTCCGATTATTTTATAAAATTGAAGAATCTGACTTTGGTGAAGACTTTATGGTTCTTTTAACAACCAAGTTTAAAAATATTTTGAAAGCTAAAGGACAAAATAGATCTTCATCTTCAAACACCAAAATTGTGTTTAAACCTAAACTTAATAAGTTTGTTCCCAAAGAAAACACTTTTCATACCCCTGAAAAAAAATTTACCAACCCCTATGCTAAAAAATCTAACCTAGTGGAAAAAATATTGATTCTATTCAATGTAGGGAATGTCAAGGGTGTGGCCACTATACTAATCAATGTGCTACTACTTTTCGAAAGAGGGTTTGAATTTCTATGCTACTTTGAGTGATAGTGATGATGAAGATTCAGATAATCATGTTACGTTCACATCAGTGCAATCTTTACAAATTGTTCCTGCTAATAATGGTTCAGCTGATGATGCAGCAGTTGTTCCTACTGATAATGGTTCAGCTGATAATGGGGAAGGTGTTTCTAGTGATAGTAGTCCAGTTGGGGTTGCAGCTGGTGTTCCTACTGATATTACTTCGGCTAGTGTTCCTGTTGATAATGTTTCTACTGGTGTTTCGTATGGTGAAGACCACAATGCAGCTGCATCCGAAGTTGTATCGGACAAAAACTGGGATGATTCTTTATGCTTTAATTCTTCCATAATTGAAGATGCTTCAGAATCAGAATGCATAGAAGAATCAGACATGTTGGAAGCATACAAGGAATTGTACAATGATTGGGAGAAAAGGGCTTGCCAAGTAAAGGTTATTGGAAGATCAAATTAAACACTTAAGAAGGAGAATGAAAATTTAAAGGAGTACATTGCAAAGTTAGAGTGTTTGCTCACAAAGAAGGATGTTGAGCTAGAATCTTTGAAAGGAGAGTTTGACAAAGCCAATAAAACTGTGGCTAAGTGGAATTTAGGTAAATTCAAACTTGATGAGATGTTGAAGGTTGGACAGAATGACAAATCTGGACTAGGGTTCAAGCCAAGGACCTTTGTCAAAGAAGATGAAGGAACCTCATCATCCTCTTTTGAACTAAAACAGCCTTCACACACCTTCCAAAACACCAATTTCTTTGAAAAACCTAAACCTAAGAAGAGAAATTTTGTGTATCACTACTGTCATAAACCTGGATATATTCAGTCATTTTGCTACCAGAAAAAGAATGATTATGCTAAAGAAGTTAGACAAGCCTACAAATGCAGCACCAAATACAGCAACATCAGAAGCATCAACAAAAAAAATGTTCAGAAAAGCTTGTGTTCCTAAAGGAAGTTTTCAGATTTGCTCCTAAACAAGAATAATTTGATATCTGTTCAGGGGCTTCTCTTTCAGATTCAGAATGTTGCAATGTAACATTCACTTCCTTAAAATCTCACATTGCTAGATCTTGGTACTTTGATAATGGATGTTCAAGACATATGAATGGTTCTATTGAGAACTTTGAGGATTATATGAACATCAATTAAGGGTCAGTGACTTATGAAGGGGTTGCTAAAGGCAAGATAGTTAGAAAAGACACCTTTAATGTGGATGATCTACCTAAGCTCAAAAATGTTTACCATGTTGAAGGGCTTAAGACCAATATCATTAGCAAAAGTCAAGTTTGTGATGATGATTTTCAGGTACGTTTTGATAAGAATTCTTGTGAAGTGTTTTATAAGACTAATAAATGCTTATTGACAGGTACAAGATCTTCAAATAATTGTTACATGTACAATAATGTGAAAACTTATCATAGTGCTAGTATTGGTGTCACTGATCTATGGCATCAAAAGTTGGGGCATATGAGCTTTCATAAGCTTCATGAGCTTGTGAAAACATGAGGCTGTAAGGGGATTGCCTAGTTTGAACAAAAAATCCACAAAAGTATGTGGACCATGTCAAAAGGGTAAGCAATCCAAGGCATCTCATCCTGCCATCCAACATTGCTCCACATCTAGATGCCTTGAGATGATTCACATTGATCTCATGGGTCTTATTGAGGTAAAAAGTCTTGGTAAGAAAATGTATACCTTTGTGTGTGTTGATGACTTTTCTAGATACACTTGGATAATTTTCTTAAGAGAAAAATCTGACACTTTTAAAGCTTGGTCTGCCCGTGTTATGAATTGTATGATCTAAAGCTCATTAGAATTAGATCAGATCATGGCACGGAATATGAAAATTCCTCATTTTTAAACTTTTATGATGCTAATGGAATAACACGTGAGTTTTTTGCTCCAAAAACTCCACAACAAAATGAAGTGGCTGAGAGAAATAATCAGACTTTGCAAGATATGGTTAGGGTCATGTTAAGTTCAAAAAATTTGTCAAAAAGATTTTGGACTGAAGCCTTAAATATAGCTTGTCATATTGGTAATAGGGTTTACTTGAGACCATGTGGTACCATGACTCCTTATGAAATTTTGTTAGGAAAGAAACCCACCTTGAAATACTTCAATGTCTTTGGGTGTGTGTATGTGTTATTTGTTTAATGATAGGGATTATCTTCCCAAATTTGATCTAATGAGTGATAAGTGTGTGTTCATGGGGTACTCTACTAGTCGTGCTTATAGGGTGTTTAGCCTTAGAACTAAAACTATTATGGAGTCCATGAATGTTGTATTTGATGACCTAACAGATCTTGGGCACAAAACTGTTGAGGATGATGTTTCAGGTTTACTTGATTATGATGATCTTGGATCAACTTCAAAAGATTCAACATCTGTAGAAGATAGAGAGTCAGCCATTGTTCCAAGCTTACATAATTCAAAAGCTGGAAGTTAAGAGAGCTCTGGAAAGTTGGATGTACCTTCTGATATAACTACATCAGAAGATGCATTGGTCAGACTTACTGATAAAGTTTGAACTTGAACTTCAATCTACTGAAGTTGATCTTGTTATGACTGATAGATCCATGGATGTTCCCAGTAGATTACAGAGGGACCATCTTATTTCACAAGTTATAGGTAATGTTCATGATAGTATGTCTACAAGGAGGAAACGTAAGATTGATTATAAAAAAATTAGCTTGTCTCTCCTCTCCTAACTGTGAAGATTTTCATGCTTCCTGTTTTGTGTCTCTAGTTGAACCAAAAAATGTGAGTGAATCCTTGAAAGATGAATTTTGGATCAATGTTATACAAGAAGAGTTTGATCAGTTTTCAAAAAATGATGTTTGGTTTCTTGTGCATAGATCCACCTCCATGAATGTTATTGGAACAAAATAGATTTTCAAAAACAAAATGAATGAGGTGGGAGAGATAATTAGAAACAAGGCAAGACTTGTGGCTCAATGGTACACACAGGTTGAGGGGGTGGATTTTGATGAAACTTTTGCACCTGTGGCTCGCATTGAGTACATACGTCTTTTGCTTGCTATTACATACTTTCTAGATATTACTCTTTAACAAATGGATATGAAAAGTGCTTTCTTGAATGGTATTTTAGAAAATGAAGTTTTTGTTGAACAACCTAAAGGATTTGAGGACCCCCATAAACCAAATCATGTTTTCAAATTGAAAAAGGTCTTGTATGGTCTCAAACAAGCCCATAGAGCTTGATATGGGAGACTTACAGACTATCTCTTAAAAAGTGGTTTTAAGAGGGGTGAAGTGGACAAAACATTGTTTATTCAAAGAAAAGACAAAACACATTTTGATTGCGCAAATCTATGTTGATGACATTGTGTTTGGGTCCACTTCCAAGTCCTTGGAAAAAGAATTTGTGCATGGCATGACATCATCATTTGAAATGATCATGGTAGGAGAGTTAACTTTTTTTTTCTTGGTATTCAAGTGAAATAAATGCATGAAGGGATGTTCATTTCTCAAGTCAAGTATGCTATTAACTTGGTTAAGAAATTCAATCTTGAGAATGGAAAGAAAAAGAAAACCCCTATGGGACATCCAACAAACTATACAAAGAAGAGAATTCTGGAAATGTTGATCACACTTTATATAGAAGCATGATATGAAGCTTGTTATATTTGACTGTCACACGTCCTAATATCATGTATAGTGTGTGTTTGTGTGCTAGATACCAAGCAAACCCAAAGGTCTCTCATTTGAAAGTTGTCAAATGTATAATTAGATATGTTAGAGACACATCTTACATGGGTTTACACAAAAGAAACTAATATCAATTTAGTTGGTTTTAATGATACTGATTGACCATGTAATGTAGATGACATGAGAAGTACATCTGGTGGATATTTTTACTTGGGAAATAACTTGATTTTTCTTGGTTTAGTAAAAAACAGAATTGTGTTGCTCTTTCTACGATTAAGTCTGAATACATTGCTACTGGTAATGAGTGCACACAACTTTTATGTATGAATCAGATGATCAAGGATTATGGTCTATATGGTGATATGTTAAACATGTATTGTGATAACACTGGTGCCATCAGTATAGCAAAAAAATCCGTTCAATATTTTCGAACAAAACACATTGATATAAGACACCACTTTATTAAAGACTTGGTTGAGCAAAGGATTATTTGCATAGAACATGTTGGGATAGAAAATCAATTGGATGATACATTTACTAAAAGTCTAGATTTTGAGAGATTTTCCAATCTAATGAAATCTCTTGGTATGTGTGCCATGTGATCTTTCACTTTTTTATATAAAAAAATAGGCATCTTTGTATCTTGTTTTTAGGGGGCACTCTAGATCAATTGATTCACATGTTTGTGCCTTGTGTTGTTACCTGAGAATTGCATTCAATAACAGTTGTGACTATATTTTATAGTTCTCATTCTCTCTCCCGGTTTTTGAGCAACTTTGAAGTCCACAAACGAAAGAGCTACCTAAAGTACAAGGGTTGTAGCATTCTCTTTAGGTACTATGGAACTTTGGTTTTCATGGGTTGATCTTGAGAAAAATGAATACTCTTGGAAGAGTGTGAAAATTACCTAAAGGAAAAGAGCTACCTATGAACAAGGTTTGTTGTCATTCTCTCTTATAACTATGAATCTTTGGATTTCATCAGTTGATCATGTGCAAAATGGTTTCCCTTGGTAGTAATGTGAAGGTTCCAAGTGGCATGTTTTGTATATCTTGAAATAAAATATAGCTATATTCCTAAGAAAATAAAGTACATATGGAACCTGGTATGAGAAAAACTTTGGGAGAAAAGTATGATTGAGAAAAGAAAAGATGCATATTGCACAAAATTTAACTGGTGGTGAATGCACCTCCCAATGTAGCTGCATCAGGAACTACATTCGATTGATTTGGTCATTTTTCACATGTGTGTGATTGCATTATTTTGATAGTATACTTGATCTATCTACATCATATTTTAGGCATAATTTTAGGACATGCATTGTTGGTGAAAGTATTAGCCTGTTGAATTTGTGTTCTAAAATAAAAAATGCAAATTTATTGCCAAAAATTTCCATGTTGAAAAATATTTAGTGGTTGTCTAATCTGTGTAGGGAATTAAGAGACTTTGAACTTTGAATGTGGACTGCTAAAATATTGCTTGGGTTGATCAATCTTTAAGTTACACTTTATTGTGTTTTCTAAAAATCTTGGATTTATTTGAGGAATCCTAAATTATTTTTTAAAAAAAGATCAATGTTGCCCCAATTCAGTACTTACCATTTATCTACACTTGTTTTCCTGCCCAAATTACACGTATTATGGATTCGTGACTGTTTTGGTCAATATAACCTTCTTTCAAAAATCAAAAAATCAACTTTATCAGAATTGGTCTCTTCAAATTCCTTTGCATCATCCCCTAACGACTAATCCCATGGTTTGTAGCTTTTTGAAGTGTTGTTATTAACAGGTTTAAGACAGTCGGGTGCTCTCATTCTCTCAAATATTCTCTTTGGCAGTTTTTCCCCCATTTTGCTAAAAACATGTGCCATGTCTTCTCTTCATTTGTAAACCCTAATTTTTCTCCAATGGCGTCAAATCCTTCCAGTCCATCAAACCCTAAAATCTCGACCATTTAGACTGATGAAGCTTCATCTGTAGCTACATCACAAGAAATCCCTGTAGCTGAGTATGTTGTTGCTACCACATACATTATCGTAGCAGAATCTCTATCGGGTCCCTTGTCTGAAATTCTTCCTGGGGAACCAAACAATGCCATTGATGTTGAGAATCATGGAGACTTGACGTTATTTCCCTCAATTGGAAACCCTAAGTTACGAAGACCAAAAAGACTAAGGGGGATTCCTACCAATTATGAAAACCCCTCTGAAGCTGACATTATGAGAACAAAGAATTTGAAAATCTTCCCCGACCAAATGAAAAAAGATACAATGTATCTAACGGAAAGTGATGATGATGATTTTGATCCTTCAGGAAAGTAACCTACAGATTTGTTGACTCGAAGAACTCCTTCCTTTCAGATAAAAGACAAAGCAGTATCATCTCTAAATGCCACTGTTGTTACCATTGAAGTTGGAGCTGAAGGTACAACTACTATTTTTGTATCTACTGATGATACATTTACTGATGTGGTACTTGCTGAATTTGTTCCTGCTGATGGGACACGTTACTAAAAAAGCAGCAGATGAACAAGTCGCTTCTGAAGAAGCAACCCAAGCAGCCAGTGTAGATGCTGAAAATGTTCCAGCTGAAAAGGAAACTATTGCAGTTGATGAAATTGCTGAAAATTTTCCTGTTGGAGAAGCAACTGTTGAACCAGAACTGTCTGAAGAACATATATGACTTTAACTACAATCCAGTCCAAGCTGAAGAATGACTCAAGGCCATGTTCTGCTCCTTCTAGTTTTTCTGAATTTGATGACAGTTCAAATGTCAATTTTGAAGCAAATAATGCTTTTGATAAAAGTGAAATCGAGGAAAATTCAGCTCCTCTATCCCCTGCAGTTTCTGCTGCAAGAACTTTGAGAGGCAGATCAATTTCACTGCCCAATGCAGCTCCTGGGGCAGCTGCATCCTAGAAAAAAGAAATCTTCTGGTAAAGTTACAACTATTTCCTTCTCATCCTCTTTCATTACAGAGGCTGCTGCTGTAAGATATAGTTTAAATAGGAAAGTGATTGATGAATGAAGAATCCCTCTAGAGGATTTGAAAAATCAGAATTTAGTAGAATTTTTCAAAGATAGAAAATTGATGTATACCCTCACCTCTGCATCTCTTTATGTTAAGAAAATGGTGATGGAATTTTATGCAAATCTGGAGAAGAGAATTACTGAAGTTGGTGATCCTACGTTTGAAAAAGTTTTTTTAGGAAAAATTTGATAGATTTATCTCCAGTTGTAATCAACAATCAGTGTGGAACTACTGATGTTCCTATGCATGAGTTATTGAAAGATTTGGATGTTTGTATCAAAGAACTGAGTGGAGGCCTTATCAAAAGTTGACCTGGAAGGAAAACCAAAGTTAACACAACCCAGTTATCTTCCTTGTATGCTGTAATGCATTAAATCTGTAGTGCTAATTGGGCTCCTACATCCAATGCAAATTTTGTGACTAAGGAGCATGCAAGGCTCATGTATCAGATTGGTTTGGGACTGTCTTTTAATTTTGAGAACTTAGTATTCAGGAAAGTGATTGCATTTGTCGAAACAAGGGGAGATAAAAGAGTGCTTCCCTATCCTTCCCTCATCTACAATCTTTTGATAGCTCAGGGACTTACTCCCTTGGAAAAAGAAAGACTGACACCAGTTCTAGATCCCCTTCCAATTTCTCCTAAGCCGTTGAAAGGAGACAGGACTCAGAACTTGCCACTGGTATACCCTTATATACCTTACCATGAAGCTCAGGATCCACAACCTTCTGTAGCTGCTGAAGTCAATGCAATCAACAACTACATCTGTTCCATCAGTTTTGAACCTTATGACCTCAGGTAATTGTGCCCCAATGTCTTTGCTCTTCATCCAGTCTCAGCTTCACCAGATTCAGGCCCAGATTGGCTCTCTTCAAAGCCTGGAAGCTTAGTACCTTGAATGGCTAAAGTTCTACACTCCCTCTTCATATTCTGGTCAAATAGGGGGAGAGAAGATAAGTGTGACTGTACCTACTGGTTCTGTTGTACCTATTGTACCTACTGGTTCTGCTGTACCTACTCTACCTGCTGGTGATACTCCTGCTGGTGATGATGTCGAAGCTAATGAAGATGATGTTGAAGATGATGAATCTGATTCTATTTGATTAATCATATCTGATATCTATTTGATTAATCATATATTTTATGGTTCTCATAAAACAACTTATAATCTGTTTTGAATGGTGGATAAATTTTGTTATGGTTGCATCATTGGTATTTTCTGATTTGTGCTTAGTATTGATTTCTGATTTTATACTCTTGCACAAATTCAGGAGGAGATGAGATATTATAATAAATGCAGGCTAGTTGGTTTGATTTGTGCTGAATAAACACTTGTTATGTTGATTTGACCAGAAATGTTCAACAAAGGGAGAGATTGTAAAGGTAAAATATGGACATCCTATTTTATTTTAACATTGTTGTACCCTTTCTTGGTCATAAAGTAATGGTAAAGTATTACCATAATTAAATACTTCCAAAAGCTCTCAAGAGTCCACATTTGTCTTGGATAAAATCTTTGGTAAGATCTTTGAAGTTAATTAAAAAACTATTTTTAGAAACTAATCTTTTATTTTCTAATATTTTATGTTTTCTTGGAGTTATTGGTTTTTTTTTTGCAATTAAATACTTCTAAAAGCTCTCAAGAGTCCATATTTGTCTTATATAAAATCTTTGGTAAGATCCTTAAATTTAATTAGGAAATTATTTTTGGAAACTAATTTTTTATTACCTAATATTCTATATTTACTTGGAGTTGTTGGTTTTCTTGTTTGTGTAGAACTCTACCTCAAGTATAAATACAAGAAGACTTCGTGCAGACTGATAGAAAAAGAGAGACAAGCAGATAGATGTTTAGAGAGATATTGCATAGAGATAAAAAGCTGAGAGCTTCGCTGAAGTATTTTGGATGCAGCTGTGGATGTAGTAACATCACGAGCTGCATTGATCGATTTGCTGTTTGTTTTCCTAGTTGATAGGAAACTTATTTTTTAATCACACGTTTGCTCTACTCTTGTTTTTATGAGTTTCCTCTACAGACTTGATGTCTTGTTAGAGGTTTTGGTATTTGGTTAGGTTTCACGATTTTTGTAAAACTCATACTCTTTGTAGTGAAATCTATTTTGGCTATAGGGCTGGATCTACAAGCCTAACTTGTAGATTGTTTGATAAATATATGTTTTTATTATTTTATTAGGTTAAAGACTTCCACTGTTTATTTATTTTATTATCTGGTCAATGAATATTTGGATGCAGCTGTATTACAAGTTGTATTAACAATTTCTTTGGAATTCTGGCTACTATTACACTTTCATGTACATTAATCTATTTAGTCGACATGGAACAAATATTTCAACAATTGCGGGAAATTGGGTATGTATTTATTCTTCGATTACAAATCAATGATCAAAAGTCGAGTTAAAGTAGTCAATTGATTTCACACTAACAATGTACATCAAATATGATACTCCCTCCGTCCCCTAAATTATTATCAAGGTGGTTTTAGGCTTTTAGCATATGATTCAAAAAAACACATTTAACTGAATTATTAAAATTAATTTATTGTATTGTTTACTTTAAAATTTATGTATATATGGCACATAATTAAAATATGATGAAAAATTAAGAGTAAAATAGTAAAAACATTGTCCTAAAAAGAAAAGTTTCAAACAAGACAGTTATTTTAGGACGTACGAAAAAAAAAACATGACAATAATTTGAGGACGAAGAGACTACTTATTAGTGGACTTATCCAAACATCAAAGTCAAGTACTTAAGTTAAATGAAAATTACATAATCCAATTATACGTTTTGCAAATCATAAACTCTTTTATATTTTAATTTTTGAATGCGAACTCTTTAAATGAAATATCTTAAAATAAATAATTGATTCTTTGTCCAGAACAGGAAGAATAATCTATAAATATACAATACTATAATATGTAAAATACATATCTCTTAAAGTATATAGATATATGTTTATATAATGATAATAAAAAATAATTATCCAACGGTTCACAAGTCTTTGGCAAATGACCTCAATATTTTCCACAAGCTTGGTTAATTATAATTGAACAGAATTTAATTGCTTGTTTGGTGGAGCGTTTTGGTCAAAACGCTAGTAAAAAACGTAACGTTTTCTCTTTAAAAGTGTTTCAATGCAGCGTTTTAAAAATATGGAGCGTTTTAAAAATATGATACGTTCATAACTACTCTATTTATGAAAAATAACGTTTTGAAATAGTTTTTCAAACGTATTTATAAAATAAAACTGTATTTTGAAAATACTCTATTTTAAAAACGTTGCATTTTAAAAAAACTACGTTTTCAAAACGATGTACCAAACGAGACCTAAAACATGCCTTCAATGAGTCAGTTTAACCTTATCCAATCGATTCATTTATAATGGGTTCACAATGCCCATTACTTTGTAATCATCACTTGACATGTCTAGCTAATGCGGTAAAAAGGGTTTTTTCTTTATCTTTTCCTTTTCATTTTCAACCGATTTTTTATTAACTATTTTCCAAGGCGGTCGAATATAAATTTTGTTATTTGAAGGATTAACACACATTATAATCTCTGATATCTCTCTCTCTCTTCAGTTATATATATATATATATATATATATATATATATATATATATATATATATATATATATATATATATATATTCGATATCATTTATTTTTGGGTAGCCTTTCGCTTGTTCCTGATCCAAAATAATTCAAAGTAATGTGTATTTCTTTTTAAAAGATCTATTGAATGAAAAGTACAAATTCAAAAAAAAAAAGTACAAATTCAAAACATATGTAACATTTGTTCTTATTTTTCTTTTAATTTGTCTTAAATAACTGCTATCGTGGTACATGTTGTGTAAGCGTGATATTCTAATGAGTGTTACGATAAAATATAAATAAACTTAACTTTTGGTAATATTGCATTAACAGTAAAAATAAATAAATTACATTGGCTTTCTATTTAAAAGAAAAACTATTTGGCCAATATTTTTTGTTAATGTAATTAATGGTGTAAGTAGAACCGTCAAACCAACAAACCAAACAAAACCAAATTAGATGATTCGGTTCGCCTTTGATCCAAGTTTTGGTATCAAAAACTAAAAAATCGCTCATTTCGATTTGTGATTTTTAAGATTGTACCAAATCAAATTAATATATATTAATTTATTGTATATTATTTAAATTTTATTAATTATTTTGAGCCATTTGATTATATATATATATATATATATATATATATATAGAGAGAGAGAGAGAGAGAGAGAGTTACTAAACCGAACCAAATATAGGTTTGTTAGAGAACTTATTTTTTTCATTGTCCATATTTATTTGGAATTTAAAATTGCAAGAAAAATTTGAGGATGCGAGGTTAACGGTAAGCATCCTTGTTTTATATGATTGTTTACTTTTAAAATGTTATTTTTGTAATGTTTAATGTTGAATACCAATTAAAATCTTATTTAACTCATTTTGATGTTGTTTTTAATTTAGGTTAAGTTGATCAAAAAACTATTTGAATCACAAAATCGAACAAAATCGAGTGGTTTGTTTGAAAACATGGAACCAATGGGGGTTGTTCGATTCATGATTTTGATTTAAATCGAATCAAATTGAACAACTTACACTTTTAAATATGCACAGATCATTGATCTGAATCAGATTTGATTTACTAAACTTTTTGAATTTGGATCAAAATTAATCTATTTTAATTTGTGGATATTATTTAAGCAAATAGATCACATTGGATCTGAACATGATCAAATCTGATCCGATCCACTACCGGACCTTATTATGGTAATTTATTGTAAGACGATGCAAACAAATTCATCAAATATCTCAAAGATTGCATCAAACCACTGTGTACTATGATTATTGTTGAAATAATCCAAAACTACTTATAAAAAAAGTTGCATATGACTAGCACATGTCATCTTAATGGCCAAATATAACGGAAGTTACTCTAGACCTTCCATTTTGAAATATTGAACCCCAAATTACTAAAATCGAGACGTGAGACCCTTAAGTGAGTATTAATGCAAACCTTGAACATTAAAAATTTAAAATTAAGTTTTTGTGTTGAACGATCCCATGAACGGGTTGTCATTGGTCAACAACCACTATGTACAAATTCCTTTGAGAGGCGACATGTGAGCGGGCGTTAATTTCAGGCCTAATAAAATATGGGAACACCTCGTAGGAAACTAAAAATAGAAGTATGTTAGCTTAATTAATTTCATTTAATTTTATGAACATGTCTCAACTTGATAATCGGTTGCCTGATTGGAGGCGAATTTCGAGTTCATGGACACTTCGACCCAAAATACGTTTGGGGCAAATTTTCGAAACTTTGGACACGGACAGTGTGCGAGGCTTAGAGAGTCGAGAGCATGGAAGTCAAATCCTCAATCAAAATATCAAATTCGCTCGGCGAGACAGTAACGACCTCTCCCGAAGGCGACCTTCTCAATACGAGACTTCGATAAATCGATCTACTATTCGACATCTTCGTCTCTTCTTGTTAGAAATATAGGCCCAATCCTTGTTAGCTTATTTGGGCCCAATTACTTTGTTAGTAGGCTAGTAGCTCATTTACATTAGTTTTTGGATATATATAGATGTAATAGTTCTTTTAGGAATTCAATTCATTCCATTCAATATAATAGGGTTTGACTTTTATTTTGTGTATTTTTAGCAATTAGTTGAAGTGTATTAAACTTTACTATGGTATCGAGCATAGATCCATGGTAATTTATAGAAACCACTTATAAAGTTCCAATATAGTAAACTTACGTAAATATATGGATTTGATCAAAGATCTAATGGCAATTAAAATCGAAAAGGTAAAATTAACAACTCGTGCAAGAAATCCATCTCAAACCCTTGTATCAAGAATACTAAGGTTAGCAACCATCCCAAGAAATCCATCATTTCCTTCTTTCACTCAAGGAATCTCCAACAAGAAACCCCAAATTCAAGGTCAATTTCTCATCAAACCCATTTCAATTAACCCCATCTCGATTCTTTCGATTCGATTTCAAAATTGTTCTACCTCAAGAATCTAACCCATCTTGATCTCGGGCTTCATACTGAGACTGCCCACATCATGTAAAATCGAGCAACTCAAGTCCGCTTTTAATGGGTTCAACTTTGATTGGAAAATGGGTTCTTCATCTGACATGTTGTCGTGGTCTATGCAGAGTTTGTCAACTCAAATCCATCTATGTATCACATTTGGACTCGGGGCGTGCGTGGAAGTTATAATGATCCAATCCGGCACACCTCGTGGAAATGTCTAAAACAGAAGTATGTTAAAGCTTAATTTACTTTACCGATTTCATTTAATTTTATGAAGACATGGTCTCATCAACAATTTAGCCTTCATCATTTGTTGACGGTATCCCAAATAAATGAGAAATTTAACTGGCACATCGGCCCAAAGTGGCACATCAACAAAATTCGGCCCAAAGTGGCACATCAACAACACTCCCCAAAGTGGCACATCAACACTACTCGCCCAGAGGCCCATATGCGTATTCATTTGATTTGTATTGGGCCGAGGCCCGACCCATTGAGGCTCATTTGAAACTCGATCATTTCACAAAGTTGCATGTTCGAGTTGAGGGGGCGTGTTAGAAATATAGGCCCAATCCTTGTTAGCTTATTTGGGTCCAATTACTTTGTTAGTAGGCTAGTAGCCCATTTACATTAGTTTTTGGATATATATAGATGTAATAGTTCTTTTAGGAATTCAATTCATTCCATTCAATAACAATTCATTGCTCTTATTTTGTGTATTCGAGCACGCCTCTCTCGGCCACCTCAATGGTGGTGGTCTCATTCTCCAAACTTGACACTTCTGAATCAGCCAGTCTACAACCAAGTATTCTTCAATCTTCATTTCTTCCTTCGAATTTGGACTATTCTCTCTTTTATGAGTTTCTCTTCTCTCAGTCTCTCACCACTCTCCTTTCTCTTCGATGTCAACGGTGAACGCACAGACTGAAGACTGAACGGTGAAGGAAGTAGGTTTCTTAATTTATATTAATATTTATAATTTGGTCCTTATATTTTAAATATTTACATTTTGATCCTTATATTTTGAATATTTACACTTTACCCCCTACACCCGTGTCCTATATTTTTGGAAAATCATGTATCCCCATGTCCCGTGTCCACGTATTCGTGTCCATGCAACATAGTTGATAATTAAGCATGAAGATAGAAAAATAAGTTTCGATAGCATTTATACCATTCTCATTCCACTAATCTTCGTGATCGTAGATGGGGGATTGTTTTATCATTTTAAACATTGTTCTTGATATCATCAAACGATAATATCTAGGTCTCCCGGCTGTAAAAGAATACGAGGTCCTCAATCACATTTTCTAGTCACACACTATGACACTATTATTCATCCAATATTTTCATTTTTATATAATTTCCATCATAAATCGGGGTTTAATATTGAAACTTTGATGTGTCAAAATACATTTTGGTGTCATCTGATCTTGTTAGGGTAAAATAAACTGTGGGATATTTTTCCCTGCCTTTGCCGTGCCCTTGAATTTAGGACACATGTTGTTATTGTCTTTCTAAGTAATTGCTAGGAAGCTTGGTCATTACCGTCTATAAAAATTCAAACATGGCAATCCCTAACTTGTAGGAATTAAAAATTTATTTCCATAATAACTCTTTCATAATCCTAACAGTGCCTTGTTGGAGTGTTTTACTTGAAAGACATGTTTCCTAGAGCTCTATATAAAGGAGTGAACGACCGTGGACATACTAACCGAAGCTAAGAGATTTTAAGAGATTTTGAGAGAGAACTGTGCACGAAGTGCTGCCAGGAAGTCAATGAGCCAGCAGATGATATATATCATTGCCTCATCAGATCTGTTGTTCATTGATTTCATTTTACACTCGTTGTTCTCTTTTCATATCCTTGTATTTCTAAGAGTGTTTAGGTTAGAATAGATACATATTCTTTCATAGAAATTTTCGTAATGATTTCCATTCTCTAAAGGTTAGTTTTCATATTGTAAGCAATTGCAATCTTTTAACCTAGTAGAAGTTTTACCCAGAGGCACCGTCTACAAGTGTTTTTACTTGTAAACATAAACAACTCCTTTGTGCTGATGTGTTTGCTTTGTTCATTGTTTGTTTACTTATTACATTGCTGTTTGAACTCAACGATTCATTAGATGATGCATCATCGGATACATATCGGTCCGTCTACAAGTGCTTTTTACTTGTAGACATAAACAACTCCTCTGTGTTGCTGTGTTTGCTTCGTTCATTGTTTGTTTACTTATTCTGCTGCTATTTGAACTCAATGATTCAATAGATGATGCATCATCGGATACATATCGATAACTGAATCAACGATTGTTGTTTATTTTTCGAATCCTAGCTGCATATAGCCTCCCAATTGGTATTAAAGCCTACACTTAGCCTTACTAAGTGATGGTCATATTGTAGCCATGAAGGATTCTCAAAATATTTCGGTCTTTCAACATTTTACTCTTGATAAGTTTAATTATTCGGTTTGAAAGGATAAGATGTCGGCCTACGTCAAATCCATTGATGAGCAGGCATGTTCTCAAAACCTTGATTCTATTTCATGTAGCATTTGTACTATATATGACCATTATGCAAATCAATGTGCCAACACGTTACGCAAAAAAAAGTTTAAATTTTGTCTCAACTATTAGTGATAGTGATGGAGAAAAAGATGTAGGAGATCTGATTACTTTTTCTATTTTTGAATAGAAAAACGTTCTTCTTGAAAATCCTGATCTGATTTATTGTGATGATGCTGTCAATGAAGCATCATCGGATGCCTCATTGGTTGACAGCTTGTTGGATCTTAGGTGTTTCAACTCCTCAATAGTTGATAACACTGATATTGTTCAGTATGATGAGTCTGATTGTGAGGATACTAATTTAATTGAGGGGTGCAAGGATTTATATGCTTAATGGCAAAAAAAGTGTGCCAAAAATGAAAATTGTGGATAAATAAATTAATTTTCTCTTAAAAGAGAATGATGAATATAAAGTATCCATAGTTAGATTGGAAACCTTGATCACCAAAAAAGATATTGAGATTAAAAAATTAAGATACGAGCTTGAAAAGACTAATGAGACTTTGTCCAAGTGGAATACGAGCAAGGTCAAACTTGATGAAACTTTGAGTGTTGCTCAAGAGCGTACTACTGGGTTGAGTTTCAAACCTATTGTTTTTTGTCAAAGAAGGAAATGGACTTTCAGGTTCTTCTGAAGAACAAAACAAGTTTTCTTCTCAAAAACAAAACGGATTTATGAAAAAATTTAAACATAGGAAGAGGAGGTATGTGTGTCATTACTGTTATGAACCAAGTCATATCAGACCATTTTGTCATAAAAGAAGGGCAGATCTTGCTAAGAATTCGGTTGGAAACCAAAAATGTTTGCTGCCCAGAACAAGATGACATACTTAATGATGCATCATCTGGACCGTTATCAGGAACCTCATCGGGTGGCACATTAGGAACATCATCCATTGAAACAAACAATACCTCATGTGCAGAAGTTTTCTAGAACCATGTGGTTTCCAAAAGCTCATATGAACTATCAAGTTACTTTTACAAATTTCAAATCTCATGTTACAAGTACTTGGTATTTCGATAGTGGCTGCTCTCGCCACATGACATGTACTAGTGAAAACTTGACAAACTACACAATTTGTAATAGAGGTAGGGTTACCTATGGTGGAGGTGAAAAACGAAAGATAATTGACAAAGGTACCTTGAATGTGGATGGATTACCTAAGCTCAAAAATATGTTATCACGTTGAAGGGCTTAAGGATAATCTAATTAGCATTAGTCAATTGTGTGATGAAAATGTTTAGGTAAAATTTGACAAGGATTCTTGTGAGGTTTATGATTTTGCTAATAAGTGTGTACTTGCAGGAATGAGATACTTTGATAATTGTTACTTGGTTGGTAACAAAGATAGTTATTTTAGCTCTATCATAACATGTTTTGTTGTAGACTCAGAAGTTGGAAGTTCTGAAATTATTGGTTCTAAACCTGAGCAAAAAAATTTCAGATTTTGCAGTTTTTTCGAATATCGATGAAGCGTCATCGACTGGCACATCTGTCCCAACAGTTCGTGAAACTGATTCTAAATCAAAAGATGAACATGTAATTACAGAACCTACTACCTCTGGACTTGTTCCAGGATTAGAATCGAAAAACTCAGCTCCAGCTGAAAATCCAGTGAATGATACATCTGATTAAGCATCATCGGGTGACTCATATGTTCTGCTAGTCCAGGAAAATTTGTCTGATCCAGAATCTGATCATGAAGTTGCTACTAATCGTAGCAAAAATATCCCTAGCAAAATCAAGAAAGTTCATCCCACATCTTAAGTAATTGGTAGCATTAATGGTGGGAGAACTATAAGGAACAAAGGTAGTGTTGATTATCGAAAAATAGTTTGCATGATTGTTGTGTCTAGAAGGGCGAGATATTACTTGTTTGTGTCTAAGATTAAACTGAAAAATGTTAAAGAATCCCTTCTTGATGACTTTTGGGTAAATGTCGTGCATGAGAAATAAAATCAATTTTCCAAAAATAACATGTGGTATTTTGTACCTAGACCCAATTCTGGCATCATTTTTGAAACATCGATTTCCAAAAATAAGAGATGTATCATACATTGGTTAAAAAGTAATGTTAGTTTTCAAAGTCTTTTGATAAAAGACTTCTACAATTATTACCAATAAAATATGTATATCTCACATTGGTTAGAAAATGATGTTGATTTTAAATTATTTTAGATTAGATAAAAGACTTTTACTATTATTAGAAATAGAAGAGATATATCACATATCTATATATATAATGACAATGGTAGATTTATCCCTCCAAAATCATACTTTTGAATTATTGACTTTTGAATTACCATTTCACTCTTTCTCTCTCTCATATCTTCTCCCTATTTTCTCTGGTTGTATTTCTCTTTCTCTCTCATGTCTACTCCATATTTTATCTCTCATCACCACCATCTCCTCTCTTTTAATTATGTTTAAACATTTTTCTCTCTTTAAACAAAACAAAAATAACTAAAACAAAAAATAATAGTTCCGGAGTCAAGAAAAACAAAAATATAAGAGGTTAGTAAAATAAAAATAATGTATGGAACAAACCACTATAAAAATAAAAGTTACAGAATCAACAAAACAAAAATAATTTAATGCGGAGGTTAGTAAAATAAAATAATTTACGGAACAAAATTTTAAAACAAATTCTTATAAAAAAAAGTAAAAAAATACGTTAGTAAAATAAAAATATTTGATGGAACAAAAATAATTGTTACGGAGTCAATAAAACAAAAACAATTTAAATTGAGGTTACTAAAATAATAAAAATAATTTACGAAACAAAAGTTTAAAACAAATTCTTTAAAATAGCCATGTAAAAAAATACATTAGTAAAATAAAAATATTTGATGGAACAATAATAATAGTTACAGAGTCAATAGAATAAAAAGAATTTAAACTGAGGTTAGTAAGATTATAAAAATAATTTACGGAACAAAAGTTAAAAACAAATTCTTAAAAATAGTTATGTAAAACAAAAATACGTTACTAAAATAAAAATATTTGATGAACAAAAATAATAGTTACAGAGTCAATAAAACTAAACAATTTAAACTGGGGTTAACAAAATAATAAAAATAATTTACGGAACAAAAGTTTTCCGTAAAACTAATTCTTAAAAATAAAACAAAAATGATAGTTACGAAGTTAATAAAACAAAAAATATAATGGAAGTTAGTAAAATCAAAATAATTTACGAAATAAAAATAATAGTTAACAATAGAAATAATTTCGTTATGTTGATTTTAGCTTATTTTCTTATCATACATTTCTTTATTCATAAAATACAAATATAATTTAATAAAAGTAAATCATTCAAAATGATGAATTTATTTGAGTTCAGATTTTATTTGCAGGGGGGAAATTTTAAATTTGTTCGAAAACATTCATTTTACAGAGTTTTTGAATAGTATAAAGTGTTCGGGGTTGCTAGGTCATTAATTGACACTTAAATTTGGTGTTCAAATAATGTTATTAAGAAACATTGACCATGCAGGGTTGTGCAATGGAACATGACTAATCATCATAAATCTTGATGATCATATTGTTGAAACAATTTTTTTGAAATGAAGCAATGTTAGAGAAAAAATATTTTATCCCAAAATTGTCATTAACTTCATCCGATGTAAGACCATTTTTCATGTTCCAGATAAAACAATTTCAATTGCTGGTATCATATGCAATAACAATTAACATGTGTCAAAGTCAATAATTGCACATAGCCGTAGGTTTCTTTTTGAAGAAACTAGATATTGATATGCGGTGAAAATGAAAAACCAACAAATGTTATGTATAAGAAATTTTTTTAGAATCTATAATAATTAGTGATATACTAATGTGCAATTGTTAATAAACCGATTTTTCTTATTTTATCATTTAAGATTCTTTATCCTATTTATTTTGTTTAGGTACGATTTAGCTGATGTGCATTTAACGCACGGGTTAAAAAAACTAGTTTGTTATAAATTGATGTTGATTTTAAATTAGTATTATTAACAATAAAAGAGATACATCCTACATTGGTTAAAAAGCATGTTGATTTTAAAAGTTTTTTAGATAAAAAATCTTCTACTTTTATTAGGTCTGACAATTACAACTCAAAGCTCGTTAACCCACCCAACCTGACTTGAAAATTACCCGATCTGACCCATTAATTTTTTGGGTCGAAATGGGTAACCCAATTCGATCCAAAAAAATTAACTATTCGATTGGGTCGGGTTAAAGCGAGTCGAACCCGTTACCCATTTTGACTAATTATTTTTTTGCTATATAAATATTATTTTTTTGATGGAAATTTATGGGTCGAAATGGGTCGATCCGCTCTAAACCATTACCCAATTCGACCCGATCCATTTCGATCCAACACATTTCGACCTGTTTAATTTTGGGTTATAACGGATCACAACTCATTTCGATCTGTTACCCGTTTCGACCCAACCCATACTCGACCCAACACACTTAATCGCCAGCCCTAACTTTTATCATCAATAGAAGAGAAGAGAAGAGATGCATCCTATTATATAGAAAATGATGTTGGTTTTATATTTTTTAGATAAAAAACTTCTACTATTATTACCAAATGATGAGATGTATTCCACATATGTTAGAGAGTGATGTAGATATTAAAAGTCATTTTATAAAAGACTTATTACCAATAGAAAAGATGTAATTCACATTGGTTAGGAAAGTAATATTGGTTTAAATGTTTTTAGATAATGTATCTCACATTAGCTACAAAGAAATGTATCCCACATTATTTAGAAATGAATAGTGGTTGTAAAAGTCTTTAGATAGAAATGTTATTATCAATAGAAGAGACGTATCACACATTGTTTATAAATAGATGTTGATTTCAAAAGTTTTTATATAAAAGACTATTATTATTACTATAGAAAGATGTATCTCACATTTGTTAGAAATTAGTGTTGATTTTAAAAATATTATTATTACCAATAGATAATATGTATACCACATGGTTAGAAAGAAATGTTTATTTTAAAAGTATTTAGATAAAAGTTTTACACTTTTATTACCAATAGAAATAGAAAAAAAAAAGTATATCACATTGTTAGAAAATGAATAATGATTTTAAAAGTCTCAAAATAAATTTTTTAATATCATAAAGTCCAAAGTGTCTACTAATGCAGTAATGTTAAAAGCTTTCATTTGGACAAAAAATTATTTTTCTTTTCATTTATGACAATAATGATAAAAATTGTAAAATATTATTTTTATTATTACTATTACTATTGTTATTATTATTATTACTATTATTATTATTTTTTATAACAATAATATATTATTATTTTCAAGCATTCATGTGTAACTCTTTATTTCTCAATCGTTACCTATTAATAATAGGTATTAATAATTAATATAATAATTGGATATTAATCTCAACTATTAATCTATTTTATTGTTAATAGTAGAAGTCTTATATGTATATAAATTTACAACCAACATTATTTTCAAACTAATGTGAGATACAACTCTTCTATTGGTAATAAAAGGTTATATTTTTAATTTAATAACTTTTAAAACTAAAATCAATTTATAACCAATATGAAACACATTTGATCACGCCAGATTTGTGGTGACTTTGTCTTTTGTCCACATAGTCAACGACGCGGGCGAGCTGGAAGGTAACGTGGATACGAATGAACTCCGTCCTGCAAAGATGAACATCACCGTCAAGGAGTCGGGGGTGGCCTGACTCAAACCCTCCGGCGTAATGATGAGATTACGAGTGTACAAATTGAAGTAAATGAAATGTATTAAGGAGCTCTTTTATGGCCTTTTCATCGGAATTAATGTTGTATGTTCTTTGTGGATATATGTTTTGCCTTGAGAAATAACTGTAGGGAATGTCTCATATTTATACATGAATGGACTGTGAGGTGGCATTTTTCTATTCGTTAGCATGTTGCGACTTCTCATCAATGCTCTGATGGCGTGTCAGATATAAGGAGTGATTTGACTATATGCATGTCGGGGGAGTGGTTGGTTTGGCGTGTCAGTATTTTTGGCGCATGACAGGGTTCTTGCAAGAGCTTTCGTACCTTGATTGCCTCGTGTCCTTCATGGTTGACTGTCGCCGAGGCCGAGCTAGCCCTGCTGTTGCCGAGGTCGAGCTATACTAGCCTTGTGAACCAATTTGTCTTTTGAAGAACCATTTGCTGGGCCGAGGTGAACCTTCCCCGTAAATCCCCGACCTATCAGAATCTTGTGTCATCCGACTTACTAATGGTGGGACCCAAATGGTCCCCTAAGAGTCTAGCCTATGCTGAGATCCTTCAGCAGTCCCCTACTTCTCAGGGCAATCGCCAATTTTTTTAGACCGAGAAGTAAAGCGAGCAGACATTGAGGCTTGTTTCTCGTCATCTTATCTTGGCACAAATGACGACTTTGATTTTCTTCAGTTCAGGTGGGAGATGAAGTGGAAAACAGTTTCTGGGAAATCGTGTAGTCATAATTGTTTCCCTCTTGAATGTCGTTAGAGCATTAAATTTTGTTTTATCCTTTCAAATTTTGAGTTTACCTTTCCTGTCACCCTTTTTGAGAAATGAAAAGACTGGGCGGGAAACGAAGGGGCGCCTGTTATCCTTTTGCAAAGAAAACACGCGGGTTGCCCGTTGAAAGCGGGTGACCCAGGATAAAATTTGAGTTTAACTTTTTCCTTTTTCACTTTTTTCCTTTCTACTGTTCCTCTTTCGCTTCTTCCTTGTTTTTAGGCGATTTCCGGCGAGTTTTTTCTGGGTGTCTCAGTGACTTTCTATGCTACTTTGCGTTTTTCAGGAGTGTTTTCTTTCTTCTTCCCTTGACATCCTTTGAATCTGTGTCTTCTTCATTTTCTAATCTTTCTTCCAGTGGCCTTTTGTGTTTTTAGACAATTTTTGTGGTTTTTTCGATGGCACATAATCCTTTCGTCATACTACGATATTTCCTTTTTTTCCCTTTTATCATTATGCTAAAAATGCCTCGATATAGGTTACCTCGTTACGTATCTTCGTCTTCGACGTCTATTAGTTATTTAGATTTCCCTCATGAATTGATAGATTACTGGAACCAGCTTTTATCAAAGAACAATCTTCTTATGAAACCCTTATCGATTAGGAGTCCTTTGCCTGGTAGTGTTATGGCAAATGCCGACCTGCCATGCCAGATCAAGGAGGAGGTTGATTCTCCTACCGAGGCCGGGCCATCTTCCTTAGATCCCGAGGCGGGTGGGTTTACCTTTAACGTGTCTCACGTCGAGGAAAGGACAGTTGATCGTACCACTTATGTAGAGGATACCCTTGATCCTCCTGGCTCAGACCTCTCTTCCCCTTGTTCAGTTACCTCTATTGATTCTGATGACGAGATAGTTTTTAGAGTCTGTCATTGGCAAGTCACAAAAGGGGGGGGACCTATGTATAGGCAGTTTCAGGGTAAATGAGTCGTTGTTACTCCTGGGCAAGCGAGGTTCATTCTTGCGAGCTCGGGAGTGAAGGTTAGCTCTCATTGGAAATTCTCAGGATATAACCGAGTGAGCCTAGGCATACGGTTCTGATTATTTTCGAGGGTCAGCCCTAGACCTAGCCTTAGGTCTCGGCGAGCTGCACCAACTTCGCGGGCATGGGGGCTTCTATTTGAGTTTTTTTGAGTCATCGGGATTACGACTTCCTCTTGATCCGTTTATCTGCGAGCTCTTGATGTATGATGTATGCTCAGGGGTTCCCCCTATTGACGTGTCTGATGTATGCTCAGGGGTTCCCCCTTCTAGCCGGGTTTGGTAATAAGGACCATTGCTAGTCCAACAAAGTCATCCTTGTGGAGTCAAGCCGAGGGTGGAACTTCGAGGTCCCTGAAGGGAAACCTCATGGTCTACTGAAGACTAAGAAGTTAAGCTCAAATGATCTAGCCATCAAGCATGCCATTGAATCCCCCTTGCTTGGCGTCGAGGGGGAGCAAGTTCGTTGTTATAACTGGAAGGCCCTTGTGGGAGACGAAGCATTGCTCTCGAAGCTTGGGATTTCAGCTGCTGAGTTTGAGGGAGTAGAGAGAGCTTTACCCTCTTTAGAGTATGTGAGCCGAGATGGCAGGACTCTTTATAGGGATCTCGTTTTTGGCTCGGAGTGTCCGGAGTGTAGGGGGAAAGACAAGATTGGCTGCTTTGTGCCAGGTTGATATTTTTCTATTCCGTTTGTTTCTTTTATTTATGTGAATCTTGTTTTATTGTCTCTGATGTAAGCTTCTTTATATGGCAGATATGAAATCACGTTCAGAGATAGCAGCCATGCTGCAAAAAAGGCTGAAGGAAAGAGAGGCCAAGCTGAAGCCTCTGCAAGAACGAGATGGCAAAGCTCTGCCGATGGTCGGGGTGCATGAAGATGTTAGTAAAATAGTTGATCCACCTTTGCCCTCTCTAAAGGCCAAGAGAGGAGGGAATTCGACGGGGTCTTCGAAGTCGAAGAGGTAGAAGACTAGGTCTGGGGATCTGGCTGTTCCTACAGAGGACACAATTATAGCTGAGACTACGGCTCTGCCCGAGGATACAACCATTGCTGCTGAGTTTGCCTCATCCCTCTGCTGGTGTCACCTCGTCGAGAGCGTCGATGGACGAGGATAACAGGTTCATGCTCGAGTTTCTACTCGGACTCGCGAGTCGTAATTGTCCCTTTAACATTGACTTTGGGCGCAGGTTGCTATACCGGTTTATACCTCAGGAATCTATCGAAGGCGCTGCTTCACTTTCAGATGACAAGGTCATCGATCTAACCAGAATTGTCATGAATCAGGTAGCATTCTTATTTTCGACTTTTCTTGAGATATACTGGAGGGATCTATTATTTTTCAGAATTGTTCTGTTTCCTTTCAGCTCGGCATTCTGTTTGGCTCTCTTTCTGATATGGTCAACCGTTACTCTGGAGCTCTCGTCGGTCTGTGGTAGGACTTGGAGGGCTCGAAAGTCAATTGTTCTCGAGCCCATGCCCAGGCTGAATCTTTGTAGACCAAGGTGGACCTTTTGGAGGGTAGTGTGGGTTCCCGGGAGGTGCGCCCGCGCCCCGCGCGCCCTTGGATAGGGGTGCGCGTACGTACGGATGCGGGACACCACTGCTCTCATTCCACCCTCCCTTTTTTAGGGGAAGACTAAATTAAAAGTGCGAGAGGAGTGCTGTCTAAGATAGCGCGTTGGAATGCGCCTCGGTTGCCTTTAGTGGATTTTTGATCCAATATGGGAACTTTTGGGTTTTCCGCATCAAGTTATCCCTTTTTAAAGGGATACCAGGATATGGGAATGCATCACCCTTTCATTCCCTTTTTCCCTTTTTTAGGGGAAAATGGAAAAGTGCAAAAAAGGATGTTATGGCGCCCCCACAATGGATTTTATAAAAATAGCCTTATGGCATATTTCGGGTCACTATGGGAGCTTTGGGTTTCCCGCATCAAGTTATCCCTTGTTTAAGGGATACCAGGATATGGGAATACATCACCCTTCCATTCTCATTCTCCCTTTTTTAGGGGAAAATCGAAAAAGTGCAAGGAAGGAGTGTTGCGAGGCCCCACTGGATCCAAAATGTTTTAGAGTCGCCATCTTTATTTTAAGGCAAAAATAAAGCAAAACCAAGAAAGAAAAGAAAAACTAGAGATTGAAAACGGGTTCAGAGGCTATGTTACGAGTTGGGAAGGTGCTAGGCACCCAACTCGCCCTTTCGGTCTCAAAAATGGTATTTGGCTAAAGTATGCTTTTTGTTATATTTATCTAGCAAATAAATAAAGTATTTAAAGACAGGAAAATAAAAGCAAATACATTCGTGGCTACATTATTTACGGACTTGCAGCCATTTTCTTACAATAATTACAAATATATTTAAAAATATTTGGCCATTATAACAGCTCTTTTACATAATATTTCCTAACTAAATCCGGGCAGCACAACGGCTTATATTTGCTACATTAGGCCGGATTTAAAGAATAACTTTATAAAAAAATAACGCACTTAAAGGCTATTACCTTTTAGAGCGCGGTGTGCTCGCTCTGTCCTTCAGGGAGAGGGAGTCTTTTTTGTTGTTGTGGTGTTGTTGTTGTGATTTGGGCAGAGTGACTGCTTATTTCGGATGGTTTTGGCTCGTTCACTCGGGCAGAATGACAGCTTATTTGTGGTTGTTTTGGCCTTTTTGGTTGGGCAGAATAACGGCTAATTTTGGGTGTTTTTCGGCCTATTACTCGGGCAGAGTAACGGCTTACTTTATGGATTTTGGGCCGGGGAAGTGGGGTGGATACCTAACTAAAAGGCTAGGGATCACTTTTAACCGGTGGGTTTTTGTTTTGGCGGAGTTTGGATGGGGTTTCGAAGCTTTATGGGCTAGACACTCCCTATCTCACTTCTCTCACTAAACTCGGCGTTATAAGAACGCGGAGGAAAATCTTCAACCTTTCTTTGCGAGGATTTCTTCGTCTTCGGAAGTGAACCCAGCACTCCTATTTATAGCTGGACGAAGGGACTCATCGGGGATTAAAAAATCCCTCAGCACGTTGATAAAACGGGTACACCAGCCTTCGTCGCTTGTACAATGCGTTAACTAGGAGAGCCACTGTAGCATAGATGGCTTGGAAACCACCTTGGCTTGGCGCAGCGCCAGACCAGCCTTTTGGCCGCGCCAAGGCTCTATTTGAGTTCCAAAATTGACACTTTCACCCCTTGCATTTTACTGTTTCGTGCATCCTGTTTTTCCTTTCGCATTTTTGACTCCTGTAACTTGACATTTGTTAAGTTTAAGCAGTTCTTGATATCACATATCAGGGGTACGAAATTGGGGTGTCTACAGGTAGCCTTCACGTTAAGGACAGCGAGGTGGAGCAGCTGCTCAAGGAGAAGATCGTCCGGCTTGCGCGAGAGAAGCTACTGGGACTCAATGCTGTTGAGCGAGATCAACTTGTCTCGAAGAAGAGCAAGCTGGAGGAAAATGTCGCCTCCCTGGTTCAAGAGAATGCCAACCTTAAGGTTGAGATGGATGCTATTCCTAGAAAAGATCAAATAATCAACAACTTCCTAGATGGCGAAGAGTATGAAAATTTATGCATGGAATTCTTTAAGAAAAGCCGTATCCAAACTTTCAGGTCTGCCCTCCCAGCTGGAGTCCCTCTTGGCAAGGTATTGGAAATGGCTCAGTTCAATATTTATGGAGAGGAATGTCGGGGGGGGTCTCCTCTATTGCGCCTTTCGACCAAGACGAGCTCGACGAGCTAATGGTAGAAGACGAGAAAAAGGGTGCTCCATAATGGGTTCCTCCTTCTTTTGCGGCCAAGAATTTGGTTGCTCGTTTGAAATAGAGGTGACTTTATTTCAAAGAGAGTTTCCTCCATTATGCTTCAATGCCTACCTCTTCTGCCTCCTTCGCTCTTGATTTTTATGTGGGAGATCAACTGATGAAGGAGTTGGAGGGAAAGAAGGTCAACCGTGACAAGCTTTCCCAGAAAGAATACGAGGCCGAGAAGGCTGGGAATCAAGGTGAGAAAGCTAGGGGGTCCTCCCGATAGTTCTTTAACTTATCATAGCTTTTGCATGTAAACAATATTGATACACTATATTTTTGTATATATTTTAGCCTTGTTGAAGGGTTGTTTATATTTACGGGATGACGGTAATGTATGCCTGTTTGTGTATTTATGTGCGTATGAAATGTTTATGTGGGTATAGTAGGATGGGCGCTAGGGCCTTGTTCTTCCTCATTTTGCGAGGGTATTGAATGGGCGCTTGAGCCTTGTTCTTCCTCGGCCTGTGATGGTATTGAATGGGCACTTAGGCCTTGTTCTTCCTCGTCATGCAAGGGTATTGAATGGGCTCTTAGGCCTTGTTCTTCCTCGGCTTGCGAGGGTATTGAATGGGCGTTTAGGCCTAATTTTGAGTTGTTTTTGCATCACTTATTCATAAACATCTTAGACATGCTTTCATTGATTTTGTCGTTGTTTATAAAACCTTAACTGGTAGTACATTTGGAGATGATCTGAGTGCCACATATTTTTTAGTGGAATTCCGTATGGTCTGGATAGCTTGTGAATTCCTGCTTACACTAGGCCTGTGACTTAGAATGGCCCTTCCCAATTTGACGAGAGTTTATTTCTACTTATTCTGTTTCCGATGGCCTCGATATTTCGTAGCACCAGATCTCCGGTATAAACGATCGGGGGTTAATTCATTTGTCATGATGTGCCTTGGCAAGCTTCTTGTAGTTAATTGCTTTCAGTCTCTTCTCTAGTCTTTTTTCTTCCAGATGGTCCAAGTCAAGCCCCTTGGTTTCTAGGTTTTTTTCTTGCTCATAGTAGATCACCCTTGCCGTGGGTAAGGCCATTTCGATTGGAGCCATAGCCTCAGTGCCATAGGTTAGAGAGAACGGAGTTTCGCTGGTAGAGCTTTGCAGCAAGGTCCTTATTGCCCATAAAACAATTGGAAGCTCCTCGAGCCATGCCCCTTTGTTTTCATCTAATCTTCTTTTCAAAGCGTGAAAAATCTACTTGTTTCCTGCCTCGGCCTGGTCGTTTCCCTACTGGTGTGCCAATGATGACTTCCAATGTCTGACCCCCCCTCTTTCTTCACACTTTGCCGTGAATTTTTTTCAAGAACTGAGTTCCATGGTCCGAGACGATTGCCCTTGGTAATCCAAATCTATGCCATATACTATTTCGGATGAAGTCAATGGCCTTTTGTTTGGTGATATTTGTGAGAGGCTAGGCCTCAACATACTTGGTGAAATAATCTATTGTCACTATCACAAATTTGTTTTTTTTCCATTTGCCAAAGAGAAAGGGCCGATTAGGTTGATTCCTCACATGTCAAATGGCCAAGCCACCACAACTGGTTTTTGTGGTGTCGATGGCAGTCTCGAGATGTCTGCAAACCTCTGGCAATGATCACACCTTCGCGCATAAGCTTCGGTGTCTTTTCTCATGGTCGACCAATAGTATCCGTGAAAAATAACTCTATTCGCCAAAGTTCGACCTCCTAGGTGACTTCTGCATACCCTTTCATGTACCTCGGCGAGAAGGCCTTCCATTATTTCTGGGTGAACGCATCGTAGAAATGGTCTTGAAAAGGATCTTCTGCACAACAATCTTCAGATTATCGTGTATCTGGCTGACCTTCTAGCCACTGCCCATGTTTTTTCTTTGTCATCTGGTAGCACCCCTTGTTCGATATATCCTTTTATGTCGTCGATCCAATATTCTGTAACCGACTCGGTCATCATTATTTTTGTTTTATCAACGGCCGTGGTATCAAGGATTTCGATCCACGCTTTTTGAGGGAGTTCACTGGGCTCGGTCGTGGCTAACTTGGAGAGGTAATCTGCCCTTTCATTATTGGCTCTGCTGATTTGCTGTAGTTCCCAGTTTTCAAATTGGTTAAGAATACCCAGAGCAAGCTCTTTGTATTTTGTCAATATGAGGCTATTAACCCCGTACTCACCCAAAATTTGTTTCACGACGAGCTATGAGTCGCTGAAGATTAGGATTTCTCTTGCTCCCATTTCGTAAGCTAGATCACCACCTGCTATCAGGGTTTCGTATTCTGCCATGTTATTTGTCGCTGAGAAATTGAGCTTAAGCGCCTTACTTATTTCTTCATTGTCTGGGGTTGTCAATAGAATGCTTACTCCATTTCCATTGTTGCTTGAAGAACCATCAACGAATAACGTCCAAGGTCGAACGGGTCGAGATTTTCGAGCGAGCTGTTTTTTGGACACTTGTTCGTTCAGGCGCCGTGGCTAGGCGAATCGTATTTCATTTTCTTTGAGTTGAATGATGTCTCGACAATGAAATTTGCAATCATTTGTGTTTTAATGGCCTTCCTCGGGATGTAGGTGATTGCATACCCGGTTAGCTCGACAGCCCATCTTAACATTCTCCCCGCCACGTCGGGTTTGTGAAGGATTCTCCATAGTGGCAAATCCATATATACTCCAATTTCACGTGCTTTTAAATATGGCTTAAGTTTCCTGGCTGTCAGGACTAACGACAGTATGACCTTTTCCACATCCAGGTATCATGTCTCGACGTCAGTGAGCGCATGAGAAATATAATAGACAGGCCTCTGCTGAGTGCCCTCTTCTTTTAGCAACATCGAGGCTAAAGTCGTGTCTAATGCCGAGAGATCGACATAAAACATTTCGCCTGGGACAAGACTGCTCAACAGCGGTGGGCTGCCAAGGTATTGTTTTAGTTCGACGAAGTTGGGTCATATTCTTTGCTCCAGGAAAATTTCTTGGATCCTCTCAAAATTTTGAAGAAAGGCAGGTTTTTCACTGCCAACTTGGGAATACATTTTCATAAAGCAACGATCCTTCCATTCAACTTTTGGACCTGCTTGATGCAAGTCGGTGTTTCCATTTCGACAAGAGCATTGATCTTCTCAAAGTTAGCCTCAATTCCTCTTTCATTCACCATGTATCCCAGAAATTTCCCCGCGGTCATACCAAAAACACAATTGACTGGGTTCAGCTTCATTTTGTTTTTATGAGGTGGTCGAAAGCTTCTGCTAAATCTTTGACATGATCGGATTCCCTTGTCTTGATTACCATATTGTCAATATACGCCTCGGCATTTCTTCCGACTTGGCTCCCAAATACTTTGTTTACCATTCGTTGGTATGTGGCTCCGACGTTCTTCAGGCCGAATGTCATCATGTTGTAACAATAGAGTGCCCCTGCGGCTCTAAAAGCGGTGTTTCATGATCATCTTTCCACATTCTGATTTGGTGATATCCTGAGTAGGCATCGACGAAGCTCATGATTTTGTACCCTACGATAGAATTTACGAGCTGATCTATTCTCGGTAGAGGGTACCAGTCCTTCGGGCATGCTTGGTTCAGGTCGGTGAAGTCAACGCACATTCTTCACTTTTCATTTGACTTTTTCACCATTACCACATTTGCAATCCAAGTGGGATAGTGGATCTTTTTAATAATTTTGGACTGCAACAATTTTGACACCTCATCCTTAATAGCCTCCTGCTTTTGTGGGGAAAAATATCTTGGCCTTTGTTGTATGGGTGTATAATTGGGATCGACGCTCAGTTTGTGCACCGCTACTTCCTCGTTAATCCCTTCCATGTCTTCGACTCTCCAGGCGAATACGTCCGTATAGTCCCTTAGGATTTGCACGTGGCTGCTTCATTCCTTCTTCGAGATTTTTATCCCGACTTTGATCTTTTGCTCATGGTAATCGTAGTTGATGACTACTTCTTCCATATCTTCTAAGGGTTGAAAGATTGGGTGGTCCCTGGTATCAATGATATCTACCTCTACTTTCTTCTGCTTTGGACTATCGAGCTTCATAGCCTCGACAACGTCTATTGATTGCTATAGGGATGAGGCCCCTTCACTGAACCCCCTTGCTCGCTTTGGGTTCTCCTTCCCCTCTAACATTTCCTTTATGACCTTGGGCTCTTTATGCCTTTTCTCACTCTCCCTCTTCTCACTAATGATGTATTCCAGAGTTGTTCTTGCGTCATTTTTCAGGATCTCCTACCCAATTCGAGGTAACATACTTGACCCTCTGATGCGTTACTAAAGCAACCATTTGGAATTTTGCTTGAGCAGGCGTGCCGAGAATGGCGTTGTACGGGGATGGAAGGTTGAGAACCATAAAAGTGATATCCTCGCTTTTGACTGGCGAGTTTGTGGTAGGCTTACTTGACCCTAGGCACGTTATGGTGCATCTCGCTTCTTCTGAAGATATGATCAGGGCTTTGTCTAAGGAATCGCACATGATCCAGAGCAGCATGTATCGATCCTTTCGTTGGTCACCTGATTTTGTATTCAAAAGAGATAGTCCTCGGGTTGCTGTCTGGGTAAAGCTTTATCATCTTCCCTTGCCTTTTTTCACTCCTTCGTATCTTCAACGAATAGGGAATTCGTTTGGTACTTTTCTTAGAGCGGATGATAGAACATTAGCTTTATCACACCCGATGTACGCCCGGATTTGTGTAGAGGTTGATGTCTCCTTAGTTTTGCCTAAGAGGATTTGGTTGGGTACTTCCAAAGAGGATGGTTTTTGGCAAACAATTGAGTTTGAAGGCAATATCGCGTTCTGCGAAGGTTGTGGTCTTCTTGGGCACATCGAGGATGATTGTCGCAAGAAGAGGTATGCTCATATGGATAAAGCAACAGGGGTTAAGAGTAACAATTCCAAGGGGGCTCAACAACAGGATGTTGATATGAAGGAGTTCAGGCCATCGCAAAGAATATGGAAGCCAGTAGATAAGCAGGATAAGGGGCAAGGTTCAGGGTCCAATGCCAAGGATGAAAATGGATATCCACGGGAAGTGGAGACTGTGGATATAACAGATAGCCCTAAGGCGAAATCCAACGAATCTAAGGATAATAATGGAACAAATCTTAATGGAGGGGATAGTAATGTAGGCACAGCTACGGCAGTTAATGAATCGAACGATGCTATACGGAAAGAAAAGGAAACCTACACAGGCGTTACGGTTGATGGTGGTAAAGGGGTTGCCTCTAGCCCAAGTAATGAAGACGTTAATAATGTAGGCTCTAATATGGCCGGAAAGAGTAACATTGCGAAGGAGTGTGATAAGGATGAGCCCATAGTGACGGATGGCGGAGTACCGATGAATAAGGAAGATGGTTCCAATGTATCGAAGGAAGATGTGTCCAGTGTATCGAAGGACAATGTAGGGGCGGACGCTAATGACATTAACAGTACGGGATTATTTTGCAACTCATTTGCGGCTCTAGCTGATTTGGAGGAATTATGTGAGGAAGAGATAAAGATGACAAAATGTCAATCGAATGATGGTTATGAGAAGAAGACTCGATCGAAGATTACGAGATCGGCATCTTTTGATGATTGTCGGGATTTTCCAGCCTCATCGGAAACTACAAAGGAATTTCAGAAGTATTGCCAGAAGTTGAATAAGAAGTGCAAGAACAAGGCCTTCTTAAAAAAGAATAAGCGTGCTACTAGGGCGTCGAAACACGCTCACAATTCTTCTTCCTAATTTTTTTATGGCTGTTATTATATGGAATGCTAGAGGTGTGGGTAACAAAGATACTGTGTCTCACTTGAAATCTCTTGTTCGTCAACATAGGCCGCTAGTATGTTGTATTTTAGAGCCCAAATTATCGGGTTCTAGGTTGCGTAAATTGGCCAAACGTCTTCGGTTTAAGAACAATTTGCATGGGAATCCTGATAATACGCATATATGGCTGTTGTGGAGTGATTGTGTTCAAACTAATGTTCTTTCTATATCCAGCCAACAGATTACTGTTAGACTTAATTTTCAGAATGGAACGAAGTGTGTCTCCTCCTTTGTATATGCCAAGTGCAACCGTATTGACAGACAGGTTTTGTGGCAGGAGTTATGGGATATCGGTGATAATTATTTGGAGCCATGGGTAGTGTTGGGTGATTTTAATATTATCTCTCAATCACAGGAAAAACTAGGAGGGGATCAATGTGACTTTCCTAGCATGGGAGACTTTAATTATTTCATGCAACGGGCAGGTTTAGATGATGCGGGTTTTGAAGGCAGTATGTATACGTGGTGTAACAATCAGGATGGGCTAGCTCGTATTTGGCAACGGCTTGATAGAGTTTTGGTTAATGGGTTTTATAAAGCTTCTTTCCCCGATCTAAAGGTTCAACATCTAAGCCGGGTCTTCTCTGATCATTCTCCTCTATTGGTAGAGGCTTTTGATACTCATAAACGCATGAGTGGTTTTAGATTTCAGCGATTCTGGATGGATCATTCGGACTTTCTGGATTTTGTTAAAATAAATTGGAGTCTTCCTTGCCGTGGATCTGCTCTCAGCATTCTACATCAAAAACTATCTCATCTTCGTAGTAAGTTGCGGGATTGGAATTGGTCAGTATTCGGGAATGTTTATAGAATGATTGATGGTTTACAGGATGATGTTATGCGTTATGAAATGAGTCTTCAAGGGGCTTGGGATGATAATGTAAATGTTCAATTGATCAATGCGAAAAACGAACTTTGCAAGGCTGTTTCTTGGTCGGATGAGCTGATGCAACAAAAAGCTCGCTCAGTGGCTGTCTGATGGAGATCGTAATACTTCGTATTTTCATGCTAATCTTAAGGATAGGGCCCAACATAATGTAGTCAGAATTAAAGCTGGAGATGGGAGTTGGTGTACTGATAATACGAGGATTGGGGAAGTAGCTGTGCAATATTTTTCGGAGCTTTTTTCTTCTACTCGTCCTGATCGTAATGAATCTCTCTTTTCTCGGTATCCTCGTAGCATTAGTGACCAAGAGAATAATACTTTCAAAGCCCTTCCTGCTGAAGAAGAAATTTGGGCAGCAGTTAAGGGTCTTAATCCGGATAGTGCCCCTGGACCGGATGGTTTTACGGGCTGGTTCTTCCAGGGTTGCTGGTCAATCATCAAACAAAATATCATTGAGGCTATTCAAGACTTCTTCAAGGGTGGTGTGTTGCCTAGAGGTTTGTCTGCTACTACTGTAGTGCTTATTCCTAAAGTTGATAAGCCGGAAGGTTTGGGGGATCTTCGGCCGATTAGTTTGTGTAATTTCTCATGTAAAATAATATCTCGCATTTTGGCGTCTAGGCTTGCTGGGTTTCTTCCCTCTCTTATTTCGTTGGAACAGGCGGGATTTGTTAAGGGTAGGAGTATTCAAGATAACATTGTTTTGGCTCATGAATTAGTTCAATGCATTGATAAGAAAGTTCGTGGGAGTAATGTGATGTTTAAACTGGATATGTCTAAAGCATATGACCGTTTGGAGTGGAGTTTCTTGTTGCGTGCCATGCAAGCCTTTGGATTCGACGAGGTCAGTTGTGACTTGGTTTATCGAATGGTTAGCAATATATGGTATTCTTTACGCATCAATGGAGAGTCGTTTGGTTTTTTCCAATCTTCTAGAGGGGTGCGTCAGGGAGATCCGTTGTCCCCGCTTCTTTTTGTGATGGCACAAGAGATTCTAAGTTTTAACATTAATAAGGCTATCACGGAGGGCTCTATTCTTCCTTATAGACATGGTGTGGGCAGGTTGCTTGTTTCTCACTTACTTTATGCGGATGATATGTTAATCTTTTGCAATGGAAGCAATCTATCGATTAATGGTCTGAGACGAGTTGTGACGGATTATGAGAAAGCATCGGGTCAGCTTATTAACCTGGCCAAAAGTGGGTTTGTCATTTCTCGACAGTGTCCTCGGCGAAGGATCCAGAACATTGAGACTTGGTCTGGTTGTAAGTTCAGACGGTTTCCTACCAAATATTTGGGGCTGCCTCTTTTTAAGGGGCGTGTGAAAACGGCTTATTTGGAAGATATTGAGAACCGTTTTCTTTCTCGTATCAATGGTTGGAAAGCTAAATTATTATCGTTCGGGGCTAAGATTATTCTTATAAAATCGGTCTTTGTGTAGTATGCTTTTTTGCTCTAGCTGCCTTGAAACTCCCGAAGCAATTCATACATCGGCTGGAACGTCATATGGCTGCGTTTCTTTGGAGTTCTGTGGGAGAATCCCGTGCTCACTGGATATCATGGGATAAGGTTTGTCGTCCGATTTGTGAAGGTGGGTTAGGCATACGGCCGCTTGTTCAGGTGATGGGTTCTTTACATGCCAAACTAGCGTGGAATGTATTGCAAGGATCGAGTCTTTGGGCGCGATACGCTAGAGCCAAATACGAAACAGATTCTGGGTTCGGTCTTTCTGGCAATGCGTCTCATATTTGGAAGGCAGTAATGGATCACTTACCTCGCCTGATAGAGCATAGTCAATGGCTTGTGGGCAAGGGTGATATCTCATTTTGGAATGCTAATTGGTGTGGAACTGTTTTGATTGGTCCTAGACCTGTGGATTGTTCTCTTAAAATAAAGGATGCGATTTCCATTACGCGGATCTGCTTCCTCTCATTCCGTCGAGGCATGAGAATATTAGGAGTGTTCATACGGATGAGGCTGCTCCGCATTTCGCATCTGTACATTGTCAAAAGATGGCCAGTTTTCTACTGCTTTATATTGGAAGAAATTTCGTGTGCATGGGCAGAAGATTGCTTGGGCAGAAAAGGTTTGGCAACCGTGGATTCCGACTCGTATGAGTGGTTTTCTTTGGAAGATGGTTCATCGAGCTGTTCCAGTGGATGTTGCTCTTCAAAGATATAGAATTCCTATGGCCTCTAAATGTCGTTGCTGCCATAGGTCGGATCGTGAAACTTTGGAACATCTGTTATTAGATTCGAGATTGCTCGTGTTATTTGGAATTATTTCGCTCGTCCTATGAACCTGGTTGATCGGTTTACTTCCATACAACACTTAATAAATTCCTGGATATCTCCGGCGTCGGTTCGGAATCAAATTGGGGCTAGCAAAATTGGTTTATATGTTCTTATTTGCTGGGAGATCTGGAAGGCTCGCTGTTCAGCAACATTTGATAATATTCCCATGTCCAGTGCGACCATTAAAGATCGGGTTATGATTGGCCTTAGCGATATGATGGCATTGTTTTCTCCAAAATCAGACAGTGCGAATATTCATAAGATTGCTATGCAAACTCTTCACATTGGGATTAAGAAGGTTGGGTTCAAACGTGGTCAGTGGCTGCGATGGGAAGCTCCTTCGAAGGATTGTTTTAAACTCAATACAGATGGATAATCGATGGAGGGCCGATGTTCTGGGGGAGGGATTATTCGCAGTCATGATGGCTTGATGGTGGCTGCTTTCTCTAGTAATTATGGTGCATGATCGAATACGATGGCAGAGATCTTGGCCCTTCGGGATGGCCTCCGGTTATGTAGGGATTTGGGCCTTTCGCATGTTTCAGTGGAATCAAATTCTTTGGTGGCAGTTAAAGGTATAACAAGTATGCAGAAAGTTCCATGGCATTATGTTTATTATATTAGGGAGTGTCGTAGTTTACTTGGCAGTTTTGGTATATCTCATGTTTTTCTGGAACAAAATCGAGTGGCTGATAGACTGGCGTTCTGTGGTTCGTCTCATGTTGGTTTACTTGTTTATCATTCTAGATTATCTCTTCCTGCTCCGGTGCATAAGGCCATGCGCTTAGATGATGCTGGGTTATTTTCCTTTAGGAAGTAATGTTTGTAGGCTTTTGCCATTCCTTGAGGTCAGGCTCCTTTGTCCCCCCTGTTGTTGGGTAAGGCTGGTTGTCCCCCTCCTTTTGTATTTATTGTTTTATTTAATAAAATCTGCGCAGGTGCCGCCCTGCTTTAATTTAAAAAAAAAATCCTTCTAGCTGGATTTGGGTTGGGGTCAAGCTGGAGTTGCTAAGCC
Source organism: Codonopsis lanceolata (assembly GCA_013146195.2). NCBI lineage: Eukaryota > Viridiplantae > Streptophyta > Magnoliopsida > Asterales > Campanulaceae > Codonopsis > Codonopsis lanceolata. Next base: position 174,516,236 of record CM028378.1, read on the forward strand.
CTAGTGATTGAAAGCACTTATAGTGTAACACGTCATTGGCTGCTCCTGTGTCTACCAATACTCTTTTGACGTAGCTATCATAGATTCCGACTTGTAGTGTCAGCGGTTGATGTCGAGCTATTGCATTGGTTTCTAGCTCGGCTTCCCGGAACATGATCTCGCGCTCAACCACCATGTCTAACAGAGAATCAACTGAATAAGTCAGACAGTTAATGGTATTTTTTAGTTGCGAGATGCTAGGGACCTCCTGCCGAACGGTGTTGATTACAGGCCTGCCATTCTGGCGGTTGTCGCATCCAGGAGCCCTAAGTCCTGGAGTGCGATTGTTTGGCTCCCTTCTTTCAAACCTTCGGTCCCCTTCATTGATTATCCTCTATATGGTTCGTTTTAACTGGATGCATTCTCCTGCTAGTTGTCCTACATCATTGTGGAAGACGCATCACTTCCTTTGGTCTCTATTCTCGATAGGTGACCTCAGTGGCCAAGGTGGAGTGATCTTATCTTCCGAGAGAATTACGTTCATTACGTGTTCTCTCGAAGCATTCAGAGGGTTGAGTTCTTCTAATTCAATATCCAGTTTAAGGCCTCTACTCCCCCCGACGGACCTACTTCCTTGGTCCACTCTTCGGTTCTCCTCCTAATTCGATCTCGCCGGTTGAACTCTTTCTCTGTCTTGGCCTCGGCAGCCCTTATTCCTTCCCGACGGCTGTCCGTCTGTGCTGGTTAATCATGAGGAAGCTTTGGTCGAGTACTTGTAGACACCCCAATTTCGTACCCATGGTATGTAACATTGACATGCGATATCAAGACCTGTTAAAACTTAACAAATGTCAAGTTACATGGTTTAAAAATGGCAAAAGACAAAGCAGGATGCGTAAAACAGTGAAATGCAGGGGCCAAAGTGTCAAAAAGAGGCCAAAGATTGGAGCACAGGCACTGCCACAAAGCAACACTGGCGCGGCGCCCAGCATGCATGGTGTCCGCGCCAGGACCCTCAAATAGTGCCCCCATCTTAACGCATTGCACAAATTCTCAAGCACGCAGTACAAGCTGGTGAAGCACAAGATGAAATTCACAAATGCCAGCGGTGTCCCTCCTCGCACCTATAAATAAAGGTGTCCGGCTTCGCTTTTAGGGACGAGAATCTTCTCACAAAAACTCTATGCGTTTATTTTATGCAGATAGAAGAGCGATCGTGAGGTAGTGAGTGCCCCCTCCTATAAAGCTTCGAAACTCTGCCAAATCTCCTCCAAACTCAAAACCAACCGGTTAAAGTAAGCCTTAACCCCCAGCTAGGTTTCCACCCTTTTTCCTCGGTCCAAAAATCTCAAAAAGAGCAATTGCTCTGCCCGAGTGAAAAGGCCAAATCCGCCAGAAGCAAGCAGTTGTTCTGCCTGATTTCTGCCAGCAGCAAGCAAACAACAGCAAAACGCAAGCAGTTTCTCCGCTCGTTTGACGGTGCCCAGAAGCAACCTTCGGAAGCAGTCATCTTACCCGAACCACAGCAGCAGCAGCAAAAAGACTCCCTATCCCGGTAGGACAGAGCGAGCACACCAACGCTCTTAAAGGTGAGCCTTTTAGAGTTTATTTTATAAAAAAACTATTTTCCATCCAGCCCAATGTAAAAATATAAGCTGTTATGCTGCCCGGATTTATTTAAAAAATAGCATTAAAAAAAGCTATTATTATGGCCAAATATTTTTAAATATATTTGTAATTATTTGAAGGAAGCGGCTGCAAGTCCGTAAATAATGTAGATGCAGATATATTTGTTTTTTTAATGCTTTATTTATTTGCTAGAAAAATATAACAAAAAAGCATACTTTAGCCAAAAACTGTTTTTTAAGACCGAAAGGGCGAGTTGGGTGCCTAGCACCTTCCCAGCTCGTAACTTAGCCTCCGAACCCATTTTTTTGCAATCTCTGGTTTATTTTTGGTTTTTCTTTGTTTTCTCCTTAAAATAAAGATGGCGACTTTGTCAAAACATTTTGGATCACAGTGGGACCCCGCAACATCCTTTCTTGCACTTTTCCGTTTTCCTCTACACAAGGGAGAATGGGAATGAAAGGATGATGTATTCCTGCATCCTAGTATCCCCTAAACAAGGGATAACTTGATACAGAAAACTCAAAGCACTCATAGCGATCCAAAATAGGTCTTAAGGCAATTTTCTTAAAATCCATAATGAGGTAGGGCGTGTTCCCACGCGCTCTCGCAACATTCTTTTTTGCACTTTTCCGTTTTCCCCTAAAAAAGGGATGGCGGGAATGAAAGGGTGATGCATTTTCTGTACCTTATTTTTCCCTAAACAAGGGAGTGTGAGATACGGAGAAATCAAAGCTCTCATAATGGATCAAAAATCACTAAAGTGACCGACGCATATTCAACGCGCTTTTTGACAACATCCTTTCCGCATTTTTAATTTCGCTTTCCCCTTGACAAGGGAGGGTGGAATGGAAAGCGTGATGTCCTTCCGCACGTCGCGTTCCCCTAGAAAAGGGCGCGCGGGGTGCGGGAGAATCCGGGGCACCCACAGTGCTGCGTCGTGGCTATCTTGAGCTCGTCGCCGTCCAACAACATTATTCTTTGTGTATCCAGAGACATTTCGCCAATCGTCTTTCACGATCTCATCAAGAGTTCAGATCTGCAGTTGCCCTTTTGGAGGCCTACCCCGAAGTACATTCTGACCGACGCGTCTGGAATATCTGGGATCTGAGCTAGGATCTCTTTGAACCTTGTCATGTAGGATAGAACCAACTCTCCATATTCCCCATTTTACGCTGCACAGGTCAGTTTCACTTTTGGGCAGGGCGCTAGCCGATGCAAATTTTAACAGGAAGGTTGTCCTAAAGTCTTCCTAGCAGGTAATGGAATCATGTGGGAGTCCATTGTACCATTGTTGTGCCTGCTTTTTTAATGTTCCAACGAAGATAAGGCACCATATGTCGTCTAGCTTGGTTGCAATCATCATTTTCAGCTTGAAACCCAACATATGGTTATTGTAGTTCCGTCATAATCATCAAAGCTAGGGATTTTTACTTTGGCCAACACGATCACTTCACTAATGCGCTTTGTGAAAGGTCCCCCGATCTTTGTCGTGCTCGTGATCATTCCACTACTCTGTCTCGCGTTTATCTTCTCAATCCATGCCCTTATCTCGGCGTCCGTTACTGGCTTGTTGTTGGGTGTCAAGCCTACGACTAGGGGCGGCATGGCGATTACTTGGGCTGAGATGAGAGCTTCCTCACGACCATGCAATTTGGTTAGCTGGTGAGAGGGCTGGACCGCCAGAGTCTGGCTTCTGTTGGTGGATGTATGAAGGAGCGATTCGCCTTGCTCGCTAATCCTCCATTTCATGGGGAAACTATAGCCGCACATGTACATTTAACTTTGTTCCATGGGCCATAACCCTCCTACCAAGTCTCGCCTTTACGTTGGTGGCAGATTTGGCAGCTGGTTTGGGTTGTCTTGCCGGCCTTATCCTTTTGCCAGACTGTGTTCTAGCGAGTTGGAGACGAGCTATGCATATTGACTACAGGAACATGCTTCAGGCTTTTCGCTACCTATTGCAGCTCGTGCATTTTAGCCTCTACTTGTTGGATCTGGACGAGAAGAGCATGTTGATGCTCCCAATAGGTGTACTCCATTTTTCATTTGCTCTTGTGTCATGGGGGCCTTCAGTTTTTTGATGGGTTGCTTGCCCCATCCACGCCTTCTGACGAGTTGATGTCAATGAAATAATCGTCATCCCTGTATGCTCCCTGGGTACTTTGCTCTTGCCCTTGGATAGCTGTTTGGCCAGCGCAAGTCTCCTTTGAGCCCTTATCGACAGTTCGGGTACCAAGGTGATAAAGTCTTGTCTCGTTAGGGAGACAGGCCATGCGCCACCCTTTCCCTCGTCCTTTCCGAAAGGCTTGTTTTCCGGTATGACTGATGCAACTGGAGTTATATTTCTGGAAGTTTGCCTCTTAGATTTCACCATTTTTCGTTGTAAAGGATAGAGTACAACCAAGAAAATAGACGTTTCCCAGCAACGGAACCAAACTGATCACGCCAGATTTGTGGTGACCTTGTCTTTTGTCCACATAGTCAACGATGATGGTGAGCTGGAAGGTGACGTGGATACGAATGAACTCCGTCCTGCAAAGATGAACAACGCTGTTAAGGAGTCGAGGGTGGCCCGACTCTAACCCTCCGGTGTAATGATGAGATTACGGGTGATACGAATTGCAGTTAATGTAGTGTATTAAGGAGCTTTTTTATGGCTTTTCACCGGAATCAATGTTGTATGTTCTTTATGGATATCTATTTTGGCTTGAGAAATACCTATAGTGAATGTCTCATATTTATACCTAAATGGACTGTGAGGTGGCGTTTTTCTATTCATGAGCATGTTGCGGCTTCTCATATTTCTATTAAAGACTTTTACTTTTATTACCAACTAGTTTTACACCCGTGCGTTAAACGCACGGACAAAAATCTTTTTTTATTAAATAATATTCAAGTAAAATTAAGAAACAAATCAAATTTGAAAGAATAAAATAAGAAAAGTAATGTTGGAGACAAGTAATTAAAAAAATACATCATTTTATTGAAAATATCATAGATTTTGAAAAATTTCCTTGTACACAACATTTGTTGTTTTATTTGTTGGCTTTCCATCTTCATCGGATATTAATATCTTCAAGCCAGAACGGTTTGTTATCCTAGAAATTGCGACATACAATTGGCCATGGCTAAACATCGGCTTCTTCAAGAAGATTCCTACATGCGAAAGTAATTGACCTTGACTTTTGTTAATTGTCATGGCTTACGATACTACTAATGGAAATTGTTTTCTCTGGAACTTGAAAGACAGCCTCACATCTGATGGGGACAATGACATTCTTGGAATAAACACTTTGTCTCCAACATTGCTTCCATTCATAATTTTTGCTTCAACAACGTGATTCCCAAGCTTGGTGATGATTAGTCTTGTTCCATTACACAACCCTGCAGCATGGTCAATGTTTCTGAAAAACATCACCGGAACACCAATTTTAAGTGTTAATTCATGGCTAGGCAATCCTGAACACTTTATATTATTCAAAAACTTTGTAGAATGAATATCGTCAAACAAACTTCTGTTGTTCTCTACCCTACACATAGAATCTGAACTCAAATATGTTCTTCCGTCTAAGTGATTGTTAGAAATCATGTACTCATTTATGGTGTCAACAACATCAAGCGTTGAGGCAAGTATAGCTCTTCCTTGCAAATATGACACATCATCAAAAGACTCCAAAAATGATGGATATGTACTTTCAACCATTGACTGGATCAAATTATCTTATACATTAACCAAAAGATCATTTGGAACTTCTATTGCTGCAACACCATCATTTTCACCACCATATGTACCGTCTCCAACACTTAAAATCCACTCAGAAAATGCCTTCAACTCGAGACCGCTTTTGTTGTTGGCAAGAGCTTGTAGTCTCATGTTTTTTGTAAGTCTTAAAACTTTGCAATGCGTCCATAAATAAGAAGAGTTAATGGTCGTCATGACAATATCTTGCCTACTCCCTTTCGGTATAACCAACAGGATTTGGCGAAAATCTCCACCAAAAACAATAGTTTTGCCTCCAAATAGCTGATTGAAACTATCAGGATTTTTGAACCTCATTATATCCCTCAAGGTTCTGTCGAGAGCTTCAAAACAATACATGTGCACCATAGGTGCCTCATCCCAAATTATTAGCTTTGTTCTCACTATTAGCTCTGCAAGTGGACTACCTTGTTTGATGTTGCATGTTGAGTCTTCATTTAAAGTTAAAGGAATGGCAAATCGTGAATGTCCTGTTCTGCCGTTGGGTAATAAAAGAGACACAATACCACTTGATGTTACATTCAATACTATTTCACCCTTTGATCTTAAAGCAGCCGAAAGTGTTTTCCAGACGAATGTTTTTCCAGTCCCACCGCAACCATAAATGAAATAAAGACCTCCATTACCACTTTCAACAACATCCATAATTGTGGTGTAAACATTCTTTTGTTGTTCTGTACACATTTGTAACAACTTATTGTGTTCGTTGGCCAACGAACTTCTGTCATACATCATGTCATCGCTTATGAGTCGATTATCAAATATTGAGGCATCAACATCATTTAGATACGACATCTCAGGGAAATCAGACAAACTCTTAGCTCTGCTTCGCAATGTTTTTTCAATCTCCAATAATGTTAAATTTTGAATTTCTTCCTCACTTAATTGTAATCCTAAAAAGTTAAGAAAGACAAACAATGATTAGAGATATACAGATTAGAAGATGATATAAAAATGATAAATTCTAAAAAAATCCAATGAAAAAAAGTAAAACCTTCATGTCCTAATATATGTCTGCGCATGCAGATGATGTCATCCGACAAATACTTCCAACATGACTGCCATACGAACTCGGGTCGTGACATAGACCCTGACATCAACAATGTTGTAAAAAGACTCCTAAGAGAATGTGCGGAGCCCCATTGATCGACTTGCTTCAATAATACCGTCTATATACTCCTTGTCGTCGTCCAGCAAGCCGAGTGCACAGCAAGCATCCCTGAAAGAGTTGTACTGAACATCGTTGATACGTCTAATATCCTCAAACGATGTTGGTCCGCGTACCACATTCAACAAAGTTCTCAAATAATACATTTCTCCTTGCCCAGGTGGAACATAAAAAATGCGGCCTATAGAGAAACCCTCTTTTCTTGGTTGCCACTCCCTTTTGGTAGACTTCCAAATAAATTCTTTGGAAAATTCTGCATACGTCAAATTTCTTGTTATCTCGTATTTCTTGTTTGCATCCATCCATGTTGTAAACATACTTTGTCTGACTGTTGGACGATTAAGAACTTCATCAATTTGATCGTTATCTGAAAATATTATTCTCTGCTCATTAAAGAGATGGAAAGACAATCGTTCAACTGGAGGATCCCTGTAATGGATATTATAACCCAACAATCTCCAGGTAGCTTCACAAGGTGAAACATATCTGCAATCTAAGTAATTCTTTATCTCATCAACTGGTTCTTTGGTTGTATCGTTACCAGAGGTTTGATAAAACCTTGCAATCACCCTATCATGACCTTTGTTCACATACTTGAAAAGATACTTAATTGATCGTTCTTGATTACACCATTAAATATCCTCATTATAAAAAAAGTAAAATGGTAAGAGTACCTTGAAACGTCTTCACCTTGCATAACTGCAACAACACAACCAATAGATCGTTGGTTGAGGTTTCAATATGAGTTAGTATTTCTTCCGCATAGGATCCCCACAAGGTGCATTTTAGTTTCCTTTTTCTGGATACATCAAAACATGAATATATAATTTAACAAAGTTGTATACTTTTTTTTTGTTTCAAGTTAATAGAATTACAAAACATACTCTATGTCCTCTAGCTCAATGTCAATATATTTAGTATTGTACCTAGAACGATATTTTAGCGCACCTTTCCCCACAACTTTGCCTATGACATCTATATTTGAAAAGAATATGTTGCATATTAAAAAAATAAGTATGACTAAAGTAAAGGAAGGCAATCAATCAAGTATAGTAGGAAAAGCACTCACCTAGTAAAACAACATCTTCAACCTTTTGAATTGATAAAATTTCTGGAAATGTTGTAATTTTGAACATTGTTTTTGGAAAATTCTTGTCTCCAATTGTAAACACTTCAGTTGTATGTATAAACTCCAACTTATATTTGTTAGCTGTGATTCTAAATTTTCCAAGGTTATCTATCACGCACACATTTGATACATAATATAAACGTTGTTCGTGAAATTTTGATTCAAACTGTTTGATTAATGACTTCTTAATTGTTGCATGAATCCTTTCACCCTGTCATTTAGAAATAGTAGTTAAATTCTCTTTCCAACATCAAATTTACAATAACAGTAGTAAAAAATATAAGATGAATATCTGAATGAATATATAACTAGTTTTATACCCATGCGTTAAACGCACGGACATATATATTTTTCAATCAAATTATACTCAGTTAAATTATAATCAAACAAAATGAAGACAAAAAAAACAAAACTAAAAGAAGAGATTATTTCAATGAATAGAAAAATATCATTTGATTAAAAATTAATATGAAAATAAAGAAATATATGTGTCTGTTGATTAACAATATTAATAAAATAAATAAATTGGAATAACTGCAATTTATGAAAAATAAATAAATAATTAAAATGAAAATACAAAAAAATGTGTATCACATTGTATGGATTTTCAGTAGCGATACGTCGATTTGGATTCACGATGCATTAATTTAGAATCGCAATGCATCGCTATGAATTGAAAATAGATCAGTTTGAACGTGAGGCGTCGATTTAAAATCGTGATGCACTACTATGGAATGAGAATGACAATTACACAATTTTGAATCATGCATGACAATGTATGAACTGATGCTTATCGCAAGCATGTCCGATTCATTAAAGGTATACTTGTCCTTTCATATCAAAAATGTTTTTTTTTCGATTAAAAAAGTATAGTGGACAGCAGTTGAATATCTGTCAAAAGAGACTGGCCCAATTTTCACCATATTCTTTTCAAACCCTTAAAAGACAAAAAAATATAAATGGGTCTGACGTGTTCATAACCCGACACATATTAATTAAATGACAAAACTTACTCTAAACAAATTTAATTGATGGTGATCGATTGAAAATTGACTCAAATAATTCTATTTGTACTGATTTAAGTCTGTTTATGGCTTATTTCAATATCAATAATCAATAACAATTACAAAGACAAATTTAATCTCTTGGCTTTGTTATTTCGCTCCACTTACGGATATTAAAACGACATGATTTTAGAGTATATATATATATATTAAAAACTCTTATCTTGAGTCTCGCTACCTCTTGTCATGATATTTATTCCAGCAATCTTGCTCTCTCACCGAAGAAAAAACAAACTATTAACCCAACTTATGGAACCAAGTCCCATTTTAGTTTTTCTTCTTCACTCCTTTTACTCATTATCCCTCTCTCCATTCTCTATCCTCTAAAATATAGAACTCTATAAAAGGGGATCATCAAGGTAACTTTCCAACTAAGATTACTTGGGCACTCTATAATTTGTTGGAAATCTAATTACTTTTCGAACACAACGACAAATCAATTCGTTCATGATTAAATGGTCGGGTTTTTATTTTTTTAAAGAGAGGTAACTTTGCACTTCCGAAACATTTCCTCTTTGTTAGAGGAAAAATAATGTTGTAATATTGTTTGTTTCGTTTTGTTATTTACCATTATATAGTTCTTGTTACTTGAAGTATTTGTTAAATTTTATTTATTTCAAATCGATATATTTTTTAGATCTGTCAGTCATTTATAATTAATCATGTACATTCGTGTTTTAGATGAACTTTTGATGATTTTTAAATTTTGAATATGATGAAATGGACAACAAAATTTTAAATCTATATATTTTTGTTGGTCAGTCATATATTTAATATCAATAATGAGTATTTGTAATTTTGTTCATAATATTTCTTTTAAGAATTTTGATCCGATCAAATAGACAAAAAATTCATAAATAAAATCATATATATATATATATATATATATATATATATATATATATATATATATATATATATATATATATACATACATACATACACAAATTAGTCATTCAGTAAAAAAAAAGTCATTCAGTTAGAATTAATTGTGAGTATTTGTGATTCCTTTCAGTGAAATTTCTTGCGCAAAGTCATCCATGATTTTTGTAACGTTTATTTGGCAACAATGGAAAACTAATGGTTGTATGCATAAAAGGTGGTGTTTGGATAACAAAGCAATGAATGCAATGGTTCTAGTTCCTAGGCTCTAGTTTCAAGGAGTTATAGGTATTTAAATTTGTATTATTTAATTATAGGATTCATTAAATGTTTGTTATAAATAGGGGTTACTATTTTAGGGATGCAAATTTTGGCAGGAAATTACTATTTTTAGACTACCTAGGCTTTATATATATATAGATATAACCAGAATAATTAAAATTTGATGATGGTTTTTTTTTACTTACCTCTACGTTTACAAACATCAATTGCATACATGGTGGCAATTTAAATTGATTTTCGGTTGGGATTAACCATTTCCTTGTCAGTCTTACTTTCAGGTTCCAGTCGGATCTTTGTTTGCGGATGTCGCTTAGGACGGTTGTTATAAAAGCCATAATATTGATGTAAATATTTTGATTGAGGACTAATTTTTTCTTGTAAAAATTTTTGTGAGCAAATGCAAATATCCACAAGACTTTATATAGATGATGACGGAAAGTTAAAGTGGCAACTTGAATTATATGCTTAGAATTTAATAGTGGGTGCTGAGAATTTGGATATTATGAGAATTTCAACCATTTTTGTGTATAATAACAACAATGTATGATAACAGTGATATATTTTGAGCCGTCAGAATTGACCTTGAACAGCAAATGACTTCACCATAATCTGTTTGAATTCCAACCGTGTAGAATGTCACATGTGAGTTTCTATTTTTGGAATGCAATTTAGGCGGGGAAAAAACATTGTTGTTATTATATATATATATATATATATATAGATAAAAGATATGTATCTCACATTGTTTAAAAATAAATGTTGGTTTAAAAAGTCTTTAAATTAAAGATTTTTTATTACAAAGAAAATAGATGCATGTATCTCACATTGGTTACAAAGTATTCTACTATTATTATCAATAGAAGAGATGATCCCACATTGGCTAGAAATTAATGTTGGTTTTAAAAATATTATTATTACCAATAGAAGAGATGTATCATACATTGATTAGGGGGTAATGTTGGTTTTCAAAATCTTTAGATATAAGACTTTTACTATTATTACTCATAGATGGTGTATATCTCACATTGATTAGAAAATGATGTTGATTTTAATTTTAAATAAAACTTTTACTATTATTACTAATAGAAAAAATATCTTACATTGGTTAAAAAGTGACGTTTGTTTTAAAAGTATTTAGATAAAAAAAACTTCTACTTTTATCATCAATATAAGAGAAGAGATTTATCCACATTGTTTTGAAAAATATGTTGGTTATAAATTTGTTAAGATAAAAGACTTCTATTGTTATTACCAAATGAAATGTATCCCACATTGGTTTGAGAATGATGATGATTTTAAAAGTCTACCATTATTACCAATAGAAGAGAAGTATTTCACATTAGTTGGAAAAGTAATATTGATTTAAAAAGTTTTTAGATGATGTATTTCACACTAGTTATAAAGAGATGTATCTCATATTATTTAGAAATGAGTATTAGTTATAAAAGTCATTACATAAAGGCATTTTTATGTTATTACTCATAGAAAAGATGTATTTCACATTATTTAGGAAAGTATATTAGTTAAAAAATCTTTAGATAAAAAATTATTACTCGTATTATTACTAATTGAAAATATGTATACTACATGGTTAGAAAGTGATGTTTGTTTTAAATGTTTTTAGATAAAATACTTAAACATGCATTACCAATTGAAATAGAAAATAAATATCTCATATTGTTTAAAATTGAATAATGATTTTAAAATTTTTAACCAAAAGACTTCTGCTATTATTATCAAGTTAGATGTTAGCTTTAAAAGTATTTAGATAAAAGATTTTACTATTATTATCAATACAGAGTATGCATCTCACGTTAGTTAGAAACTTATGTTAATTTTAAAAGTATTTAGATAAAAAAATGTTTAATATTAGTAACAATAGAAAACAAAATTATTATAATTATGGAAGAGTTTAACAATCCAATTATAATGTGTAAAAGTTATATTATTATTACAAAAAAAATTATATCTCATATTGTACCCGTGCGAAGCATGAGCTAAATAACTATTATATAGAAACTGGTTTTACATCCGTGCATTAAATGCACATCCATACATCTCTTTTAATTAAATTATACTAAAATAAATGAAGATTATAAACAAAATTAAAAAATAAAGAAAAAAACATGATGAAAGAAACAAATTATATCCGTATAATTGATATCATTTAATCAATTATTTTATGAATTGTTTAAGTCATTTTCTCGTTCATAATTTTCTAGAGTTTAATAATTGATATTTTTTGTTATTAAAATTTAGGATCTTAAATAGTATAAATAGTAGTTCAGATGTATATTCTTCTCTATTTAACATATAGATTTATTAAATATTTATAATTTGTGGTTGATATCTATTACTATGATTTAATCGTATATATTCCTATGGTTTACCAATAAGTTATAATTAAATGAAGTTATTTACAAAAATAAATTTTGTTTTGATATTATAATTTCAGATACGTTGAAAGAGACATAAAAGTCTCAAATACAGACAAGTCATATATGAAGATTTTCATAGCAGACTTTTTATAATTAATTGTGGTTATATTTTATTTTGTAATCACATGTATTCAATGAACTTTTATAACATATTTGTTCTTATTCCAATGTTATTTGTCTATTTTAATTAATTAGTAAATTAAGTATGCAATCAAAAGATAATTGTATTTACATATTTTCAATTGGTAACTACTCTTATTAAATACTACCACATAGAAACTCGGTATTTTATATCACATGTGCATATTTACATATTTTCAATAAATCTTGAGAGTTATGTAATCAATTAATGAGATTTATGTTCTCAATACATGCTAACTACTGTATAATAATACTCAAAGATGACTTTGCAAACGCAAGCTTCAGCCTTGAACGTCTTTTGAGCTTGTTTTTGTTTTTGTTTTTGTTTGTGTTATTTATTTATTATTATTTTTGAAGCTACACCGGTGACTACAAACTACAAAGGGCCTGTTTAATTTAACTTATTGATATGTGCTGATGACTTATTACTTATAACTAATAACTTATTACTTATAACTTATGACTGATGACTAATAACTGGTGATGTTTGATTTAACTTTTTAAAAGTATTGATTAGCTTTCATAAGTTAGTGTGTGTATTTGATTAATAAGTTGAAATAGTGCTGAAAGCAAATATAAAGACTAAAATAGCATCATCACAAAATGTGATTTATATTATTATTATTATTATTATTATTATTATTATTATTATTATTATTATTACTATTACTTGTTAATTTTAGTATATATTTTATTATATTAATAATATTATTTATGTTATTTATATTATTATTATTGATTTTATTATTATTAATATTATATTTTATTATTATAATATTGATTTTAATATTACTTTTATTATTATTATTATTACAATTATTTTTACTATATTATTATTAATATTACTTATTATTATTATTAGTAATAATAATTATTATTATTATTATTGTTATTATTATATTTATCATTATTAATACTATATCTATTATTTTTATTATTATTTAACAATTATCATTATTCATATTATTATTTATTAATATTATTATAATTCCTTTTATTATTATTATTTATAATAATAATAATAATAATTATTATTATTAGTTTTTGTTTTTATTATTATTATAGTCTTACATGTGTTTTAAGTGGCTTGTACATGACTTATGACTTATCTTACCATAAGTGAAATCAAATGCTTCAAACATGCCGAAAGTACAACCGTTTTGAGGTAACGAAGAGTTGCATACTTATAAGAGTTAAATGTCATATATATACGCATAACTCTACAATAACTTTTAATTTTTCCTTCCTAGTAAACCATCATAAAAGTTGTTGCAAAGAAAATAAACATAGTGACGTTATTGGGAAGATAAATTTTGTTTTAAAATTTTATTCGAACCTCATATATCACACTTTGGGAAGAGGAACTGATGAGAAAATTAATTCATGAAGAGCACATAATAATTATATGGGAGAGACTATTTCAATTACAAAATTTACTTATCCACTACTTTTATCTAAATTTAAGATTTCTAGACAAAAGTACCATTTACTCAATATATAAAAAGATTTCATTTTTAGATATTTAGTAAATCTTTTGAAAATATGTTTGAAAATATTTTTGGGTGTTTGACAAACGTATGTAAAATATTACGAAAAACAATATATGAATATATACAAAAATATATATTATAATATTAATATCCATATTGAATATAAAATAGTATTAAACTTAAAGTAATTTTTCTTTACTAACCCTCAATTTATTATTAATGGTTAAGGTTCATCTTTTTTCAACCTCACACATACAAATAAAAAAACTTATAATTGATATGAAAAAATGTTTTTAAAAAGAAAATGGATAATATTTGAGATGTCTCTAAATAATATAGTGGACACTAATTTTATGACGTAGTGAGCATTTATTAATAATTTATTTGTTGAGTAAAATATTGTGCGTGTATGTAAATATGTGTAATTGTGGAAGGGACGGAGAGATGCTCGAACATTTGGAAAATGACTTAGGAAAAATGAATCAGTAAGTCATTTTCCTAAAAATTAAAGGATGCTTCATTTTCGTTCACTCGGAAAAACGTTTACGTTGAATACATTTTCTTAAGGTTAGCAAACACCGAAAAATGAGAAAGCGTTTTCCGGAAGTCATTTTTCGTGAAACAAACGGAGTCTAAGCTTAACTTTAATTGAATGTAGTGGATAAGTAATTAATGTAGTAGAAATAAACTCTCCCTAATCACATTAAGGATTCATTTGTTTCACGGAAAATGAATTCCGAAAAACGTTTTCCTCATTTTTCGGTGTTTGGTAACCTTATGAAAATGTAGTCAACGTAAAAGTTTTTCGAATCAACGGAAAATAAAGCATTCTTTTACATAAAATGACTTACGGATTCATTTTCCGTAAGTCAAGCACCCCTTCGCTTTCTTCCACAATTACACATATTTACATACATGCACAATATTTTACTCAACAAATAAATTGTTTAGAAATATAAATAGAGTTTGTGCACACTATTTATAAATTGTAATTTGAATAAATACTCACTACACCCTAAAATTAGTGTCAATTATATTATTTAAGGACGTTCAAACATTGTTTATTTTCTTTTTTAAAACGTTTTTTATATCAATTATCAATTTTGTTTTTGTTTTTGTGCGATTGAAAAAAATGAACATTATTAATTTGATACCACTAATGATAAATTGAGAGTCACTAAAGGAAATTACTTAATGTTCAGCATTATCTTATATATTCAATATGAGTATTAATATTAAAATATATTTTTTTGTATTTATTCATATATTGTTTTCCGTAACATTTTTCGTGCGTTTGCCAAACACCCAAAAATATTTTCCGATATATTTTCAAAAGATTTACCAAACGGATGAAAATAAAATCTTTTCATTTTTTAGAAATTATTTTTCGTAAAATATTTTTTCTAAAGAGCCTAAGAGATAATATTAGAGGGCAATTTTAGTCGGAAAAAGTTTTTCATCGTTTGGTACTAGTTTTATAATGAGTCTAGGCACAAAAAATGCAAATTTCTCAAATTCCGTTGTGTGGGTCCTGAAAAAAGTTTCGATAGATTTTGTTTAACCCTTGATTACTTTCTAAAGCTTGATTATTTGGGGTTTATGTAAGAATACTTGGAGCATGAAAGCAAGTAATATGATTGTCTCATAAATCATGGAAGGACAGAGACAGAGTTTGGTCCATAAAAATTCAGATCTGCAGCTAATTATATATTATTTGGAAACAATAATAGCAAGATGGTAAGGTTATCATTCATCCCACTTCACTCATAAGCATGTGAGCTCTTGGCATGATTATGCTTTTCAATATAGAGATTAGGCCTTGTAATTGGGTGGGTTGGGTTGGGTTGGGTTGAAATGGGTAATGGGTTAAAACATGTCAAAACCTATTAGAACTCAAATGTTAAATGGGTTGAGTTGGAATGAGTCTGGTTAAAACGGGATAACGGGTTAAAACGGGTCGCCCCGTCTTAACCCCAAAGATTTCCCCCCAAAAAAACATAAATTTATAACATAAAAAGTCATTGGTCGAAATGGGTAATGAGTCCGACCCGCTTTAACCAGAACCAACCCGTTAATATTATTGGGTTGAAATGAGTTACTCACTTCAACTCAAAAATATTAATAGGTTGGGTTGGATTGGATAATTAATGGGTTAAAGGGTAATGGGTTACAATTGTCAAGTCTAATAGAGATATTAGAGATATATAGAACCTTCAATGACATTAATAAAGACAACAGTTTTACCAATAGATAAAGTCTTCATATTTTTCCATTTTTTTGGTTTTCAAAGCCAGATTAAAGATTTAAAACCAATCCCTAAGCGATGTAGCGGAAGGGATAAATATCGACGCAATACTATTAGCGATAATCTTCTATAATCCTGTTAAGGTCTAAAATCTACCATGATTTAGGCTTTAATTCTCCTTGAGTCAAAGAAATACCGAAATCTAGAATAAAATGAATCAATTTTCATAATTCTCTATTTGGAATTACATTGAAACATATATTTATTAATAGACTCATAAACCATGGAAAACAAGTTAAAACTTCCAAAAAAAAAATAGCCTAACATATATACATAGTAACCAAATAGGATTTGAATACATCAAGTAGATGTCTAAAACTACCACTAAATATAAAAATAATATCCTATAAATATAAATCCGAATATTAAATTATATTTAGAAATAATCATTATCTATATTATTATTTCGTTCAGTAGTTAACTGCTGACCAGTATTCATTTTTACTAAACATAACTACTGATCAGGATTAAATCTCAACAAAACTAACTACTGATCAAGATTCATTTTTACCAAATATAAAACTAGTACCAAACAATGAAAAACTTTTTCTTAAACTGTGCATCGGGTCAACTAGGACAATTATTTATGAACGGAGGGAGTATTATTTTACGATTTTAGTAGATATTTATTATTTTACTGAGATCTTATTTTATGATTTTATTGATCATCTTTATACTGATACCATGCTATAGACACGACCACAAAATATAGTATATAATAAACTAGATCTCAATATCAAGAGATGCTCTTGCATCACTTAGTGTCAAAATAAACATGCAATGTGATAGAAGAGATGAGCGGATGCATAAAATATAATAATAAATTAGTGTACACATATGCTATGCACATGAATTATGATATAAAAAAAGCTATGTAACATAATCTCTTCATGCTCTTAATTTCTTTACTAATAGTGCAAGTGCTTCGCAGTTTGCACGAGTATAATATGATATAAAAATTTTTTTGTAATAATAATATAACTTTTAGACATTATGATTAGATCGTTAAACTTTTTAATAGTTATAATAATTTAATTTAGAAAAATGTCAAAAAGTCTCACTAAAAAATTCTCATATAAAAAAATTCTCATATAAAAAAATTCTCATATAAAAAAAGTCTCAAAAATATTCATTCTATCTAAAAAGTCTTAAAATTAAATTCTTAATACCAAAAAGTCCAAAACTTAATGATTCTATTAATATTGTTAGAGTATGAGGTTTTATTTGAAAAGAAACTTTTTTTTTAACTTTAATGATTTTAATGATTCAATATTTTGGATAATATACTAATAATAATAACAACAACAACAACAAATAACTTACTATTAATAATAACAATAATATTTAAAAAAATTATGATTGTTGTTAATAATATTATTATTTCTAATCAATTAATAATGATAACAATATTCTTATTGTTATTATTATCATTAATATCACTACTACTCTAATATTACTACCACAATTTCATAAAGGTGTAAAGATTAACTTTTAAAATTTTATGAAAAGATTAATTTGAGATTTTATGGATTGAATAGTTGTTTTGGAAACCACCGAGCTTTAGCTCAACTGGTACTGCTCACTTCTCTTAACGGAGAGGTTGGGTGTTCGAGTCTCACTAGAGACACCCTGGACTTTACAACTCTCAGTAGAGAGGTCGGGTGTTCAAGCCTCTTTAGAGGCATCGTTGTTGTTAAAGCCTTATCTAAAGGCCCCATTTAGCTACTCACTTATCTTAACGGAGAGGTTGAATATTCAAGCCCTACCAGAGGCACCCTGGGACTTAACTACTCTTAACCGAGAGGTCGGGTGTTCAAAGCCTCACCAGAGGCACCATTTGTTCGAGCCACACCAAAGACATCATATATATATAATTGTAGCCTTTCAAGGCCTTAAAAAAAAAGTTGTTTTGGAATCATTGGGAAATGAATTTGCTAAATAGTGATCACGCAATTTTGGTGGTAACCTTGTCTTGTTGTCCACGTGTGAAGCAGGAGTGGCACGGTCTTTGCACGTTTGTCCTCGTCCGATTTCCTGGTTACCTGCACAAGACAAATAATAAACGCCATTAAGGAGTCGGGGTAGCCCGACTAGAACCCTCCGGCGTGAGAGTAAGGTATCCAGTGGAAATGAGTAATAAATGTGATGTAGTAATAAATGGTCCAATAAGAGGTTTTGATAAGAGAGTTTGGATATCTGAAAATTGACATGTCCTTTACAATAAGGAATGTCCCCTATTTATACCTGATTTTCCTGGTGATGTGGCGACTTCTTGTTGGGGAACAGGTTGCGGCGGGCATTAAATGCGCTGAAGACTTTATCAGAAATAAGTGGACTGACCGCTGTCAGAGAGTTGGTGGTTGCGTGCGGCGGTTTCACCGGGCCTTGGGAAGCTTCTTGTCAGGCCTGGTGATTATTGACCGTTTGTCGAGGCCGAGTGGTCGAACGTAGTGAACCCTCGTTGCCGAGGCCGAGCCCATCGAAAACCACGGGTTTAGTTTGCTCCTTACTCTGATTGTTTTATGAGGTGCATTCGGCGAGCTCGCTCTGGCTCGGCTGCCTGGCTGAATCTGCTAACGGTTTCCATTGTGGGACCCGTAACTATGCCGATGATGATTTTCACGGTTTCATCCTTTCAAATAGACTTTTGGTATTTAATAGTAATAATGTTAATAAAGATAATAATATTAATATTATAATAATAGTATTATTGTTATAATAATAATAATAATAATAATAATAATAATAGCAATAGTAATAGTAATAATAAAAATAGTATTGTACAATTCTTATCATCATTGTCTTAGATGAAAAGAAAAATAAATTTTCGTCCAAATGAAAGTTTTTAACATAAATACGTTAGTAGACACCTTAAATTTTGGACTTTATGGTATTAAAATTTTTATTTTGACTTTTAAAATCACTATTCATTTTATAACAGTGTGAAGTATTTCTTTTCTATTTCTATTGGTAATAAAAGTTTAAGACTTTTATCTAAATACTATTAAAACAAGTACTCCCTCCGTCCCTAAATTATCGTCCTCCTTTCCTTTTTCGTCCGTCCCTAAATAATTGTCCACTTTGAAACTTACCTTTTTAGAACATCACTTTTACCACTTTACCCTTACTTTTTCACTCTACTTTAATTATGGGCCACATATACATGGGCTTTAAAGAAAACTACACATTAAATCAATATTAATAATCCAGTCAAATAGATTTTCTTAAACGGTGCGCCGGGTCAACCAGGACAATAAATTAGGGACGGAGGGAGTATTTCTTTCTAACCATGTGGTATACATCTTTTTTATTGGTAATAATTGTATTTTTAAAACTAACATTAATCTCTAACAAATGTGGGATTATAGTAATAATAATAGTTTTTTATATAAAAACTTTTAAAATCAACATCTTTTTATAAATAATGTGAATTACATATCTTCTAAAGAGTTTTGAAAGCAACATTTCTTTCTAAACAATGTGTGATACATCTCTTCTATTGATAATAATATAAAAATTATTTTATCGAAACACTTTTATAACCAATACCCCTTTTTAAATAATGTGAGATACATATCTTTGTAACCAATGTGAGATATATTAACTAAAAACATTTTAAACCAATATCACTTTCCTAACCAATGTGAAAATTGAAATACATCTTTTCTATTAGTAATAAGTATTTTATAAAAAAAATCTTTGATATACATCGCTTTCTAACCAATGTAGAATACGTCTCATCATTTGATAATAATATTAGAAGTTTTTTTATCTAAAAAAATCTAAAACTAACATCCCTTTCTATATAATGAGATACATCTCTTCTCTTCTCTTCTATTGATAATAAAAATAGAAGTATTTTTATCTAAAGACTTTTAAAATCGACATCACTTTTTAACCAATGTATGATGTATATATTTTAATCGTAATAAGGGTATGTTTGGATACCCCAATTCCATAGTTTGGAATTGGAATTGGGGCCTCCAAAACAAATTCTATTGTTTGGGAACATAACTAAAATTTAGAATTGGTAATGTGTTGAAATTCTAAATGACTCAATTTCATAAAACTAATTCCATCCTAAATCCTAATAATTTAAATTCTAAATTTTGATCAATCTAATATACAATAGAGCTCATACTCACACATATGCAATTGACTAAAGCTATTTAGAGGTTGAGATTAAATTATCTTTAAAAAATTTAGCGGTTGTGATTCACCCTCACATTCACATGTGTGAAAGTAGTTATCCACTTTTAACTCCTAATTACAAAGTCACCCCTACAATTAATATTATGTTTTGAACAATCACCCCTTATAAAGTATCACTCTTACATTAATATAATCTCACAATATAGCTTAGTCAATCAACTAAGGCTATCTGACGATGTGAATTAATTCCAGCCGCAAAATCAAACGTTCATGGGTTAGTTACATATAACTCCTTAAAAAGAACCCCCATCAACTATGAGTTGAGTTCAAATAGCGCCCCTCAACTACCACTTGAAACAATGTATCTCTTCAACTGTAACATTTTTTTAAAATCACACTTTTTATTTAGACATTGTCGTTTCAATTGACGAAGTCATATTGTAGACACCCCAATTTCGTACCCCTGGTATGTGACATGACATACGATATCAAGACCTGTTAAAACTTAACAAATGTCAAGTTATGTGGTTTAAAAATGCAAAAGGAAAAGCAGGATGCGTAAAATAGTGAAATGCAGGGGCCAAAGTGTCAAAAAAAAGGCTAAAAAGGGAACCAGGCGCCACCACCATGCAAACCAGGCGCGGCGCCCAGAACCCCTATGAGTGGCGCCAACATAGTGCCCATGTACCGTAGCACTTTGCCTCGGTACTCTCTCTCAACGTGCGGTACAAGTCGATGAAGCACAGAAAGAAAATTCAAAATGCCAACGGGATCCCCACTCCCAGCTATAAATAGAGGTGCCCGGCTTCAGAAAAAAGGATACACAATTTCATGCCGCACACAGTACACACAGTGTTGGGTTTACGCAGTGAAGAGCGATCGTGAGAAAGAAAGAGTTCCCCTCCTCCTATAAGCCTCAAAGCTCCGTCAAATCTCCTCCAAACACTTAAATCCAACCAGTCAAAGTGAACCTTAGCCTTCCAGCTAGGATTCCACCTTATTTCTCCGGTCCAAAAATCCCAAAAAAAGCAGTTGCTCTGCCCGAATCCAGAGGTCAAATCCGCCAGAAGCAAGCAGTTGCTCTGCTCGATTTCCACCAGCAGCAAGCAAACAACAGCAAAAATGCAAGCAGTTGCTCCGCCCGTTTTACGGTGCCTGAAAGCAGCTTTTGGAAGCAGTTACTCTGCCCGAATCGCAACAGCAGCAAAAGATTCCCTTTCCCGGAACAACAGAGCGAGCACAACTTATGCTCTTAAAGGTAAGCCTTTAAGAGATTTTTATATAAAAGTGTTGTTTTCATCCGGCCCAATGTAAAAAATATAAGTAGTTATGCTGCCCGGATTTATATAGAAAATAGCACTAAAAAGAGCCATTATTATGACCAAATATTTTTAAATGTATTTGTAATTACTGGAAGGAGGCGACTGTAAATCTGTAAATAATGTAGATACAGATATATCTGTTTTAATGTTTTATTTTATTTGTTGAATAAATATAATAAAAGCATATTTTAGCCAAAAACTATTTTTGAGACCGAAAGGGCGAGTTGGGTGCCTAACACCTTCTCACCTCGTAACTTAGCCCCCGAACCCCTTTTTTTTATAAGCTCTGGTTATTTTTTGTTTTTCTTTATTTCTCCTTAAAATAAAGATGACGACTTTGTTACAACATTTTAGATCACGGTGAGGCCCGCAACATTCTTTTCTTGCACTTTTCTGTTTTCTCTTAAACAAGGGACGATGAGAATGAAAAGGGTGATGCATTTTCTGTATCCCGTTTTCCCCTAAACAAGGGAGGATGAGATACAGAGAAACCCAAAGCACTCATAGCGATCCAAAATAAACCTAAGGTCACAGTGAGGTTCGTAACATCCTTTTCTTGCACTTTTCCGTTTTCCCCTAAACAAGGGACGATAGGAATGAAAAGGGTGATGCATTTTCTGTATCTTATTTTCCCCTAAACAAGGGAGGATGAGATACGGAGAAATCCAATGCAATCATAGTGACCTAGGACGATTTTCAAGTCCACAGTGAGGCAGGGCGTGTTCCCACGCGCTTTCGCATTATCTTTTTTGCACTCTTCCATTTTCCCCTAAACAAGGGATCGACGATGTCAATGAAAAGGGTGATGCGTTTTCTGTATCTTGTTTTCCCCTAAACAATGGAGGATGAGTTACGGAAAAATCCAAAGCTCTCATAATGGACTAAAGCACACTCGGTGACCGAGGCGTATTCAATGCGCTTTTTGACAACACTCTTTCTGCATTTTTAATTTCGTCTTCCCCTAAGCAAGGGAGGATGAAATGGAAAGCGTGATATCCTTCCGCACGCCGTGTTCCCCTAAAAAAGGGCGCGCTGGGTCCGGGAACGCTCCGGGGCACCTACAATAGCGACTCTGCTGGGGATATCGTTTTTATTTTAAAGAAAATAAAAATGGAGGGCTAGACTCAGTTTTCACAAAAAAAGAAAAAATCACTTTTCTTTAGTTTCTGGCTAAAATATGCTTATTATATTTCTTTAGCATTTAAATATTGCGTTCTTATATATATATATATATGTGTGTGTGTGTGTGTATTTGTGGATATGATCCTCTATCTTGTAGTAGTTTCGTTCCAGTTATCGTTACATGTATATTTTTTAAAAAAAACAAATAAAATAGATTTTTGGGCAGCATAACAATAGGGCTGGGGCTTTATTTTATTATTGTTTTATTCTGCTTTATATTTTTATTCTGCGTACTTATTTTTATCGCACAAAATGTATAAATATTCTTTCATTCTGTCATTTTATTTTGGGGACTAGGACAAATATGTAATTAATAGGAATAGATAGATTCCCCACTTTTCTTTCTATTTCTTGATCTGAATGGTTGCTTGCTCGCGTTCAAACTAAAAAGCCTAGAAAATCCACGAAGAACAGCAAGACAAGTCATATCTGTTTTATTTCTTGCTTTATATCTGGAAAAAAGAAGAGATTTTACTATTTTTTAGATGTCACACACACGCACACGCATGTAGAAATATTCCGAATTGATACCCTACACCATGGCTAGCTTACCCCTTTGCATCAGCCAATGTTAAATTGCATATAGATTCTCAGGACACTTCATGGACCGATCGGTTTTTACATCTCTGAATCATTGGCCAGTCCATGTGCGAAAAAAGAAAAGAAAAGAAAAAAAGTGGAGAAACAAAAAAAACAACAAAAAAAAGAGGAGAGAAATATGAATAAAAGTATACACAGGGGCTGACTAATTATTTTCTGATGTTCGACCTAGACCATTTTAAATGGTGGATCCTGGAAAGAGTATAGGCCCTTCGCCTGATATAAGTCCGATCTTGGGGAGTCGAAAGGCATGTGTAATACGAGGATCTTATACCCTGGAGAAAGAATCCATTGTTCCAGTCAAGGTTCTAAAATCGTTAGGCGGCCGTTAGCCGGCACGCTAGCGCCTAGCACCTAGAGGACAAGTCGGGGCGTAATCGGGGCCTAGGCGGGGCCTAGAATTAAGGCATAATTACCATTTTTTGATAATTTACATCAAAGATCAAACACATTGACTACACATTTAATTTTTTTTTATATATTTGTCATTTTATCAAACACTTGTCTATATTTTTAAAATGAACAAAAATATACAAACCTACCATTAATCATAATTCTCAACAACTCCAAAGTGATAAACCAGCCAAGTTTAGAACTAAAAACAAAAACAAAAAATATTATTCCACCTACCTACTGCCCCTACAACCCACAGTCTAACATATCCTCCCTAATCCCTTCTCATTCTAAATTCTGAGTCTCGAGACAGTCCCCTTCTTCTTCATCTTTTTTTTTTCTTCTTTCTTCTATCTATCTGGCAGACCGGCAACCCTTTTTTTCTTCCTTTCTTTTTTTTCTTCTCTCTCTCTCTCCGCAGACCGACTCTCCTTGAATCTCTTTCCTCCTAGATCTAACCCTTTAATCTATCCTCTCTCTCATCCCACCAAATATCTACAAAATCAAACCTCTTTTCTTTCTACCTCCCTCTCTGCCTCACCATTACCACTCCCCCTTCCTTCTCTAGTTCGCCCCCCCCTTCATTTTCCTGTCACCGCATGCCACAAAATCAAAGCTACAAAAATAAATTAAGGTCGGTGATGTTTGGCGTAGGCCCCGACTTGGTCGATTAGGCGGCGACTAAAAAAGTCGCGGCGGTAGAGAGGGGGCCTAGCGCCTAGGCGAGGCCTAGGCGGGGAGTTTTAGAACACTGGTTCCAGGAATAGTCCTGAGACCGTCAAAACAAAGCGGGTGCTTGTCCGATCAATTTTAGGGAAAATAAATAATAATAAAAAACTAATAAAGACATGTTGTACTCCAAACCCAGAAAACCTTCAGCCAACCCTTTCTGATACCTTTAAACCCTTTTCCTCATAAATCTGGCCTGAGTTTGGAAAGGTAGAGATAGTATTGGTCGGTTGATACGGGATACAGGTACAGATAGCAGATCAGAAAGTATCAGGGTCAAATCAGAAAATGGCAGAATCAGTGCAGACGGTACAAATCTGAATAGGATGGCCGCCAAAAATAAACAAACAGTGACTGAGGCTAGCAACGAGCAGAACGGTTGGGAACCAGAAAAAGAATCTCCTGAATACGCACCTCCTCCTGGATTTGAAAACTGGCTAAAAAAGGAATTGGATGCCCATGTGGAAAAGGTAACAAACCAAATGGTTGGTAAGCTTTTAATAAAAGTTTGCAGAAACCCTTGCCACTATCTCTCAACAAGTTAAAAGCCCAAAATTTGCTCCTGATATCCTTCCTAAAATAAACCGTCCTGATACCACGAGAAAATATCATTTTCCAAGCCTCCAAAAAGCAACCAAGTACTAGCCTTCAACCAGACATCACCTCTATTTCCCAAGGTGGTATTATTTCAAATGCTTATAACCTCAATCCACCTCTCCCAGAAACCAACCCTGAACTCCTTCACCTAAATGACTATTACCATAACCAGAAAAGCTACCTTCCCCTTGATCCTTCAAATGCCTATTCTCAGTAAATGGCTCACGGAACCCTAACGGGAATGATTTGTGCACATGAAGAAGAGCCTCCCTTAAACAAGAGCCCAAACAATCAAGTCCTAGCACAATATTCCCCGAAAGAAAAGACCCAACCCAATTACTCGACCAAACCCCAGCCAAGTATTTTACGCAAACCAAAAGGAAGGAAAGAATTAATCCCGAGGCATTATGATGATTTACCTACCCCAAGATCCGAAATCTTTCAAATATTATGGGCCCATGGGATGCTTAAACCCATTGCAAATTATCAGCCTCCCAACCCACTGCCCGGCACGTGGAATCACGCCTAGTTTTGTGAATACCATTGTTGCAGTGGTCATCTCACCGACAAGTGCTATTCACTCAAAAATGTCATTCAGGATCTTATCGACAACGAAATAATTACGGTGGTAGGTACAATAATTTTTTAGACCAACCAAGCAAAGAAAGTTTAAAGGGCAAGTAAACCTATTTAGCTAGAATAAAGGTGTTGTGAATACCCCCTTCAAATAAAAGAAAGAGGAGTTTCAAATAACTGTCTAGGAGACAGTTTTCTGGGTATGATAGATGGAGGCACTAGCTATGAGAAGCTCCCTGCTGAGTATGAGTCTATTGTTGATAAGCCTCTACAAAATTGGTATATTACGACCGGCCGCTCTTGACGCCTCGTAGATCTGGTGGGCCGTTTCAGATATATTATTCCCCATCCTTCCTATAGCCTTACGGATTGGTCATCTACCGATCCGCTCCCTAAAATTGAGGATCTCAAACCCTAGGTCCTCAATAATGTAAATAACTCTGTACAGTTTGTTAATAATGATAATCTAGATGTCTTTGCGTATTCCTTAGTTGCACCTTCATTAAAAGACGCATTAATTAATTTTAATAATGAGTCATTTGATAAAATGGACCCAAAAGATAAAAGTTACTTGCTTGAGCTCGCAAAGTCAGTCAAGCACCAAGAAAAACATCAATCGGCAGCAGTAGATGAAGACTTATCCACCATCAATCTGGGGCTGAACAATGAAACCAAAGAAGTCAAAATCGGCAGCTATCTACAAGGCTCTGAAAGGGTAGCACTTATTGACCTCCTCAAAAAATTCATGGATATCTTTGCATGGTCCTACGAAGATATGCCTGGGCTGGATCCAACCATTGTTGAACACTGGATCCCTATTTATCCTGATGCTCAGCCAGTCAAGTAGAAACTCCGCCGAATCAAACCAGAATGGTCACTACAAATAAAAGAAGAAATCATGAAGCAGCTACGTGTCAAATTTATTCGGGTAGTAGAATACTCGATCTGACTGTCAAATATAGTGACTGTTCCTAAGCCCAATGGAAAGGTACGGATCTACGTAGACTTCCACGACCTCAACAAGGTGTCACCCAAAGACGACTTCCCTCTACCCAACATCTATATTGTGGTAGACGCTGTGGCTTCTCACAAAATAAGATCCTTCATAGTCGGCATGATGGGCTATAATCAGATCAAAATGGCAGCAGAAGACCAGGAAAAAACATCATTCACCACCCCCTGGGGAACCTACTGCTATACTGTCATGCCATTTGGGCTAAAAAAATGACAGGGCTACATATCAAAGAGCTGCCACCGCTCTCTTCCATGACATGATCCATAAAGAGGTCGAAGTGTACGTTGACGACATGATCGTGTACTGTGTGCTTGCTAAAATTACTTAATGGTATTTGTTAAAATTATTTTCATAATGTTGTGGTTTTTTTTGTCTATCAAGTTTCTACACTTAGTGCAACTCTTCTTCTGCGAGTGAGGGGTGCATTTTGTTCATAATGACAAATTCATCAATACCCACCATTAAGTAAATATTTAAGTATATTTATAAATATACAGTCTAAAAACTTAATCATGATGGAGACATTTTAAAAATATTTTAGTGTCAGAGATATTGTTCATAAATATTATAGTCGGGATTACGAGATTTTTATCTCCCGAACTGTCGGGATCCTGACACGTCGGGACCCGATACTTATCGGGAACGGGATCTAGAAGGAAATTGAAATCCCGAATTCTATCGGGACGGGATCGGGATAAGGCTAATCGGGACGCGGGTCATGTCCCGATTCCACCCCTAGTTGGGAGGGAATCCTTGGGCTATTATATATATATATATATATATATATTTTGTTAGATGTTAAACATCATTATTAATGTTAAGTTATTTTATAATTATGTATGTAATAGACCAAAGCAAAGTAACTCAAGTTGACTTTTCGATGCATTCGATGATGGAAAAACATGCAGTTGAATATACGAAGGCAAATGGAAAGATCGTAGAGAGAGAAATTAGAAGAGAAAGAGAATGAGTTTTAGTATGGGTGTTCAACTGGGCGCCCATTATGCCCATTTAAAATTTTGGGTGCCCATATACCCATAATTTATTGGGCAGTCTGAGCGGACAAAATTACCACCTCTAATACCTTGCCAATCGTTATATGAGAATAATATGTAACACCTGCATATTATCTTTAAAATATTATTTTTATTTATTTAAACTTACCTTTTTAAGTATTTGGCAAAACACACAAATGAACCACACAACTTTTCATTTTTTGCAATTCGGCCATCGAAAGTTTGAAATATCTATTTTGGCCACTCAACTTTAGTTATGTTGCAAGCGAAGCCATTTTTTGGATGAACGTTAGATTTAGTCGTTAAGTTATGTAAAATATATATTTTACCCCTGTAAATATCAAAGGGTGAACAATTATATTCAGAAAGGGTTTCAATTGTAAATAATAGAACTTGGGGGGTTTGCAGATCTATTAATCTTTATATTCTATTAATTTGGTTTATCCAGATCTAGATCAAGGTCCAGGCAACCACAATGAGCATGCTAACCTATCTATCTGAAATCGTCCCTATCAAATGCAGCGAATGCGGCTAATGTAGCCAAAGTTGTATGAATAGCGAATGCGGCTAGTGAGAAGTACGTGAGAGGATCCATCAAAACGCTTTCTTCCATTTGAATTTGATACCTCGTAGCTGCTCCGGTACCCAATAGTGGAAGCATGAGGGCGGTGATGTAGTTGATGCCGAAGAAGAAGAAGAAGTTGAAGCAGGGTCTGAGTGAGGAGAGTCCGGATCTGAAGGTGGTTTTGACTAGATCTGGGTTGGGGTAGAGATGAAGATTCGTTGGCAGTCGACTACTTAACCTCTTGTTCTTCTTCCCCACATTTCTAGATCAACATTGCTCTTGTAAATGATTGATCTAAATTTGATTTAAGCTTTGATTTTTGGGTTTAATTTCTAAAGGTTAAAGTGCAGATTGGTGTAAAATCAAACAAATTAAACCCAGATGGCGTAAATCAAACTTTTCAAGTAGTGAGCATGACAGCGGAATCCCCTGGGTTAAAATTAGAAGGACCATATTATATTCACATAAAATCACTTGTCCTCTATCGCTGTTCCTCCCCCTCCAATTTACTTATCTTCGACCTCCGAAGAGGTTTTGATTCGTTGTTCTTCGAAATGGGGAAAATGGTTTTTTTTTTTTATCTTTTTACACGCTTGTTAGTGACTGTGGGTGTTGGGGAAGGAGATGAAGGTGGGTTTTGCTCATCGTTCGGGTGTTCCCATTGTCTTCGTCTTCTTTGTCGCCGACTTTGCTCATCGTTTGGGCGTTCCCATCGCCCGGCTCCGACTCTGACTCTGATACAAATATTCTATCTCTCTCTTTTTCACCAGCGGGGTTTTGATCTGTGTGGAGTGAGAGAGTGTGTTTTAGAGAGGCAAAGAGACAAATGAGCTGGGAAATCGGGGAGATCGGACAATATCGATCGTCAAAACTATGTGGGGGATGGATTTTTTGGAACTCAGATCCAATGACAGTTTTGTATGAAGATGAACCCAGATATGAAACCAAAGTTCTATTATTTACATTTGGACATTTTTTTATAATAATTGTTCATTCATTTTATTTGTGTTTTCAGTTGGACCCCTTTGAATTTCTAATATCACAAAGTTTTAGTATTTATGGGGGTAAAATAGGGAAATCACATAAAGTTAACGTCATTTTCTTACTGGCGTTAGAAAATGGGTTCACTTGCAACTGGACTAAAGTTGGATAGTCAAAATAGATATTTCAAACTTTCGGTGATCGAATTGCAAAAAATAGAAAAGTTGGGTAACCCATTTGTGTGTTTTGCCTAAGTATTTTATTTACCGATAATTGCTCCCTCCATCTAAAATGATGATTTAATTTGAAAAGTCAAATATTATATTTTTAGTTCCCTATATATTTCTTTAAATTGCATTGAAGTTGTAGATTTTTTTGTAAGATGTTAGATAAGTATCTTGTTTTTTCAAATGAAAGGAAAAACTTACAATAGAAAATAGATATTAGTATCTTAAATTTATGAAAATTAACTATTTCTTTTGGGACATAAACAATAAATATAAGATTATTTGTTTGCGACGAGGAAAATATGGATATGTTCTTTGTTCAAATATAATTGCAAGTGTCATATGCTATGTGATACTCCTTTCGTGTATAAATAATTGTCTAGTTGATCTGACGTACAGTTTAAGAAAAACAATTGACTTGATTATTTATATTGGTTTAATGTGTAGTTTCCTTTAAAGTCTATGTGTATGTGGCACATAATTAAAGTAGAGTGAAAAAGTAAGGATAAAGTGGTAAAAATGATGTTCTAAAAAGGTACTCCCTCTGGACATATAAGCAAAAAATACCAAATTTTGGTGGACTTAAATATAAGCAAAAATCATCATATTAAACTCTACTCACAACTTCCAAAAAGTTTGGTACCAAAAATACCCCTTGTTAATTCTTTTGTTTTTCAAGATGTGTGCACATTCCCTATACACAAAGAGCCACTAATTATAAAAGGAACTATAATGAATTAATGACAATGTGTTAATATTGCATTAATTATCATTAGTTTTGAGTGAGATACTTAAAGGTATTTTAGTAAGTATACTTTTGTTTTATATAAAATCAAGATAATTTAACTAATTTAACTTACTTTCTTAATCTGTGTGAAATTGGTTAGTTTTGTTTATATTTAGGTCCGGAGTAGTAAGTTTTAAACTGGACAATTATTTTGGGACAGACAAAAAAGAAATGAAAGACGATAATTTAGGGACGGAGGGAGTACAAAAAAAGATGATATATGGTACTCCAAACCAATAAACACGATTTAGATACTCCCCATATTTTCAAAATAATTTGTTTTTTGATTCGACATACCGTTTAAGAAAAAGTAATTGACTGTATTATAAATATTGGTGAAATGTGTGGTTTCTTTTAATGCTCTTGAGTATATGACCATAATTAAAGTGAGTAGAAAAAATAAGGATAAAATAATAAAAGTATTTTCTAAAAAAAAATTTGAAAGAAGATAATTATTTAAAAAAAATAAAAAAAGATGGACGATTTTTTAAAAACAGAAAGAATATATTTTTTTAATAAGTAAGTATGACCCATCATTAATTTTAGGATTGAAACTAAATAAGTAAGTGTGACCCATCTTTAATATTAAGATTGAAACTAAAGATTCTAAGTCTTTATTCACGTGGGGGTGAATAAAGACGACGTAGATTGATTTTTGGTTCTCTAGAACATGTCAAATAAGGTATTTGGGAAAGTTTTAATCTCCTTTTGGTGGGGCCATTGCCCATTTGATTTTAGTCGGTTTACTTGATAAGTTTGGGGAATTTGAAAGGAATCCAAATCAGATTTAGTTAGGGCTTAAAACACTCAAGACACAAAACATCCTAGTTAATATACCCTACAAAGCTTGTGTAGACAAAGTTGGAAAAAAGTGGGGAAAGAGGAAAAACATTTGTTTTTAGTCATCCTTTTGGCATAGCATAAAATAAAAGGCTATAAGCTATGCTAGTAAAAAGAGAGGAGGAGGTGCTGCCGCCGTCTGTTATCCAATTGCTTTTTTAATTTCTTTCCACAGGTTAACTTCTTCGTCAAATGTCCATTATAAAGAAGTGTTAGTGTGTGGGGGAAAGTTTAGTCGGACCTTAGAATTAAGTCATAGTTATCATGTTTTTAATATTTTTTTTATTATAATCTAATTAATAAATATTAAACATTCAATTATATTAATTAAAAATTATTGGAAAAATTATGTTTAAAAAATAAAATTATGTAATTTTGAGATAGATATTTTTTTCATATGTTATTTATGTAATGGTAAGGGTAATTGTGAAAACATGCTCTACTATGTGAGAATATCAAAATCATATATTCATTTGTCTAATTTGTTATTGGGATGAATAAATTATGATAGTTAAAGTGTGGTCTTGGAAGTGAACTATCCCACATTAGAAAATAAACAAAAACTTGAGTGGTTTATATACAAGTGTCATATGTGTGAGTGCGTCCCACAGACACGAATGTCGGACCAAATTTTTCTGTTCATACCAACCCGCGTTTTGTTTCATTATTGGTGAATCAAAATGTCTGATTAATTATCGTAATCAATTTGTTTATATATATATATACTCCATTTCTCTTCTGCATTTTCGTTGAGCAAAGTCCTTCATCCTCATTAGTGCTAAAGGTCTCATCGGTGTCTCCGCTATATCCTGAGAGACATACGTCTAGTATAGCTTCCAAACACTTACGAAAAGAGATGAATCTGTTTTAAGAAAATTGAGTTCGACACAGGCCTCGGACCAAAAGCAGACTTTCTGAAACGTCCCAAACTTGATACCGATACCGCGATCCCAGAATACTAAACCACAAAATATAGGACATTACAATTCCTCTAACCAAAAACACATTAATTGTCTATTACAAATCCTAGAATGTAATTGGCTCCACCAATCCCAATACAAAATAATTGTTCATTAAAATAGCCATAATAAAACGTCAAAAACTAAGGAATTATTTTTGTACGAGTCACCCTCCACACGGTCCACTCAAACCCAAAAGGATCCCAATTTACTTACGATCTGGAGAAAAGTAGAAAATGGTGAGCGAACAATACCCAACAAGTTCATATACGACTCCTCCGGTTTCTAAGGAGGAGTTGATAACAAGAAATAAGTTTTGTCAAAAAGTCAAATAATTTATTAAAAAAAACAAATAATTGCATCAACCAGGTGTAGCAACAGTAAAATCAAATACATACGTTAATCCGGAATTTCAAGTGAAAAACAAGGCTTAAAACAAATACGGGATGTCCAATTGACGCCAACCGTCCCATACCGGTTGAAAACAAGGAGCACGCGTAGATTCCATGATCACATAAGCGGTCATTTCGACTTAGCTGACTATCTCAACGGGCCTGAAGGTATATCCGGATAACCTCACCACATGTCCAGTGGTGTTAAATAGTTCGTCGTTTCATTAGCGTTACGTATTTCACGTAACAATTTATTTTACTTGGTGATCATGGAGGAGTTCCAATAAAGTCAAGCGTTCAAAAAGTGTATGTAATCTATTTTGATATTTCAAAGAAACCAAACACATGTTACAAAAATTTCAAAATTCGAAGTATGAACAAAAATAGGTTCGACAGAGTTCAAAGCAAATATCGACGAGTGGCGAGCATGCGTTTACAAAGAAAACGTTAAGGCAACAAAATTTTAACAGAAGCCTACCAAATAAAATTGGACAATCAAATATCTTAAAAGAGGTATAATCCCTTACCTCTTGATGTTGTACAATCACGTTGAACCCAAAAAATTACAGCTAACCGTGCTTGCTCAAATCTAAGATACAAAGTAAATAGTTTAATTAAATATGTACTCCTCGTACTTAAGTTAAAGATTACATTTTACATTAGCCTATTAGTTTGTTTTATTATTCAATTATTATTATTATTATTATTATTATTATTATTATTATTATTATTATTTCAAATTGATGTTGACTAACTTGAATATACCCCAAAATTTCCCACAACCCAAACTAGTCTACCCCTTTTCACTAACAATATACACAAAGGCCAACACCTCTCCACGTGCCATTGTCAAATCAATTGCACCCATTTTTTTCTTCCTTTCTTTCAAGCTAATAGTAACTACCCTTCTCTTCATTTCCCTTTCTTTTTCTTCTTTCCTACGCCTTTTTACTCTCTTCTCACTACACACAACACGTGCACACTCCCCCTCCTTTATAATTTACCCAGTGACTCTCCCCCCTTCTTATCTGCATCCCTTTTTTTTGTTAACGGCAACAATCCAACCTAACTTCATCTCTCCAACCCTTTCATTATTCATTTCACCGATTCACTAACCCAAGGAAACCCATGCATAACCACACTGCCATTCGCTCTAACAATTCTCCCAACCTTTAAACAGAAATCCAACTTGTTTATTTCAGCAAAAGAATCATACTACTAAGATTAGAAACAAGAGAAGTAATCTCTTACCTCAACCAAAGACTCGTGATCTCGCCTTCCGGTAGTGTGGTGCGTAGTCGGTTTCCTTAACTTCGAGACCTTCGAAAAATTCTCTCTATGTGCTCAGTTTTAGTTTGGTGCCAAAACCAACTAGGAATACCCACTCTTATATATCCAGCGCCATGCCCCTTGCCCTCCTCTCACTAATTAGCTTTGAAGGAACATAATTTCTTCGTTATAGCAAGAGGGAAATTAAGGCTGATCGAGCAAAGAGATGGCATCCCTTGGCTTCCCGTATTTACTTCCCCTAATTCACATATTTACAGCTTACCTCCCGTTATTAATATATTAACTGCCTTTCAATTACCCTAATTTATTTACTGTTATTATTATCAACTCTTTATTTATTTTTCTTTATGACTATCATTGTCAAATGGTCAACTAATTAGGCTCAAGCCCAATCTCAATAAACAAAACGAAGTGGGCTACTATTAAATCGAAATAGGCCAAAGTACAATTATTTTCCTTATTATAAAAATAATATTATCAAAATTTTAGGGTTATTACACTCTCACCCCCTTAAAATAAGTTTAGTCCTCTAAACTTGACGTACCTAGTCAATTAAATAGCTCTGGGCATTTCTCTCTTATCTCTTCCTCGAGATCCCAAGTGGCTTCCCTTTCGGTATGGTTAGTACACTGAACTTTTACATAAGGAATAGTTCGCTTCCTCAAAACCTGGTCTTTCCGATCCACAAATCGGAGTGGTTGTTCATCATAACTCAAATCTTCTCGAAGTTGTAAGGGTTCGTACGCGATCACATGACTAGGGTCTGGCATGTACTTTATTAACATCGACACATGGAACACATTGTGAACTCCGGAGAGTGTAGGTGGTAGAGCAAGTCGATACATAACTTCTCCCACCTGCTCGAGTATTTCATATGGTCCAAAAACCTCGGACTCAGCTTACCTTTAATACCAAATCTCATAACTCCTCTTGTGGGTGAAATCTTTAGAAACACGTGATCCCCCGCTTCGAATTCAAGTCCACGACGACGATTGTGAGCATATGACTTCTGCCTACTATATGTCATAAGAAGCCGCTTTCTGATCAACTGCACCTTCTCCGATGTAGCTTGAACCAACTCGGGTCCTGTAAGTTTCCTTTCACCCACTTCATCCCAACAGGTAGTTGATCGACACTTCCGCCCATAAAGAGCCTCATACGGTGACATTCTAATACTTGCGTGATAACTATTGTTGTACGTGAACTCCACCAACGACAAATGATCATCCCAACTGCCCTACAAATCCAAAGCACACGTTCGCAACATGTCCTCTAGTGTCTGTATAGTCCATTCTGACTGACCATCTATTTGTGGCTGAAAAGTCGTACTCATGCTCAACATTGTACCTAACACCTTCTGCAAACTGGCCCAAAACTTAGAGGTGAACCTTGCATCACGATCTGACACAATCGAGACCGGAACCCCATGCAATCTGATAATCTCGTTAACGTACAACCTTGCTAACTTCTCCAAAGAATCTACAACCCGAAAAGCCAGAAAATGTGTAGACTTGGTTAATCGATTCACAATAACCCATATAGCATTGTGACACTTCAAGGTACCTAGGCAACCCTATCACAAAGTCCATGGTGATATGTTCCCACTTCCACTCGGGCACTAGCAATGACTGCAATAACCCTCCTGGCTTTTGATGCTCGATCTTCACTTGCTGACATACTAAACACTTGGAGACGAACTTTGCGATCTCCCTTTTCATGTTGTCCTACCAAAAGGTGTCACATACATCTCGGTACATCTTAGTACTAACGGGGTGTACCGCGAACCTCGAGTTATGTGCTTCTTCCAAGATTTCCTTTTTCAATTCTGGGTCTGAGGGAACACAAACTCTGGATCCAAAACGTAGAATTCCATCACTACTAACCTGGAAATCTGAATGACGACCCTCTTCGAGGCCCTTCAAGACTTTCATCAACTTTGGGTCTACAGCCTGTCCTACCTTAATCCTTTCTAACAATGATGGTTGCACACTTATTGCGGCCATAAGTCCACTACCGCATGTCCTACCTTAATCCTTTCTAATAATGATGGTTGCACACTTATTGCGGCCAGAAGTCCACTACCACCTGGAATCCTGACTTCAATTTCCAAGGATTCAAGGTCGTCTAAAATTCTCCTTTCTTTAATGATCATCGCTGCCAAGCTCCCTTGGTTCTTCCGACTCAAAGCGTCAGCCACGACGTTGGCCTTCCCAGGGTGGTATAGTATCGTACAATCATAATCCTTAAGTAGTTCCAACCATCTTCGCTGTCGTATGTTTAACTCTTTTTGAGTGAATATATACTTAAGACTTTTATGGTCGGTATAAATCTCACATTTCTCCCCATACAGATAATGCCTCCAAAATTTTAAAGCAAACACCACAGTTGCCAACTCCAAATCATGAGTTGGGTAGTTCTTCTCATAATTCTTGAGTTGTCGGGAATCGTAAGCAATCACCTTGTCATTTTGCATCAAGATGCAACCTAATCCTTTTAGCAATGCATCACTGTAGATCAAGAATCCTTCTGACCCAAATGGTAAGGTAAGGATCGGAGCCGATACCAACCGATTCTTCAACTCTTGAAAACTAGCCTCACACTCATCTGTCCACACAAACTTAACATTCTTCTGGGTCAATCTAGATAAGGGTACTGCTATCTTCGAGAACCCCTCCACAAATCGGCGGTAATAACTGGCCAACCCCAGGAAACTTCTAACCTCCGTGACAGTTGTTGGTCTTTCCCAATTTACTACCGTCTCAATCTTAGCTGGGTCCATAGAGATCCCATCCTTCGATACCACGAGCCCCAAGAAAGCTACTTTCTCTAACCAGAATTCACACTTCTTAAATTTGGCATATAATTTCTTTTCTCTTAAGATCTGCAATGTGGCGATCCGACTCGGACCCGAGGTGGAACCGTGGGTCGGACAACCCAAATAAGGGGAAACAAGAAACAACACAACATGCAAGGACTCAATTTAAGAAAACGATGTGACGCAACATTGGAGACGTAACACACCTTGGCACTAAAAGGCCGGAATTTTAAAAAACTTTTCCTGATATAACAGTTAAGCAATTAAACCAAGTCATCGGCGACACTACATGCCGGAACCCAAGCTAGCAGTTAAAGGACAAGAAATAAATAAGAGCTAATAGGATGCTCAACAGAAGACTTATACGTAATGAACTAATCAAAATCATAACCAAGCTCGGCTTACACAAATGCTGGCATCAAAAGGGATACAAGTACTACAAGTGATAAAACTACAAGTAGCTAATAAAAGAAACAAGTACAAGTTCTATACATATTCCCAAGCATAGTCAAAATGACTTGTTTTTAAACCCATCGTCCTTGCAAAATACAAAAGAATAGAAGAGGACATCTAAACCACCTCTTCAATTGCAACGTCAGACCAAAAGAGAAACAAGAAAACACGAACACTGTAAGCCTCAATAAGAAGGACCTGCTTTGCTAGGATCTAAAACAGTAAAGGGGAATGGGTAGGTCATAAATACTTGTAAGCTATCAATCATGCATGTCATGGTAATATGCAACATACAAGGAAAGATATCATCACATAAGCATAGAGATCATATATCCAAGATGCACATTGTTTCACATATGTGTTCATAAGTAAATCACATAGGATAAGGATATATGGAAAACCGGTGCCGCTACGTAATTCCTGCATACAAGCGTTATCTGGAATGTGAGGTGTCATATGGTTGTGAGTACATCGACCTTCCAAAGAGATGTCAGGGATAGACACACCGATGCGCTCTAATGGTTACAACAAGGGGACTACTTCCCCACTACAGCCACAGTGGAGGCGTGTGTGCACAAGAGCAAGTATGCCAGCCGGACTCATGCAAATGCCAAGTAGTGTTTACTTAACAAATTCTCAAGTAGAGAACGAGGTTGACAAGAACGATCTCGTTCATGACAAGTAAGTATTCTCATCAATGATTCAAGTAGGATTGAGTTTGACAAGAGGGAACTCAACATGTCAAATAGGCATTCTATTATATGAAATTTAAAATCAAGCATGGTAGTCAATCCAATTTAAGAGTCTAGAATTAATATTCTTAGTGAAATGTATTTAGAATGTCGTAGGGATTGATCATTGAGCTGGTATTGTTCAATGGCTCACTAAAATGGACTCCGTTGAGTCGTCTCTATAAATTCATCCAATAGAGTTTAAACATTAAATGCATTCTAAACTCTTTTCTAAGTTTTCGTATATGATAGACTAGGCCATTAATCCAAATAATAACCATAGCCAAGAATTATTATCAATTCATAAATTATATAACCCTAGAATCATCAATTCTAAAAGTTGTCAAAAGTCAATGGTCCAATAACAATAGATATTCCTAATGGAACATAGAACACATTTAATTCTAGGCTTAGGACCAAAACAATAAGATGAGTAAATCACTCAAAAATCCCATAATCTCAAATCATCATCAAACATAGTATAAACATGGTACGAGCATGAGAATCATGAGAAAAAAGGATAGCATGAGATTTCTAGCATACATCATAAGGGGAATTGATCGATGTATTTTATACGTCGATTTCCTATACTTCTATGACTTAAATTATGCGATTTCACGAGGCTTTTGGCTACTGATATGCGTTTTCTAGTGATTTTGTGAGTTTCAGGGTTTTAAGTGAAAATATGCAAACTATAAAGCTTTTGGGTGAAAATTCCAAGAAGGGGTCAGAGTGTAAAAGTGAAGAAGAAACAAAGAAGAGCCAAGCTGGGAACCTTGCGGTCGCGAGGTGCAGAAGACATTGCCTCCGCAAGGTGGACATAAACTTCAGAAGACAAACCCCGGATTATTGAAGGACCTTGCGATCGCAAGGTGCCTCAGACCTTGCGACCGCAAGGTAGTCAGAATGCCCGATTTTGCGTTTTCACAAGAGATAAAATTGCATTACAACTCCCTGGTATAAATAGAGGTCGGTAGCCATAGCATAGGGCGGTTAGAAACGGCTGGAGACGGCTAGGAATTAGTTTTCTATAGCTTTAGAATAGATTTTAGATTGTATAACATAATTAGACTTTGTAATTACAAGTATTGAAGATCGATTCATGAACTCATTCATCTCCATGTGTTGTTCATCTTCAAGGATGAACTAAATCTTCATTAATATAGGAGGTGGGAGGTAACTTGTATCGAATCTATGCTTTAATTTATATTTATGTTCATTCAATTCTTGTTGATTGTGGTGTTTATCAATCCCTATATTATTTCACTTTGAACAAATGAATGTAATCGTGAATAATAAAGGCCTAGAGGTGCGGATAACTGCATGATCAATGTGCATATGTCGTACACTGGCTCACCATCACAATAAATTGGACCTATCGATGCACGAGAGTGATAAGTTAGGGGCAGGTTCCATATATGACCTAGGTGACAGATAGATCATATGTTCTTGTGCTTAGGATATAGAATGGATGAATTATTTGGAGATAGAGACTGAACGGTAATTCAACAGGCTATATCTATATTTTGTGAACGAACCCAAGAGATTGAATGATACTTTATTAAAATTAAGCATAAAAGAGATACAAGTGAAACCATAATCCTAGATTGTCATCCTCCATAAGATCTTCATAACATGTAATTGCTGCTAATTAGTTAAACAAGAATAATAATAATAGTTAGTTTAGAATAGAATAAATATAAACCCCCCCTTAATAATTTGGGTTCGACCCTTGCTTCCAAAACTATTCTCCAATAGTCTTGTCCACTTGCAAGGAAAATAAATTTAAAATAAGACATCGATCAAGTTTTTGGCGTTGTTGCCGGGGACAAGCTAGTTTACATAGTTAGTTTGTTGGCAGGGTAATTTTTAATTTAATTTTAGTTTTTAGTTTTTATAAAAATAAAAATACAAAAAGATTTTATTTTATTTGTTTTTAATAGTTAGTTGTTTTAAAATTGCTTTATTTATTTTATGCACGGTCGTAGATCTTTGAATCCTCAACTGGTAGAACTGAATCAAGATATAAATAATATTATAATGAATCAAGAAGATCTTGAAAATCTAGCAACCCAGCCTGATAATCAAGAACAATTGAATCAAGAGGATCCTCTGGTTGATCCTCCAATGGATAATCAAAATCCTGAAAATCCGGTTCACCCGGTTAATGCGAATCAAAGAGAAGAAGAACCTGCTAGAAGAAATATGGAAGTAGTCGTGAATCAAAGAACTATTAATGATTTCAGTAGACCTTCACTAAATGTAGTAACATCATGTCTAGTCTTACCAGAAGCAGTAAGGAATTTCGAACTAAAAGGCCATTATTTTAATGATATACCTTCTTTTCATGGAATGCCTCACGAAGATCCTGTAAGTTTCTTAAGAGATTATGAATATATGATGAGTACTTTTCTTTTAGGAGGGTTGACTGAAGATCAAGTAAAAATGAAATACTTTCCCAGTGCGTTAAAAGAATTGGCAAAGCGATGGTTTATGAATCTAACACCTAGTAGTGTTTATACTTGGGCTCAACTTTATGATTTGTTCATGAGTAAATATTATAAACATGCATCTCTTACTGAATATAGAAAACAAATCATGTCATTCCAAAATGAACCAGGTGAAACATTCCATGAGTCATGGGATAGATTTAAAAATCTGCTCATTATGTGTCCTCATCATAATCTGGCTCAACATGTGTTAGTATTTCAATTTTATCATGGTCTTTCGCCGGGCTTACAAACTATGGTTGATAGTGCAGCTGGTGGTTCTATAAATAGAATGACACCAGATGCACTAGAGGAATTATTTGAGATGTTAAGTATAAATTCTCAACAGAAAAGTGCTAGAGGTAAAAGTAAGAGTTTATATCAAGTTCAGGAAAAATTAGATACACAAGCTCAATTTGAAAATTGGCCAATTCAAGAAGCATGTGCTTTATGTGGATTATATTCTCATGCTACTAATTTTTGTCCATCAAGTGCTATGTATGCTGAACAGGCCAATGCCATGAACGTTTATCCTCAAAGGCCAAGGAATGATCCCTACTCAAACACATATAATCCTGGTTGGAGGAATCATCCTAATTTTTCTTGGGGAGGAAATAAACCTTTACAACCTCAACAATTTCAGCCTCAACAACCACAACCTCAACAATTTCAAAATCAAGGTCAATTGAGAATTGAAGAAGTTCCAAAACAAGATGGAACAAGTAAAGGTCAAGCTGTCCTGATAAAATATTTGCTTGAAGAAGTTGAAAATTTGAAGAAGCACATTGCAAATTCCGAGACCGAGAAAAGAGAAGAAGGGAAGTTCCCTAGCCAAACCGAGCAAGCAAAATCAATCAATGTTTTACGAAGCGGTAAAGTAATAGGTGAAGAGGTAAGTGATCTGTTCAATCTTCTAATGTGCCTGAAGAAGTAGATAATTATGAGAAAAAAGTTGAAAAAGATAACAATGAAGATAATCAAACAACTAATCAAGAAATAGAAGTAGAAGTTCAAAATAAAGAAAAAGAAGTAGAAATTCAAAATAAAGAAAATCAAGTATAAGTAGAAAAATAGATAGAACAAGAATAAGAGGAACCTTATGTGGCTCCACCACCATATGTTCCTCTAATTCCGTTCCCTAGAAGACTTATGAAAAACCGAATGGACAAACAATTTTCGAAATTTATAATATGTTATCCAAAGTGAATGTTAACCTTCCTTTGCTTAACGTTATTAAAAATATTCCAGCCTATGCTAAGTTTTTCAAAGATCTTCACTCTAAGAAACACAAATTTGAAAACAATGAGAAAATTATTGTTTAAAGCGTAAGTCTTTGTTTGCAACCGAACTTCCCCCTAAGTTGAAAGATCCTGATAGTTTTAATATCCAAGTCTCTTTGGGAAGCTCTAAAAAGATGAAAGCCATGTTAGATCTAGGAGCAAGTATTAACTTGATGCCTTTTGCGGTCTATAAACAATTAGGGTTAGGAGAACTAAAACCCACTAATATGTCTCTACAGTTAGCTGATCGTTCAGTTAAACATCCCTTGGGTATAGTGGAAGACATCCTAGTTCAGGTTGATAAACTAATCATTCCAGTCGACTTTGTGGTTCTAAAGATGGAAAGGAAAATATGCACAAATAATGAAGTTCCTATCTTGTTAGGCAGACCTTTTATGGCCACTGCCAATACAATGATAAATGTGAAGAATGGTAAACTGTCAATGTCAATCCTAGGTGAAACTATTGAAATTTCTGTTTTTGATGCTATGAATAGACCTAGTGACATGAATGCATGTTTCTCCATAGACGAAATCAAAAAATTAACGACTCAAACTTTTGAGGAAAATAATGAGGCGGACGACTATGAGAAAGATGTATTTATAGTTTATGATGATAGACCTATCCCTCCCATAAAAATTGACATTGAAGAAATAGAAAGAGAAATAGAAGAAGAAGAAAGACAAGAAAGAGAAAAATTAGAAGCTCTCAAAAATAAAAATAAAAATAATTTGGAAAAAGAATTAGAATCAGAAATTAATTCTAATAAAATAGAAAAAGTAGAGGATAAAACTAATGAAGAAGAAGAAGTAGAGATTTTAAAATCTCTTTTTGAAGAAATTGAAATAGAGGATGAGAAAGTAGAAAATAAAGAAGATGTTAAGGAAGAAAATAATGAGGAGGTTAAAGTAGAAGAAATAATTAAATCGGAAAATTCTGAATTCATTCCTTCTGTTAAATCTCCTCATGTCGAAGAATTAAAGCCATTACCACCCCACTTAAAATATGCCTTTTTAGGGGAAGGTAAAACTTTACCTGTTATAATAGCAGTCGATTTAACTGAAGAACAAGAAGCAAGTTTGTTAAAAGTTTTATGGATACATAGAGAAGTCATAGGATGGTCCCTAGCTGATTTAAAAGGTATTAGTCTGTCTATGTGCATGCATAAAATACACCTAGAAGAAGGTAGTAAGCCTTCAAGAGAAAGACAAAGAAGACTTAACCCTCACATGGAAGAAGCCGTAAGAAAATAAGTCCTTAAGCTTCTAGATGCGGGTATAATTTACCCGATTTCTGATAGTAAATGGGTTAGTCCAGTTCAGGTAGTTCCTAAGAAGTCAGGAATTACAGTAGTTAAAAATGAAAAAGATGAATTAGTCCCTACAAGAACTATCACTGGTTATAGAATGTGCATTGATTTGAGAAAACTAAATGCGGCAACTAGGAAAGACCACTTTCCTTTGCCATTTATTGACCAAATCCTTGAAAGACTAGCCGGTCATGAATATTATTGTTTTCTTGATGGGTTTTCTGGTTACAACCAAATTCCTGTAGCACCTGAAGACCAAGAGAAAACAACATTTACATGTCCTTTTGGTACTTTTGCTTTTAGGAGAATGTCATTTGAACTATGTAATGCACCAGCCACCTTTCAAAGATGCATGATATCTATATTCTCATATTTAGTAGAAAGATGTGTTGAAGTTTTCATGGATGATTTTTCAGTTTTTGGAGATTCTTTTGATCATTGCCTAGAAAATCTTACATCAGTCTTAAAAAGATGTTGTGAAACAAATTTAACTTTAAGTTGGGAGAAAAATCACTTCATGGTCAAACATGGAATTGTCTTAGGGCATGTTGTGTCCAATAAAGGCATTGAAGTCGATAAGGCTAAAATAGAAGTTATTTCACAATTACACCCTCCAACTTCTGTTAAAGGTGTTAGAAGTTTTCTAGGGCATTCTGGCTTCTATAGAAGATTTATAAAAGATTTTTCCAAAATCTGTAAACCTCTATGTAATTTGTTAG
Source organism: Codonopsis lanceolata (assembly GCA_013146195.2). Lineage (NCBI taxonomy): Eukaryota > Viridiplantae > Streptophyta > Magnoliopsida > Asterales > Campanulaceae > Codonopsis > Codonopsis lanceolata. Next base: position 174,559,922 of record CM028378.1, read on the forward strand.
CAAAAGATACAGAGTTTGTTTTTGATCAAGAATGCATAAATGCATTTAATTTATTAAAAGAAAGATTAACCACTGCTCCTATTTTATCCGACCCCGATTGGTCTCTCCCTTTCGAGATCATGTGCGATGCTTCAGACTTTGCAATCGGAGCCGTGTTAGGACAAAGGGTAGATAGAAAGCCACATGTGATACATTATGCTAGTAGAACTCTAAATGATGCATAACTAAATTATACAACAACAGAAAAAGAATTTTTGGCAGTTGTGTATGCTTTAGAAAAATTTAGACCATATCTGTTAGGATCGAAAGTGATAATATTTTCTGATCATTCTGCCCTAAAATATTTATTAAGCAAGAAAGATGCTAAACCTAGACTAATTAGGTGGATGCTATTATTACAAGAATTTGATATTACAATCAAGGATAAAAAGGGAACCGAAAATGTCGTAGCCGACCATTTGTCTAGATTAGAATTCTCACCCTTACTTGAACGTCAATTTCTTGACAACACAATTCCTGTAAATGAAGATTTTCCTGATGAACAACTTTTAGCAATCAAAGATTCAGACCATTGGTATGCTGATTTTGTCAATTATTATGTGTCTGATATTATAAATCCTGATTTTGATCACTATCAAAAGAAAAAAAAATTGACTGAAGCAAAAAAATATTTTTGGGAAGAGCCTCATTTATATAAAATGTGTTCAGACTCTTTAATCAGACGATGTGTTCCAGAAAAAGACCAACAAAGTATTATGGAATTTTGTCATGAATACTCTTGTGGAGGTCATTTTAGTGGAAACAAAACTGCTAGAAAAATTTTACAATCTGGTTTATATTGGCCCACTGTTTTTAGAGGTTGCGACTTATTTTACAGAACTTGTGATAAATGTCAGAGAACTGGTGAAATATGAAAAAGAAACGAAATGCCCTTACACACTAATATGGTTGTTGAAATCTTTGATGTTTGGGACATTGATTTTATGGGTCATTTTCCTGTCTCTAATAACTGTGAATATATTTTGGTAGATGTTGATTATGTATCCAAATGGATAGAAGCCATAGGTACTAAAACAAATGATGGTAAAACTGTGGTTAAATTCGTTGAAGATCTTTTTGGCCGATATGGAGTACCTAAGACCATAATCAGTGATCAAGAAACACATTTTACTAATAAATTATTAAATAATATTCTTAAGAAATATGGTGTAACTCACAAGTTAGCTACACCCTATCATCCTCAGACATCTGGCCAAGTAGAAGTTAGTAATAGACAAATAAAAGCAGTATTAGAAAAGACTGTTAGGCCTAATCGTAAGGATTGAGAATCTAAACTTAAGGATGCTTTATTGGCATATCGAACTGCTTATAAGACCCCGATAGGAATGAGTCCATACCGAATGGTATATGGCAAAGCATGTCATTTACCAGTTGAAATTGAACATAAAGCTTATTGGGCTGTCAAGGACTTGAATTTAGATTTAACATTGGCTGGCGAGGAAAGATTGTTCCAATTAAATGAGTTAGAAGAAAATAGGCTAAATTCGTACGAAAATGCCAAAACATATAAAGAAAAGACCAATAAATACCATGACATGGGATTAGCCAATAAAATGTTTCGACCAGGATTGAAAGTTTTACTTTTTAATTCTAGACTAAGGTTATTCCCTGGAAAATTAAAATCTAAGTGGTCTGGTCCTTTTACAATCGTTCGAATTTATCCTCATGGAGCTATTGATATTAAAAATCCAAGGACCAACGAAGTGTTTAAAGTCAATGGACACCGACTCAAACCATATCTTGAACCAATGTCATTCGAACGAACAATTGAATTAATTCGTCTAGCTGACAATGCACCACCCGATGACTAGGTTTGCAGTTGGGTCGAGCCAAAGACGTTAAACAAAGGCGCTAAGTGGGAGGCAACCCACTATGATGAATTTTAATTGCTTTTGTAGTTAATTTAAATATGCTATTCTCCATTAAATTTAATTTTGGACATTTAATCTTGAAATTAAATATGTCAAAATCCAAGTTTGGGGGAGAAAAGCATCTTAATATTGTATTTATGTTGCTAATATTGTTAGTCTAGAGTTTTTGTAGAGTTTTTATAATACAGGAAAGTGACGAAACGTAACGGAACCTAATGGAGGGACCTAACTGTTAAACTGCTAAAAAGAGGAAAAGGAAACAAGAGAAGCTAGAATCTGCCCACCTTGCGGACGCAAGGTGCCTTAGACCTTGTGATCGCAAGGTCCCCAATAAATGTGGTTATCGTGAACGGCAACATGCAGACGTGGGAATCAGTACCGTTTGACTGCCTACCTTGCGGACGCAAGGTAAAAGACACCTTGCGACCGCAAGGTATCTTTATAAAAGGACAGGTCGTGCTTCTTCAGAAAATCACCTGAAATCTTCATCTTCTCTTCAAAGCAGCAGTAGCCCTCCTTCGTTCTCTCCATCTTCAGGCGAAATTCTTCCAAATTCTGACTCAATCTTCAAAGATAATCTCTCTCCTTCAACCCCTTCAACTTCCCTACCTCCATTCATCCACCATTACACCCCATTAAAGCTTGAAGAAAGGTGAAGGAGCATCCATTTTTGGCCGGCAAAGAAGCTTGAACTCCGGTGACTGTCCACCTCAAAACGGCAAAACCAAGTAATTCTAACCCCTCTTTCATTTTTGACGTACAATAATATCTGCATGTTAGGGTGTTAGAAAAATTTACGTAGAGATATATTTTTGCATGCTTTAGAAAATAGTTAATTTTTAATTTTAAAAAGAAAAATATTTTTAATTGTCAAATATTTTTAGTTTTCTCTCTCTCAGTTCTTGAGCAAGTTTGAAGTCCACAAAAGAAATAGCTACCTAAAGTACAAGGGTTGTAGCATCTTATCTTGGTACTATGGAACTTTGGTTCTCATGGGTTGATCTTAAGAAAAATGAATATCCTTGGAAAAGTGTGAAAGTTACCTAAAGAAAAAGAGCTACCTATGAACAAGGTTTGTTATCATTCTCTATTGGAACTATGAATATTCGGATTTCATGGGTTGATCTTGTGCAAAATGACTTCCCTTGGTAAATAGTGTGAAAGGTTCCTAGTGCCATGTTTGTATAGCTTGAAATAAAGTAGAGCTATACACCTAAGGAAATAAAGTACCTATGGATTTTTTTATGTGAATAACTTTGATCTTTGGGAGAAAAGTATGTTTGAGAAAAGAAAAGATGCAAAAATTGCACAAAATTTTATTATTGATGAATGCACCTCCCAATGCAGCTGCATCAGGAACTACATTCTTTAATCTGATCTTTATCACTTGTGTGTGATTGAATTTTTTATTCTTTTTGCCTAGCTTTTAGTAATCATGTTTTAGACATAAAATTTTAGGATATGTATTGTTGGTAAGGATATCAGCTTGGTGAAATTTTGTCCTAAAATAAATTGTGCAAATCAATTTCCAAAAAATCTCCATGTTGAAAAATATTTAGTGGTTGTCTAATTTTTGTGGAGAACTAAGAGACATTGAACTTTGGATATGGGCTGCTAAAGTATTGTTTGAGGTTGATCAATTTTTGGGTAACAAAAAACCTTATTGTGTTTTCTAAAAATCTTGGATTAATTTGAGGAATCCTAAAATTATTTTTGAAAAAGAGATCATTGTTACCCTAATTCTGTACTTAGCATTTATCTACACCTGATTTTATGTTCTCGGTACATAAATAAAGGACTTGTGGTGGATTTTATCAATAAAACCCCTTTTCAAAACCATCTCAATCTCATCCATGCTGGACTCTTGAAATTCCCTTCTCCTAACGGCTAGCTCCCTGGTTTGTAGCGTTTTTGAAGTGTTGTTATTAACAGGTTGAAGTCATTAGGGTAAACTCATTCTCTACAAAATTCTCTTTGGCAATTTTTCCTCCATTTTGCTAAAAATCATGTGCCCCTTCTTCTCTTAATCTCTTATTCTACAAACCCTAGTCTGTTCGAATGACTTCCAGTACTTCCAGTCCCTCAAACCCTAAAAATTCACCCAAAGCTACATCACCTTGATTTCTGAAGTTTCACTCTTCCTTTTCCTCCTCTGGTCAAATAGGGGGAGAAAGGTCAAGTGTTGATGTTCCTACTGGTGATTGTGTTCCTCTACTGCTGATGGTGAAGATGTTGCATTTTTTGATGATGATGATGTTACATCTTTTGATGATGATGAATCTGATTCCTTGTAGATTCATCATTGTAATTGTTTCTCCCATCAACTGTTTCATGTTTATTTTGTATGCATGTGATTGCATCATTGGTATATTATGATTTGTGCTTTGTAGATGATTTCTGATTTTATACCTTACGCAAATTCAGGGGGAGATAAAATTTTCTAACCAATGCAGGTTAGATGTTTGATGGTGTTGAAAAACACTTGCCATTTGATTTGATCAGAAAGGTTCAACAAAGGGGACGATTATAAGGGTAAAATAGGTCGTCCTATTTTCCTTAATTGATTTTATTGTTGTGTCCTTTTTTGGTCCAAAAACAATGGTAAGAAGTTACCATATTTAATAAGTTTCTTGATCCTAAAGCTATGGTAAGTAGTTACCATATTGAATACTTCCAAAAGCTCTCAAGAATCCTTAATTGAGTTGGACAATATCTTTCGTAGATCCTTGAATTAAATTAGGAAACTAATTTAGCAAACAAAACTTTTATTTCCTAACATTATATTTTCTTAGAGTTGTTTGATTCTTATTTGTGTAGGATAGATTCTTTGACTTAAATTAGGAAACTATATTTGGTTACAAAATCTGTGTAAAATAGGTATTTTAATTAATTATGGAAACTAACTCATTTATTTCCTAATCTTTTAGATTCTTGGAGTCTTTTGTTTCCTAATTATATTATAGGTCTCCACCAACATATATATATGGGCTATGGCGTACAGAAGAAGAGATGCGGAGCAGAATACACGCAGAAAAGATACAGATTATAAAAAATCAAAAAGCTTTGCTGTTGCTGGAAATTTGGATGTAACTCTGGGTGCAGCTTCACCACGAGCTACATCGTTGCTGTTACTGTTTGCATTCCTAGTTTCTAGGAAGCTTGTTTTTTAATCACACGTTTTCTATACCTTATTTTTATGGATTTTCCTCTTCAGACTTGTTGTCTTATAGCTTATAGATTGTTTGATAAACTTCTATGTTTATTATTGCTTTAATTGTTTAAAGTCTTCCATTGTTTACATATTTGACTTTCTGGTCGATGCACCTCCGGGTGTAGCTTCATTACAAGTTGCATCGACAGATTCCTTGAATCCTATCTACTATTGATCTTTCATCTTGTTTGAGTGTTGATTTCCTCATTGCTTAATCACTTCATTGCAGTCTTAAAGTATCTTAATACTAATATTATCTACGACCTTTTCCAATAGCCCACATCACTTGGATAGGAGATTCCGCTTAAATTGATCCACTCTCCTTCTACTTTTCCATTCTCGTTGTCTTATGTTAGCCAATCTATACCAGAGTAGATCTTTGGTAAGATGGTCATTGGTCTTAAATGTCTTAATTTGTAAGATAGAGTCTCGCTCTCTCAGTTCAACCCACCAACATATGATAAGTCGGGTAAGAATGATTCGTTTTTACAAAAAAATATCTCTAAGACCGTTTTACCTAAGTTTTTGTCTTTCGATTATGAGTTTTTTCACGGAGCTGGTGATCATAAATGAAGTATTTTCCGTAAATCGAGTGAATAGAAAAATAAAAATATTGATAAATAGTAACGGGTAAATACCAAAAAGTCCCCATAAATTATTCTATATTCAAAAAGTTTCAAAAATATTTTTTCTATTCAAAGATACTAAAGTTAAACATTTAATCCAAAAAAATCCAACAAATTATATTTATTCTGATTGGACATTAGGATCAAAACGTTCATTTTTTATGAACATTTTTTTTTCACATATGATAATTGTGATCATAATTGCATCATGTTGAATAATAATATTAATAATAATAATTAGTCATAATTAAAAGTATAATATTCTTATTAAGAAATAATACCAAGTATCTCCATAACAAAAAATCATGCACAAAAGATTCAAAAGAATTATTCTATTTACAAAATCTAAACTTAATATTAGTAGTAAAAATTCAAAAAACTGAACTTTTCTATTATAATCTAGTAGTCCCAAAGTTTCTACCATCAGTACCATCACTGGTCATTAAAAAAAACCTTCAAATGAAAGCTAGTGCGCTCAGAAAGAAAGAAATTTCAAAATTATAAAACCAAGTCATCAAATCTCTTAGAGTAACAGAATCATATAGGTTTAAGGGGAAATTGATGGTCGGTACGTATATTTTCTCAAATATTTCATCGTTCCACATTTTTTTTTAATAGGTAAAGTTTATTTTCGAAAAATTATTCTTAAAAATGCCTAATTCGGCTCCTTCCACAACTCCGACCAACATTTATTGTGGCAACGAAACAGGGATCGCCCTGCCCGATCAGGTCGCCATAATTGAGAGAGTAACGCTCCCGAAAGATAAACGATTTTGTCGATTCCTTAAGTACGATACTGTAATGGAGGGCTGAGTTGGATGAGTTTTCAGTAAGAATGAAGGGGAGGAGAAGGAAGAAAAAGACGGTGAACATAAAGATCTGGTTCATTATAAATTTGTAGCATGATGCATTAATTGGGTGCTTGACTTGTGCAGCGTGATACATAAATTGTGTTAGATAGTTTAAATTAATGCATTGCAACGTAGAAATTTGATGCAACGCGATGCAAAATTGGATAAGGTCATTTAAATTGATGCATCGCGATGCAAAAATTGATGCAGCGTATTGTAAAATTGGATTAGTAATTTAAATTGATGCATCACGGTGCAAACATTGACCCGTAGCGCTTTACATTCATTAAAGGTATCACGATCTTTTCACCTCCAAAATGTTTTTCCTTTTTTTTTTAAATATGGTGGGCTGCGGCGGTTGTAATCTTTGAAAAGATGCAGGCCAAATTTACTTCTAGATTTAAATTCTAGGGGTAACTTCGTGCCGAACCACTTTTAAAAGTTTTTAATCGCTCCAGTTCATTATCTTTTTTGTTCAATCAAGAAAAGTCATTTTTGGGGACGAAAAGACTACCTGATAATGAGCCTGAGGCGCACTGCATCAATTTAATTATTCAATTTTGCACCGTGATGCATCAAGTTACTTACCTAATTTAATTTTACATTACGCTACATCAAATTTTGCACTATGATGCATCAATTTTAAATTACTAAATCTAATTTTGCAATGCGATGCAAAAATATGTAGCACCGCAATGAATTAATTTAAAAAATATATGCATCTTTCCTGCATCCTAAATCCAAGTCGATGCATCACGATTCACATATGGCGCATTGTGATTCAAAATTAATGCATCAAGATTCAAAAGTTGTCCAACAAAAAAAAAATCTATTCTGGCATTTTATCGAACACTTTACATGTTACACAAAACACAAAAAGAGTTTTATGTTTTGCATGACTAATTTTATTTTAAATCACTCAAACACAAATAATGAAAGAAGAAGGAATAAGAAGAACAGCAACGGTAACAACATGATATGAATTAGTAAAAGAGTAAGAAGTTCGGGTAACAAATAAACAGTATATGGTAACTACCGTTATTCCTCACCTTCTAACTCCACACTTTCTTTCTGCTTCATACATTTTGTGCGTCTTCGGTTAAACGAGGGAAAAGAAAAAGAAGAAATGTACAAGATTTTCTGAATTTGGGTAATATAAAAATAATATTTCAAAAATATACTTTAGCAGTTAATTTTAAAAAAAAAGGCCGAAGTAGAGAAAAGAAATATTTGAGAAAGTGCATCAATGACAACGAGCAATTTTCTAAAAATTCTAATGGATCGTCAAAATTCAAGGCCTTACAAGTTTGTGTGGACCGTAGCTTTCAAATACTTGGGTCACTAATACAAGGCTTCTTGATTTTAAATGGATAAGATGATGGTGTAAATTTGGTCCAATTCACTTTGAAAAGTTTTGAAAAAAATTAGAAAATGTACGTCAAAAAATTATTTGAAAAATAAAAAAATGATTTTGAAAAGTCAAAACATAATTAGAACATATTTTAGTTTCTAAAAAAATTAATTATAGAAAATAAATTACAACTCTATATCTTTTATAATCTAAAAACCTTCTTCTTGGATTTTGATCTATTCATGATGTTCGCATGACAGTCATCCTTCTACAATGATTCAATGAAAATTATGAATTGTTGGATTATTAGTGTGTGTGTGTGTGTGTGTGTGTGTATATATAGTCTGCAAAGTATTAGAGTTCATTTTGAAATTTTAACAATTATATAAGGTTTGTATTGCATTCAAATTTGTGAAAATATGGTCAAATATTGAGTTGTTATTAAAATTTCAAAATAGGACAAGGTTTATAACAAAATTGTTTTTGGTGGGGAAGAATGATGTGGACATGAGCTCTCTGTCTAGTCTACGTAGGCAACCACTAGGTTGTCCAGTCACCTTCCCATTATAAAAACTAATAAGTTTTTTATGAAAGGTTTTCGTTAGAAAAAAAAAGTCGGGTTGAGGTTTTACTTGAAAAAAAAAAAACACATGGTTCAAAACGAAAAAACTAAAATATGTCAGAACTTTTTATACAATTAACCCAATTTAAACTACCAAATCTAATTTGTGCACTGTGATGCAACAGGTCAAGCCAATGAATATACCGTGATGCATCAATTTAAACTATCTAAACCAATTCGTGCATCGCGTTCAAGCCCTCAATTGATGCATCGCGCTGCAAATATTGATGCCTCGCATTGCAAATCATAATGAAACCAGATCTTCATGTACCTTTTTTCCAGTTACACAATCAACAAATGATTCAAAATTAATTTATTTTCTATAGACATTTCATATTTTGAATCACAAATACAATGAGGAAGAAGAATAAGAAGAAGAAAAATAAGAGGAAGAAGAAGAAGAAGAAGAGGAAGAAGAAGAAGAAGAAGAAGAAGAAGAAGAAGAAGAAGAAGAAGAAGAAGAAAAAGAACAAGAACAAGAAGAAGAAGAAGAGGAAGAAGAAGAGTAGGAAGAAGAAGAAGAAGAAGATGATGATGATGATGATGATGAAGAAAGAGATGAAGAAGAAGAGATGAATAAGTAAAAAAGAGTGAGAAGTTAGGGTGATGAAAACACAATTATGTAGTAATCACCGTTCTTCTTTACTACCCAACTCTAAGTATTGATGCCTCGCATTGCAAATCATAATGAAACCAGATCTTCATGTACTTTTTTCCAATGAAGAAGAAGAATAGAGTGAGAAGTTAGGGTGATGAAAACACAATTATGTAGTAATCACTGTTCTTCTTCACGACGAACTCTCCACTATCTTTCATCTTCATAATTTTGCAGCGTTCTTTGAATTTGAGTATTGCAGGAATAATATTTTGAAAATGGACTTTAGCGATTGAAAAAATGAAGAAAAAATTGCGTGTCAGTCCACTTTTCAAAGTTTCTAATCGCTCATGTACCGTGTTTTTTATTTCAATCGAAAAAGACACTTTTGGACGCGAAAAGACAACAATACCCTTAACGAGCATAAGGCGCGCTACATTAATGAATCGTGGTACATTGACTATTGAATCGCGATTCATCAATTTTATTGCATTAATTTTTGCACCCCACTTGAATAGTTTAGTTGTCTATTCTAATTGCACCGCGGTACCAACTTTTATATACCGTGATGAATTAATTTTTGAACCGCGATACATATACCTAATCCAAGTTGCTCCGCGGTAAAGTTTATACCGCGGTGAATTAGTTTTTGCATCGCGATATAAAATGATAATGAACCAGACCATGTCCTCCACCTTTTTTTTCCATCTCCTCCGTCATAAGCCTTCTTCTTCCCCCTCCTCCTCTGCCTTCGTCCTACTGAAAAATCATTCAACCCAGCACAGATCTATTACAGTTTCGTACACAATGAATCAAACAAACCGTTTACCTTTCGGGGGAACCCTCACCACGGGGTGTTGCCCCCTCGACCCATGTGACCTGACCAGGCAAGTCGATCCCCGTTTCGTTGCGCAACAATGGTGATTTTTGAATCCAAAGTGTGTTGTCGAGGCTGTTGAAGGAGACGATTGCATTTTCAGAACAATATTTCAAAAAAGTGGTCATTTTGCGATTGAAAAAAAAGAACTATGAACTTTTGGGGTTAAGAACTTGGGAAAACGGACCGGCCAGAATTTTACCCCAAAAAAACAGGGGAGTTGAACAAATAAATGTTTGGAAAAATGTATCGCCCCTGCAATTCTCCTAAGATGATTTTATGCGAGATAACCGGGCCAGTCCCCTATGGAGAAAATATAATCCTAAAAGTCCATAATAATTTTTTTAAACCGCTACAGTACACTTTTGGGGGAGAAATGACGAAGATACACTTAATGAAGGAAAGACGCGCAGACAAACAAAACCACATCCCAAATTTGGGCATCGTAAAGAAAACAATTGGACATCGTTCAAAATTTTGGGCATTGCAATGCAAAAGCTACTGCCTAATTTGGGCATCACAAGGAAAAAAAATTGGGCATCGTTCAAATTTTTGGGCGTCGTTCAAAATTTTGGCCATCGCAATGCAAAAGTCACTGCCTAAATTTGGGTATCGCAAGCAAAAACATTGGGCATCACTCAACATTTTTGACATCGCTCGAAGGATATCGGAAGGTACGATGCTAGAAATAGAGAGAGAAAAGAAAGAAGAACAAACAAAATGCACTAACCTCACAAAATCACACACAAACACACATTGCTATGCACCCAAATAAACAATCAAAAAAAGAAACCAAGATTTTGGGCGTCGCAATGCAAAAGCTAATACCCAAATTTGAGTCCCCCTCATAAGTTCTACATTTGGTTGAGTCATCTTTTAATTCTATTGTACAGTGGCTAAAAGGTCTGTGTATTGGTTAGTAAGGCAACTGTCTTTAGAATCGGGTATGTAATAAAAATAGTTTTTATGTTGGTTTCTCCAAGGCGCCAACCAGCAGGCTTCAACAACAGTCTTTGAAAGCTTCACTCACCAGCAAACTTCCAAGTCTGCTTTGCTCAAACATGAAGTTAGTCAAACATATGGAATCCAGGTCACATATTATTTAAACTAGATATTTTAATATCTAGTCAAATAATATTCAAATTATATTCATCAGATTTCCCTCCTAAATGAAGTAAACTATCTGTATCTGGATTTAGACAGCTGTATAGATAGACTGTTCCTCTAATGTATGATTCATACAAAGTTTGGAGACATTACTTCTTTTGGCTAAGAAGACTTTCAAGTTGTTCCTCCTACAAGACTGAAACTTACTCTGAATGGTGTATCGGTCCCTGCAATACTGCATCTCTAATGAATGTTTGCTGGACATAACCTATATAGCGTCGAATGCATTTAATGCATTATAACATTGGAGATATCTTCCTCATCTTAGTCCAACGGTCCTGAACATTTGAAACATAACCTCTTGAACATTCAATACTCAGACAATTCATCTTTAATACTCAAGCATTCAAAAGATCAAAGGACAAGAACTAATACTCTACAAAACTCACTGAAGCTGTAGATCCTCTCTTACCAATTCATTACAACTTCTTTAAGTTTACATTTACATTTCTTTTACTTTAGCACTTTAGATAATAAATCTTCATTGATTAATTCTCTCATCATCAAACACTTGGTTAAAAAAAACTATTATGTACACAATCCATTAGTGATCTCAATTTACTCACCCAATAGAAAAACAAGTGCACCTTTCAAAATCCAAAGTTAACCACTTTGGTAGTGGACGTAGTACTTTATAGTACGAACCACTTCTACATCCTTGCGTATTGTCTTGATTGATTTATCTTCATCCTATCTCTATCAAAACTGTACTTTGCACATAGCATCTCACTTTAGTAGACTGTTGTTATATGCTATTATAACCAGTAGTCCTTCAAGTTGTTTTGTTCACTTTTTAATTATTCTGTTGCCCTAACTCTTCTATTGAGTTAGCTATTTTCAAAAGGAGAAAACACTTGTGAAATTTTTTAAAATTATATCTAGGCTATTCAACACCCCCCCCCCTTAGCCTAGATTGAGCCTATTTGGGATCAACACACGTTTTCATTTATTTCTTCTATTCTGTCTATGTTGCATATGAAGTGGGTGTGTTGGCCATGGCAACGATGCACAACCTGCAAGTATGGTGGCACTGTATATGAAGAAACCAATCATTATCATGGCAGCTCCAGTGACTATAAATCATGTTGTTTTTTAGCTTATGAGTTACGTTTTCATTTATTTCTTCTATTCTGTTTGTGTTGCATATGAAGTGGGTGTGTTGGCCATTGCAACGACGCCCACATTGGAGGCAACGACGCACACATCATAGCCAACGATGCCCATATAGGTTGAAATCAATCTTCAAAGTAAGCAAGAAAAAGTGAATTTGAAGTAGCCTTTCACTATAGCTCGTTCATCAACTCGAGCAATATCCAAATGTTACACAATTGAGCGTAGACCTTCAAATCTCTTTCATTTTATTTGGTGGGTGAAAGATCACCTAGGTTTAGCTACAAGAAAGAGATGAAGTATAACACTGTAGGTGGAAATGGTGAGGCAGAGACTTGTTTGCTGGTTATGGAGGGAGACGAATGAAGAGAGAGAGTTAAAATGAATAGTATTGAAACATGAATGTTTAGAATTACTTAAATCCATTAATTAGACTTTAGGGAAGTAAAACAGAAAGGATTCATAGAAATCCACCCACTTAATTTAGATAGATATATCTAAGTGAAAATCAATAGGCTGAGTTAATTAAGTCTTGCATGATTAGAATAAGCTAAAACATTAGTTAGTTGTTAATTAAAATCAAATTGATTAGACATTATCATGTCTAAAGCTTTTCCTGCTAAAGTTCAGCACGTAGACGTACAACTAACATCTTAACACCTGAAGCAAGATAAAATAAATTTAGACTAAGATAGGCAGCTCACACAAGTCTTAATCTATCTACCACGTCTTAGTTATCAGCAGCTAACTTAAATGTTTCTTAAATCTGTTGAAGTTTGATCCATTCACTTATCACTTATCAGCCGCAGTTTCTTAAATGTTTTATTACACCCTAGTACTAGTTTTCAGCTGCTATGCTTTCCTATACTTAAATCCCTATCTGCTGAACATTGTACACCGTTTGAATATTGCGCTAAAAATATTTTAAAGACTTTAATGTCTTCAAAGCTTTTAAAGGTTTCCAAAAACAATATCTTTAAAAACGCGTGGCCTTCACTCTCATGTAACTTAATTCACTTAGCTAAGACAACCTTTCGTTAAAAGATAAACTTGTTTGCTGTAACTAAGTCATCAGCAGATGGAAACTACTTATACTAAGTGTAAGTCATTGTTTTAAATGCTATTCTATTTACTTACACTTACTCTCCATTGATTAAAAATACTTAAACGATTTCTTATACATATTCTATCAAACAGTATTTTAAAGCAATAGATATGAAAAACACTTTCGGCCACTATCACGTGATTAATTCTTGGTCATCTCAATTCAAACATTAAACTGTTCAAAAGAAGACTTTTTATCATTTCATTAAATTATTCTATAGTTTATCATTGCATTAAATATCCCATAGTGTATCATATCTTCTAGCTAAATCACCTTCTTTATTACTACATACAAGAGATATCTACTCTCCTTATATTATACAAAAAGATATCTAACCTCTATCTATGAATTTAGGATCTTATGCTAGGTGATATCTTCCGCATCAAAAATCCTCTTCAAGGTCTCTTTGCATTAAAAGATAGATTTTATCATCACTCTTCAAAGATCATCCTTACTCTTTCAAAAGGCTATTTTCAAGGATCTCTATAAGAAGCATTTGAGCAATGATGAAAGGAGAATAGGTGAAGAACTGAATCAAAACATTTCTCATATCCCTTCAAGCAATTCTTTTCTTGAAATATTCTAGTTCTCATGGTGGAGGATATAGAGAACATAGGATAGAAGGTTGAAGACTTCATTCATCCATAGAGCCGTCAAAATGGGCCAAACCCGTTGGGTTGGTCCACCCCACCATATTAAAAAGGTGGGTTGGGTTTTAAAAACATGACACTGCCAAAAGGCGGGCTTTTTGGGTTAGACCCAAACGGGTCACGAGTTAAACGGGGCGGGGCGGGTTGGTTCGCCTATTTTTACCTACTATAATACACACACACACACACACACACACACACACACACATATATATATATATATATAGACAAGTAAGTGGGGCTTAGTGGTAAGACGTTTCACCCATACCTAATAGGTCGCGGGTTCGCGTCACCAAGGGGGTAAGTGGGGAAAAAAAAAAAAATATATATATATATATATATATATATATATATATATATATATATATATATATATATATATATATATGTATGTATGTATATATATGTATATTCCAATCAGGCAATCACCCATCACTATAGGCCATCACCCCCAAGTAATTTTTCCTAATTTTCTTCCTGAATTCCTTCCAGTGGGCGTGCGTTGTGCTTCTGCTTCAGCCGGTCTTGAATGACTTGGTCCAAATTTCTTCAAATGGTGGGTTGGTCCGCCCCGCCCTGCAACCTAAGGTGGGTTGGGTTGGGTCATTGTTTTTTCAGTCTGCCAAATTTTTGGGTTGGTCCGGGGTCCGCCATTTTGCGGGTTGGTATGCCCTACTGGTCCATTTTGACGGCTCTATTCATCTACTCATATAATATTCCTTCTATGATATGCTTCAACCTATGACTGGACACTTAATATATTCCTTCAAATTATTTTTCTCTTGACGTGTTCCAGTCCTCAAACAATTACTAGATGTTCTTTCACTTCTTATTCCTTTCTAGCTCTTGTTTTAACATTCATTGTATTCTTCCTTACTTCTTTCAAACCTTAAAGGAATACTTGATT
Source organism: Codonopsis lanceolata (assembly GCA_013146195.2). Taxonomy (NCBI): domain Eukaryota; kingdom Viridiplantae; phylum Streptophyta; class Magnoliopsida; order Asterales; family Campanulaceae; genus Codonopsis; species Codonopsis lanceolata. The sequence goes on from CM028378.1 coordinate 174,574,925, forward strand.
GATGCACGACTTTGATTTTTGCTAGATTAAACTACTCAAACACTGGTTTTTGTTGTACGCAAATCTATTAGTGATTATTTAGAATGTCAATATATGTAGTGCACTTAAAAATCAAAGTTTGGCCAACTTGGTAATGGACGTAGAAGTTTTTACACTATGAACCACTCCAAATATCATGTATTTTATCTTCCAGCTGATAGAACTGTTACTCACACTTAAGCAACCTCAATCTAGTTAAGTGTAAGTTAGTTACATTCTTGAATTATTTACTTAGTTGTTTTATAGTTTATCTTTCAATTCAATCCTTATATATTAGTGATCAAAAGAAAACCAAACCAAATTGTTTTCAAGTTTAGCAGGTGCTACCTGCTGATTTTACATCAGTTGCTGAAAAATAATCTTTTCTACTGCAACTCTTAAAGGTTGTTATTCACCCCCCGGACTTACAAATAGAAATATGAATCGAGGGATGTGAACATTCAATGCAAGTTATCGCAAATGACAGAGGCAGAGGAAGAGATATTTTTGGAACAAAACTTTGAAAAGACACTTTACCGATTGAGAATAAAAAAAGGATAGTGGAGCGATTAAAATTTAAAAAAAGTGTACAGACCCATAATTATTTCATTTTAGTCAACTATTGGGCCCTTTAGCAATTAACAATAGATGGGCCAAGTAGTTGGTTCAACATGCAAGTGAACTATATCTGAAACAACCAATGTTGTAGGTGCAAGAAACTCGAAATTAAAAGCTTTTTTGGGCCGGTACCGGTTGAACAACACATCTTCTTCTGGCGGGCCCCAATAGATTGCCAGCAATGGATACTGCACTCATATTTAATTTTCTAATGGTTTTGATTTTGAATGCCCAAGAGCTTCCCCAAACAATAGGCAAGGCAGGTAGAGTCGTGTCAAGTTCATTGCCATCCTCTTCCTTTCTTAAATAATTTCGGGGTGAACCTTAATTTGGACAAATAGCTCTTGATAGAAAATCATATCAATGAGAAGAATTGTATCGTATGTGATAATAATAACTATAATAACATAATATTAATTACAACAGTATTGACTTTATCATTGTTATCAACATTTTTATTATTGAGAAAGAATACATTTTTTTTTAATTCATACCCAAATGTTCCAAAAAAAATATACCTTCTATTTTTGAAATCTAAATATAATATTTGAATACTAAAAATTAAAATTTTAATTTATTTACCTTTATGGAATTGCAATAGTTATAGTAGGAGTAGTGGTGAAAATAATATTAACAAATTGACAAAGTACTTGAAATTTTATGAAATTAATACCCTTAACTTTGAAATTTTATGAAAGTAACTCTTAAACATTCACATCATCGCTCTGATAACAAAGTTGGATGGAGACTTAACGAAATTAGTGATATTTTATCCAAATTATTTATACATTTCTACGATATCCCCCCCCCCCTAAACTAAGTACATTGACAACATTTGTAATATTGAAAGCACGAGGTTATTTTGGTATCCCTAAATAGTACGTTGATATAAAAAGTAGTTTTCCCTAACAATAATAGTAATAATACTACTACTACTGATAATACTAATAGCATTAAAAATGTTGTTATTTTTTTTATTACTATTGTTATTTGCAAAAACTTGTATAATATTGTCTTACGGATCCTAAATCTACGGAGCTCCAAAAATGAGGCTTCTGGAGCGAGCAACCGACCAAATAAAACCACGGTTTACCTAGTAAGAAAATGGGTCAAATGTAAGATAAAATGGGTTGAAAACCGAACAAATTAAATGGGCTGGATTCGGATCTTAAGGGACGGGTCACCCAAAGAAGAGTTCGCGGGTCCGGTTATGGAAAAGCGACTAGAGCACTCTAGAGTTTCCACCGCATTAATGAACTCGGCCTCTTAATTGCTCATGTCCCCTCCAATTTTCGAATCGTGCTCCGGTACCCTATCTTTTTTCAAACTTTGTTGCCGAAGTCCATTTGTACCAAAACTTTTCATTTTAGTCCTAAATCAACTTAAAACTTTAATTAACTTCATTTTTAATGAAACATGTCACTTTGTGATCAAAAGCAACACATTTTAGGGCAAAAGTAACTCTTTTTAAGTAAAAAAAAAGTGATAATTTTCATTAAAATTTCAAGTAACACTTCTAAGGTTAAAAGTAAAAAAAATTAATGTTAGAAAGTGACACTTTCAAAACTAACGGTGATGATTTTATTTATAATGCAAAGTGACAAAAATGACATATTTAGTGTTAAAAAATGACACATTTAATACTATAGAGTAACACTTTCAATGCCAAAAGGAATGACTATTATTTATAATGCAAAGTGATACTTTTAAAAACAAAAGTGACACATTTTTTAAGAAAAAAAATATGATAATTTTCATTGAAGATATAAAGTGACACTTAAGGGTCAAAAGTGACACATTTGTTGCTAGAAAGTGATATTCTTAATTTATAAACGTACGGGTGATGCTATAATTTTCAAAAGCTAAGGGATTGCATTGAGATTTTTGAATTTTAATCTATTTAAGATCTGTAAGACTGTCTTACGAATTAACATCTATAAGACTGTCTTACATATAACTGGGTGTGACAGTTGGGTTAGATCAGAGTGTGTAATGGGTTGATGTATATCATGAACCAGCACAATCTGAGATCAGATGAATCGGATTGGAATGAATAATGAGTTAAAGTGGATCAACCCATTTTTTATATAAAAATTCATTTATATATAAATAAAATATACCCCTAACACTAAAAGAACACATCATCATCCATAAATATAAAATGAAATAGAGTAGAAATGTTTCATATGAATACACAACTGTCTAAGTAATTTCCACCAAATAATATTCCGATGTTTTACACAAAGTAACATTCTTTAAAACAAAAAGAAATCGACAAAATCAATCAGATTATTTCGCATTGATGAATGATGATAACAATAAAAATAATGAAGGTTTCCAATAAAACTTTTTTACTAGTAATATGGGATTCAATCTAGATTACTCGGTTTCTAATCATCATCATCATCAAAACTAGCCTCAAACACAAGGTCCTAACATTTTCTTGGGATGTCCCCCATCTCTTGACTCTTGCTGCCTCAAATTAACCTCTTTTAATCAAACCATGATACTATTGACGTTGACTGATTTCAAGATCCTTAGTTGCTTTAGTTGACCATCAGGATCAACAAGTTCACACTTGAAAACACCACGAAAAAGACAAGTAAAGGCTGCCTGCAAACAGGAAAAACACCACAAAAAAGAAGAGGCATAGCAACATTAATTTGTAAAGATAAGAAAACATTAGGAGTACCGGCAAAATCTCGATCATTTATCTGGCCTCCATAATCTTCAACCACAATCTGACAACCATATGAAATCCTTCTTAATGTAATGAGTCTGTGGCAGTGGTACATGTGAGGACGATAAAGTTGCATGCTACAATTTTCAAAATACCCTTGTTGAAGATGAATCTCTCAATTAACACATCAGAGTAGCTATTTTCATGGATTTTAAGGATTTGATCTCCATATTCATGTATGGACATGGCCATATGCTATTTGCAAATAAATGCACAGAAACAAAATACATAGCATTTTCTTTTCCTATCCAACATTAGATTCAATTCATCAGACATTGTCAAAAGTTTCCATCAAGAGGATGTCGCGCTCTCTAATTTGTATGACAATTAAACAGTTCTCATATAACAAAAGCAATTTATGTTGGCATGTACCAACATTGTACTAACCTTCCAGACCAAACGTAATAGCTCCTACTTGTAGACATCATATATAATGAGCAGACAATCAATTACCTAGAACAACAGGCTAAGAAACCTTTAAAGATTTAAGGGTCGACCTCTAAAAATAAAGCCCAAAATACACGAACAAACTATTTCGAGAAACAACCATGGCAATACCCTTCACAATTTTCCCTGAAAAGCCTAAAAACCCGATAGTATCTTTAAGAGTCATATAATTAAAATTTCAAGAAAGTAGCAGATCAAATAATTAAAGCAATGAAATAACCCAAGCAGAGAGAGAAGAGGGAAGAGAATCTGTCACGCCCCAAATCTATCCGTATGTGGGACCCAATTCAAACATGAGACAAACCAACCTGCTATTAGCACAATCTAAAACCAATGTAGAAAAGACAAGATGGAAAGAACTCCATAAATAAACTGTTATAACCATACGGTCTCAAAGACCACCAAGAGTTTTACAAAAGTACTACTAAGAGTTTACTACGTGGAAGCATAACAAATTAAAACAAGAGAAGACGAAAAGTCTCTCTCCACCACTCTACAAGAAACAACTACTAAAGTACTACCCAAAGCTCGAACACCTTCTAGCACTCCGGAGAACTTCCCACGTCACACGAACTATCACTTAGCTTCCCTGCAATCTAAGGAAAACAAATTGGAAAGAGTAGTAAGGTATATTATACTTATGCCTATTATGGAAGTATGCAACATAAATCGTGTCGTGATGCCAATTAAAACAATTCATAACATATTTCAGAATTTAATGCCAAGTAACACGTAAGAGCTCGGGCAAAAATACCCGACTGTATCAAGTAATAAAGTATACATAAGTACGAGTTATCGATTCCACAAAGAATGTACGTAATTTTCACTCCGACTAAGTACCAAAATTGGGCTAATTAATTATATTTGAACGAAAATAAAATGAGTTAAAAACTAAAAATATAAAAAAAATCTAAGAAAGCAATTAAAGTCTAAACTAACACGCAAGTGGTTTGACAACAAAAAATAAAAATAAAAATGATAGGACATCAATGTTTTTAATCTAGTCGGTATTTAATTTAATCATCTTTTTACTTTTCTTTAGTTCAAGTCTTGGTAGTCGGATGCACTATTTTATTCACTACGGGTTTTCACTACGTATAGCAAATTTAGTTATCACTTAACCTTGCTACGGGCTCATATCATCGCAACACATAACATAAGTGAGAAAAATAAATGCATATCTAAACAAACACCCAATTACTATTTACGCACGATCTCTTTTCGGTCTCACGCCACACAAACGATTATTGTAATTTTCAGAATTAATGGGAAGGACTTTCGCTTCGTATTCTATCATTGTAGGGTTCATTTAATAGTTTGCTATGTCATCAAAAGCATTAAAAACACACAATAATAACCAAACATATGGGTAGTACTTTGTAAAAAGATATTATCTCTATTTTTTCTACAAATCATGTCGGTAGCCGAGAATACAAAATTGGTTAACTACGGACTCTCGCATCTTATAATCAACCCTAATTTTCTCGACCTCGCGAATGGCTAAAGTGGTTGGATCGCATGCAAAACAAGTCTCACAATGGCTATCGGTGTGTGTCACAAAACATCAACTATTAAATTGACTGGTTCGAAACATAGAGGTAGCTCTCGCGGATCCTAAACATTTCTAAAATTATTTAATTATTGGTCAAATAATTAGAAGTATTACATTCACAAAAATAATAACCGAACATAAAAGTATACTAAATAAAGAGAGAAATTAAATTTAAATAACTACATTGGACATAGAAAAATAATTGCATTCCATAAATTAATTAAGCACAAACCAATTTAACAATACACAAAAGATTAAACCCTAAAAAATACAACAAATATCATAAAATAGAGATAGAAAGAATTAAACCCATCAATGTTGATATCCAAGGTTGAAATCAATTGCAAATGCTTCTTTGGCTCTTGAAATGATGTTCCAAACCTTTAAAGGTGATCAAGCTTCAAGGATTTGGAGAGAAAATGGTGGAAAATGGGGCTAGTGCCCCATTTAGGGCTCATAGCCCGTAAATGTGGGCTTAGATTTTGAATGGAGACCGGCTGTGAGTATAAAGGGGAAGGTAATGGAGTGGTAACCAAGCCAAGGGAAGTGAGTCACGTCTTGGGACTGGGTAATCAAGGTGCACGGGCTAACCTAGGAGTGAAGCAGGTGATAAATGTAAGTGTAAGTGAGGCTGCTAAGGAAGGAAATGAAGCGGGCATGGGGTGAAGTGGGCCGACTGGACTTGGATCCGATGGCTGGGAGGTGGGTGACGTGGCACCACAGATGGGCGACAACGCATTAATGAGAGAGTTCTAGCATTAGCGCCGCGCTCCCCTGGAGTTTAAGGACTTGCGAGTCGGCTTCCCTTGTTTCCAAATAGTACTCTGGTGCCCCTGGGAATTTAAATGAGGCTTCCGAAGTCCTTCCCTTCCCAAGTCTTGCAAGTAGGTCCTCTATTAGCCCTGCTTAGCCTCCGTTAGCCTCTATTTTTCCTTGGTGCACTTGACGGACTTAACAGACTTTGACTGATTTATAACTAACTTTAAAGCCCGAATTGCCTCGAACTTCGAGCTAATTACCATGAATGCTCGATTAAAACTTGGAAACCTACATTTAAGTACAAATACACAAATAATAATATTTTCAAAGCATAATTAACTCAAAAATAGCAAAAAATAGAAGGAACTTCTGGAGAAAATTCGTGAAAATCTTAGGCTCATCATCCAACTAGACAGTTAACATTGGCGACACAAGTCATCACGAGGCTAGGTCCCTACAATCCTAAACAAGTTATGATACTTAGGTGTTATTGGTGAAATTCGCCCCATATGGCCATTGTGGAAGGTTCTAGGTTAAGTTAGGGTGCCGCTGCTAACTAGTGCTGCACTTTGCCCCGTGACTAAGTGAGAGGTACCCCCAACTCTCCATTTTTTTTATTGTTCTCATGCACAAGTAATTGTTATCCACATAAAGATGTTTACAGTACTAGACATTCTCACATACCGGTTGTCAATGTTATCAACATATGAGACATTCTCAAGTACCGATTGCCGATGTTATCAACATACGAGGCATTCTCAAGTACGGTTGCCGATGTTATCAACATACGAGGCATTCCTGATTATTGATTGTTCATGCTCATGTTATTGTATCTTTATTAAATTAACACTTACAGAGAGTCAATGAGTTATAAAGTAAACACATTGCTTCTCCAAAAATAATAAATTCTAATTAACAAGTATTATTCACATAATTACATTTTCAACAATTTAACAATTATTCATTTCATCACTTCAACAAGTTCACCAACCAAATATTCAATTAAGTACCATACAAGTATAATTTTTCACATAACATGTAAACATAGACTTTAGCATAGATTTCATCTAGACAACCTTCAATGGATAGATATGTCATGGTATTATGAATAAACATAAGAAAGTAGTACCTTACCCGAAATAAAGAATACCAATGTTAATGCATGCAAGAGAAAATTAGATCATAAGGTAGCCTTTGGAAAGAGGAACAATTTTGATGAAGGTTGCAAGCACAAATAATGAATGATCGAGCTTCAAATCCAAGCTAGAACATCAAGAAATCTCAATCTCTCAATCTCACATTCAGCAGGTGTGATAGTGAGTGTTTTTAAATATGAAAATGTAAACTCTCTTGGTCCAACCCGAGTCAATAATCATTTATATAGCTGTTTGACTTTTGTAAAATAACTATAATGGGTTTAATGAAAAATAGGTCAATGTGGTCATTTTAACAATTACAATGCGACTGCTTCGCTACAATGTGATCGTTCTGACCAAGATGATGCGAGCGCATCAAGTACCGAGCCTTCTACAAAAATTAGACCCCTTGATGCGGCTGCTTCCCCAGGGTGGATGTGGCCGCATTGGGTCCTGTTACAAAATTTGCCAATTAAGTTAGAAATGCTAAAAACTCAACAAAGCATACTAACACATACTCAGCCATAACAAAACCATAAAATACAGCTAACACATTTGTAATAATTCAACCATTTCAATATAAGTAAAAACACATAAAAATTTTATCGCAAATGATTTTTTGAAAATTTCCAGGTGTTACAGAATCAATGTGGTTGAAAGGGGAAGAAAGCTTCATGTGTGCCACCCTAAAATACGAAGTCCACAAAAATGGATGAATTTCTACATAACACTCGTAGCTCTCGATGAACATATATGGGTTCCATGATTTGGTGACATGGATCCCAACAATTAAACTTAGAGCTTTATGTGACTCATATGGAAGGAGTTCAATCAAGATCAATTGGAATGGAATTAATTCTAATTTCTAAAACTTAAACTTTTGGAATATGAAATATGGGCTTTACTATATAAATTATTAATGAAAAATCACACTTTTATGAACTAGATTTTAGTATCATCCCAGTATTCAACAAATCCCAAACACACTCAAACCCCACAACATAATTATAGACCCACATTTCCTAATTCTATAATAATATTCACACATCTATCATCAAGCAAGCAATTTAACACGATAAAAACATGATGGGTGAAATTCAAGGAACCCACATTGCAAAACTATTAGCAAACAATCTAACATGATTAAAACATTTAACAGAAATAAAATACTACTTGGGTTGATCACGCCGGTTTTTGGGGTGACTGTGCTTGAGAATCCACGTGGTGGAATGAAGCTGATGTAGGTAAGGTTGGAAGTGAGATTAGGATATATGGCAAGCTTGTTAGTGGAAGTATGTCGGTTCCTCAAGTCTTCTTTGTCCAGTATATGACCTATAAGAGAAAACACCATTAGGGAGTTGGGAGGTTATCCCAGCTAAAGCCCTCCGGTGTGAGAGTCAATAACAGTAGATAACAGAGGATGGAGTACAAGCGTTCCTTCACCACTAGAAAAACGCCAATTACTGACGGAAATTTCCATCAGTAAATTAACATTTCCGTCGGTAATCTGGCTTTTCCAACGGAACCATTCCGTCAGTATTCCGTCGGTAAATTTGGTCGGTGATCACAAACGGAACTCATTAAAGTCGGTAATCACGGCGAATTTCGTTCCGTTAGTAATTACTAACGGAATTAGTTTCCGTCGGTTTTTGCTAACAGAAATTTTCGTCAGTAAATGTTAGTTCCGTCAGTAATATCGACGAACGTTTCCGTTAGCAATTTTCATCTCCGTTAGTGATTTTCGACGGATTACTTAAATCGATAATTTATATTTCGTCGATACCGACAAATGTTTCCGTTAGCAATTTTCATATCCGTTAGTGATTCCCTACAGCTTGCTCCATCGGTAATATATTTTTCCGTCAGTAATACCGACGAACATATTCGTTAGCAATTTCCGTCAGTAATACCGACGAACATATCTGTTAGTAATACTGACGGATTACTCCGTCGGTAATATATATTTCCGTCGATATCTGAAACGATGTTAGCATTTTCCATTTCCGTCAGTAATTTTCGACAGAATATACCGTCAGTAACATATATTTCCGTCAGTAGTCCCAACAGGATATTCCGTCAGTAATTGCAATAATAATATTTCCTTTATATAATAGGCTCATGACAAAAATTAATTGCACTACAAAACTAAAACATTAAATAGAACAAAATGTTATTACATCAAATTCGTTTCCCAAATCTATTGTTAATTACGATTGTATTGAATATTCGACACAAAGAAATTATGTAAAGGAATTAGGGGACTGGGTACGAGGAGTGGACGAAGATCCATGCATAAAAGCGGCCATCCGGCGCGCATCTCTCTATTTCCGTGCTGCTCATCCATTTGTTCATCTCGTCGAGCCATAGCTTCATCCTGCTGCGCCACCCTAGCTTCCAATGCATCCATCTTGGCTTGCGAAGCTTTGTCCAACGGAGCATTTGATCCTCTCGTTGACGAAAAACTCGGAGAAGAGACTGTGGATGAAAGCAGTGGCACCATAGTCCCCAATCAACTGTAAAGTCTATTCCCCTTTTTTTTCGTCCTTGTGACGCAACTCTCTGCCATAATTCTATTTTCGAAGAAGCGGGAACGGGAGTTCCCTCTAAACTCTCCGTGCGGCCCTGGGTGACCTCTTCATTTTCAATCATCTTAAAGACATTCTGTCATTAAAAAAAATACAATAATTAATAAAACATCAAACATAATAGATATATGATCCAATTTGATATACATTAAGAATTTTGATACTTACATATGTAGACTCGGCAGTTTGATCAACCCATTAACGAGGTTGACCAGGAGCACCCTGAGTGGTGTGCGTGCTAACAAATACGTCAAGAAAATCAACGTCGGGACCAAATTTCTTTACCTACAAGCATGATGGTTAGATTTTTTTGTTTATTCTATGAACATAGGGTTGTTTAGTCAAAGCTTTAAGTTTCCTAGGAATTTCAAACCATTGCAAACTGATTTTAAAAAGAGAGACGAAGCAGTAAAAATAAGAACAAACTCTAGTAGAATGTAATTAATAAGGCAGCAAAAAAGTGAATAGGATTGTAACTAACAAAATTCAAGTGTAACCATGGAAAAGGGAATGACAAATATATTTTAATCATATAATAAGAGAAAATCTTCTTGGAACATACACAGGTCACTTAACTTGCAGCATTACTAAACTACCTTGTAACTTTCTTTAGAGTCCATATTTATCCCAGTTACATAAGTCTACATTTTGAAGCTTATCCTTGTTATTCTTATATGTATTCTACAAAAGTAACAGGTTCAAGAAAAGGCTCTTGCTTCTATCTCCACACATGATTCCGCCACTAAATACGCATATATTCTTGCTATTGCTCTAACGTTAAAGATCGCGTGTATCCATGGTGATCCCTGTTAAACCGCATTTGTCGAGATCAATCATAAGACAAGAAATGGACACAAAGATATGATGAAGAGTAAGGATGTTCTTAAAACTACAGTACCCTTACACAAAAGCAAACACCATACGTACACATATATCCTTGCCTCTGCCTTGGAGTCGAAGATCATGACAATCCATGTTGATCTCTGCTAACCCACATTTGGCGAGATAAAGACTTCTCTGCTGTCCTTATTTTTCTTGTTTTCATGGTATCATGGCACGAATCTTTGTCAGTTAATTCTTCATCTCCCTCTTCCTCTTTTACTTTTTTCTCTATTCTTTTTTTTCTTTTTTGTCACTTCATGATTTAGAAGAGAAGAGACACAGAGTGTGCAATGTTGGTAATTGACTACCTAGATATATTGACTCATACTCATACTGTGAGTTGCACAAAGGTGTAGGCCAACCCCAGAGTGGGGTGCCGCTCAGTAATCATGCACAGTAAGTAAATACTTTGCAAAGGTGGATAATGAAAATTTGTAAAGAAAGTGATGCAGTATTTGACATAAAGCTCTATATGGGCCTCGACAAGTGATGCCTTTAGAGGAGTTCCCATATTAGTGTGCAGCAGGATTGGAGAGCTTGATTTCTTGAGCCGTTCTTCTCATTTTTTTTCAGTTTTAGTGCTTTCCTTTCCTTTGTATTTCCACCTTTGGACAAAGTTCTGTCCGTCTCTTGTGTATATCACTTCCAAACTATAAAATCTTCTTTTCCTATCAAAAAAATAAAAAGAATTGACTTAGGTCAATCTGTAAAACCAAGCACGACGAGACTGCTTGAATTTGTATTTCCACCTTTGGACGAAGTTCTGTCCGTCTCTTGTATATATCACTTGAAATCTATAAAATCTTCTTTTCTTATCAAAAAGATAAAAAGAATAAAAAGAATTGACTTAGGGCTAAAAGACCAATCTATAAAACCAAGCACGACGAGACTGCTTGAATGCATTCAACTTGCGTACTCTACTGACATACTCCAACTGAGCAACTGCTCCATATTCTTCGCATAGAACTAATATATAAGGTTCATTTATTACAAGTAGCTGAACAATTCATGAGACCAGCAAAAGTTGCTAAACTGGAGAGTAAGTATCAGTATAACGAAACCATACACCTGAGCATACTCATTAGCAACAAATCTAGCTTTGAACTGAGCAAGGATCCCATCAGGATGCATTCATATACCCACTTACAGCTAATAGCCTTCTTATCGTCAGGAAAAGAGATGAAGTCCCAATTCCCACTAGCATCGAGAACCTTCTAAGGACTATGAGATAAAGCTTTGAACACAATCCCAGGAATAACAACAAAATCAAGTAGGTAACAAAGGAACAAGGGGAATAGGAGACATGAGAGACAGGCGTCTGCTACTACTTGTTCTTTTACCAAAACAAAAGAATGTCGAGTATATCCCCTGATCCTTCTTACTTTCCCCTATCTTTGTTCATTTGGAAAGCTAGTGTCCCTTTCAAAATTAGAGCTTTTGTGCGGTTTATGGCCATTATAAACTTAATACTAATGTTATGCTACAAAATTCTAGGCTCAATAAGACGACATCTAACATGATCTAAATAACGACATCTAATAGACTAAGCAGCATAATAAGAGGGTTTTGCTCTCAAGTGCCCTTGTGGCACTACTTAATAATCATTGTTATGAAATTATCTGTGCATTGGAAACACTCCCTAACGCAATTTGCAGATGACATTATTTAAGTTGTAGTTGGTGTAATTGAATCAGACTCCACAGTTGTTCTAGTTTGGATTCTCTTTAAAACAAATCAAGATTATGGGTTCTGTAGGATATTTTGAACGAGATTGATGACCTCTGTTCTCATAATGTAATTTAGTCGGTCTGTTGTATTTTGGTGGGATGATGGTATTTAGCTAATTTCTGTCTCTTAAACAGATTAAAACCAGAAGTACAAACAGGTTGTTTTGAGCAGACAGATTGATCAGTGCATGAAACAGTAATCTGTAACAGAAATAGATTTTATAATGGACAGATTATTTAACTGATTCTGTAACTTAAACAGTTTTTATGAACTTCCAGAATCAGGTTAGCAGGTGTATTAAAAACTGAAACAGAAATACAGTGCATAAACAGATCTGAAATGCAGGTTTATGACTTTCCAGGATCAGATTTATGACTTACCAGAATCTGTTTGTGTAACAGAAACAAAATCTGTAATATAAACAGATTAAAGCAGTAACAAATAATGCAGCTTTTATGAAAAACTGGAACAGAAATGGGCACAGAAAGTCTGACTGAACTGTTTTTGTTTTTCAAAAGGACCAGACTTCTAGTTTCAAACAGATTATAATCTGTAACACTAGTTTAGTTTGAAGCAGAAACAAAATTCAGAATCTGTGACAGTGTGATGGAAAACAGTCTGAATCTGTTAACAGAAGGTTAGAAGAATTCTGTATGCAGAATCAGGTTTGCACAGTTCTGAATGTGAACACACAAGTAGCATGCAGAATCAGGTTATAAAGAATATAACTTTAGCATAGCAAGATAAAGGAATGCGTCTCATTCTTTTTGAGACCATAGTCACCTACTTTGCCTGGGGTGAGTGTAGCTAAAGTAAAGGTTAAGCGAAGATAGATCCTAGTGCTGCCTCTCGTTCGATGATTGCTTACCATAGGAGTCGTCTGGTTGCATATGCTCGTTAAATTATCGTAAAAACTTGTTTCATAATGCAATTACATAACAAAAAAAAATCTCAACTTTTATATTATTAAAGGCTGCAAGAAATTTATAAAAATTGCTAAAAGTAAATGCTATGAACAAAATAGTCTCAATGGGCTACAAGCTTAGGGGGGAAAATTTGAGGGCCAGGAAAAAGATCTATGTCAACTGGTGTTACTTGTGCAAAGGAGATGGAAAAAGAATGAATCATATCCTAATGCACTGTCCTGTGGCGAAGGAGATTTGGGACTATATTCTTAATCTCTTTTGTTTGTCGTGGGTTATGCCTAGATCGGTTAAAGATCTTTTGTGCTGGTCCTTGTATTAGAGAAGGAGTAGGAGTAGCATCTGGGACTATTCCTTCGGCAGTGTGTTGGATATTGTGAAGGTGTTTGTTTACGATTTGAATTTTGATGTTGCTAGCGCTCATTACCTGGTTTCTTCATTGACAGAAAGGAATCTGTCCTAATAGTTTATGGATAAATATGCACAAAGGGGTCCAAAATTGAAATGGGCATGAACCCTTGTCATCCAATCAACAGCCTCCAGTCTGGACCCCAAGTCCAAGTCCCCATTCCTCAACTTTTTCAAGTAATCAAAACCAGTCAGTGGTCGTCCTCGGCTTGATCCTATTTGTATTGTCCACCACGTGTCATTCCACGTGGGAAGCATCAGGTTGGGGGTCCCTTCATGGGTAAAAATTCAAACAACCCACTATGCAAAGATTATCAAGGTATCCAAGGACAACAAGAATTGTGGGGAACATTACAGTGAGATCATCAATGATGTTGGAGAGTTCTTGTATCAGAAACTATCATCGAGAGGGGTTCTCATATGAAATTTTGGGTATGGGAGGGAGAGATTGTTGTGATTTTACAATCACACTACCCGGAACGAACACGTACAGAAACGAGACTTTTTGTATTGAAACAAAAAATACAACCACTATCAACTAGCCTATTAATACAAATAGCTAATTGATTAGTACCACCAATTAAACTTATAGACCAATAAACTATGTTCCTGCAAAACAAATATTAGTCTAGAGCAATAAGATTAATTGGACAAAAGATAAAGAAAGGACACGAAGAGTTTTATTAGAACGCCGTGACCCAAGCACGACTCGCCTTAATTGACCACAAAGGTCTAGGCTATAAACTCTTCGGCTCAGACACCTTTCACCGACCCAAGTCTATCAGTGAGACCACGTTAATACCAGCAAGTATTACCTCAAGGAGAGAACCCCAAAACTCAGTACTACCAACACACTCTCAATCACAAAGAAGGAGAAGGACGGAGAGGATCAAGAATGACCCACTGAGCAAAGACTTCGTCAGAAGAAAAGAGAAGAAATAGAGTAATGGAATTTTCTCTCACAAACCAAGGTCTCTGCCTCACATGCGCCGCTTGTTGCTTTTTGTTTCTCACTCACTGCACACCTCAAGGCTGCCGAAGGGAGGTATATATTTATACCAAGACATTGCCAATCAATGAAGAAATCAAGGGAGTCAAAAAAGGAGAGAATCAATCAAGGGGTTAAAAAAGGCAATAGGTAGCCGGTTGACCAAGCAAGCATGAATGGGCTGGGCGGTCAAGACCTGGAGAGTGGGCAGACCTGGAGTTTGGGCTTTGTTAGAGGCTGCCGCACAAAGGGCCTCCAAAATCTAACATTTCTCCACCTTGGAACAAGTCTTTGGTACACATACATGGACTCATATAGACATAAATTAAGAAAGGTTTCATCATCGCCTATCCCCCGCACTTGATCCAACACAAAGTAAGAACAAAGCAGGAAAAAGATTTCTAACACACACAAAGATGCAGAAATCTAAATACTTAACTAATTCATAAAGCGGAAAGCAGAATTAGTCAAGTCACACCATAACTAATCACAAAGAATAGCCCATGGATTTTTAAGGAAATCACCACCGCTCACACAAAGTAAGCCAATCTAACTTATTCTCAAACACAAAGTAAGAACAAGAAAGATACCACGACACACACCGAGTACGTCGAGGATTTTTTGGGTAACCCAAAAACAAACCATCAATCACAAGTATCAAAAAATCAAGCATTTCAAAACTAGATTGAATTTTTGTTACCACCAAAGGTTCAACCTCCCAATCAAATTGGGCAACTAAAGCAAGCTTAATCAAAATCCCTTGTTTTCGAAAAAATCCGTTTACAACCAACCTAGCTTTAAAAGAAGTAAGTTCACCCACACGAAGGGGCATCAAGGTCCAAGAATGGTTCACATGCAAATCATTAATATTAACCATTAAAGCATTCAACCAATCACTAGGATTTCCACATTTTAAAGCACCATTATTGTAAATCATGGGATCATTCAAATTGTTAAAAGAATTTAGCATACCAAACACAAAAGAGGAAATGTGAAAATTTCTATCAAAACTAGACGGCCTCCTAACAAAAGGTCTAGGCCTACCACTAGCAATTTGATACGCACCTAAATTTTCAAGTCTAGGGATTTCAATCACATTTTCATCCACCTCATTTAGTTCAAATTCTTTTCCAACAATTTCCGGATTAGCAAGTATAGTTTCACGTTTTCCCACAATTTCAGTTAGCATACACGAATTCACATCAATAGAGTCCACATAGGGTTGCTCCACCACAATTGGAATCGGGGGAGGGGTGCAAAAATAGCATTAACAGGCTGAGCAGGCAACAAGTAAGGAAATTCAGTTTCGTCAAACTCTACATCCCTACATATGACAAGTCTCTCGTCATCCTCATCTCTCAACCATAATCTATACTCTCCCACCCTCTCCGAGTACCCTAAGAAAACACAACGAACCGACCGAGGTTCAAGTTTGTTATTCTCTCGATGAATGTATGCAGCACAACCGAAAACATGCAAGTTCGAAAAATCAATTTCACAACCGAAAAACACAACTTCAGGACATCGATTACCAAGCGGGATAGAAGGGGACCTATTGTGCACATAGGCGGCGGACACAACCGCCTCTCCCCAAAAGCCTATGGGAAGACCCGTCGAAGCAAGCATAACCCTCACTCGTTCTAACAAAGTTCTATTCATACGCTCAGCCAAATTGCAAGGGAAAGATATTTCATGATCAATCCCACTCTCCACGCAGAATCTCCCGAACTCACCGTTACAGAACTCTAACCCCTTATCCGTCCTAAGTTTCTTGATTTTCTTACCGGTTTGATTTTCGACCAAAAGTTTCCATGTTTTAAATTTATCATAAACATCACTTTTATCTTGCATAGGAAAAACCCAGACTTTCCTTGAAAAGTCATCGACAATAGATAACCAATATCTATTCCCACCATGCGAGGGCGCACACATAGGACCCCACACATCCGCATAGACCAACTCAAGATGATTTTTAAAAGAGAATTTTTCCAGAGGGGGAGGCGAAAAACTAACCCTATGATGTTTGCAAGTCACAGAAGTATCACACAAAGACACACAAGAAATCTCATCATCAACAAAACATTCATTTTTGTTAATAATTCCTAAGCCTTTACTACTCAAATTTCCAAGTCTTTTATGCAACAAATTAGAATTTTCATTCTTAAAAGCATTTGTTTGGTTTCCAATAAAAGACACCGGAACAGCATTGCAAACATACAAACTCTTTAGTTTTTCAGCTTTCAAAATTACCAAATTGCCCTTAGTAATTTTCATCATACCCTTACCCCATCTACCCTCTAACCCATCATCTTCTAATGCGGCACAAGACATCAAATTATTACACAAAGCGAGGCACATGTCGAACATTTTTCAAGGTAAAAGTATTTCCGAATTAAATTTTAAACAAATATCACCAATTAGGCTATAACACACTTTTTCTCATTGGCTAAAGAGACAAAACCATTTTCCAGGCTTTTGTAGGAACAAAAGAAGTTTTTAAATGGTGACATGTGATAAGTACATCCAGAGTCAATTAACCATTCATTTTCACAAGCAGGCATGGTATGAATAGAATTAACAACACTTTCACATAAATCAGTTACCATAAAAACATCACCACAGTCCTCACTAGCAGAAGCCATATTGCAATCACTTTGCGGATTCAAATTTTTCTTTTTAGGATTTGTGCAATCTTTCCTAAAATGTCCACTTTCACCACAATTGTAACACTTCCTACCCTTGGTTCTAGATTTTGACCTACTCTTATTTCCAGAATTCTGATTATTCTCTTGGTTTTGATTATTATTATGATTATGCTGATGACCATTATTTCTCTCAAGCGTCCTACCTCTCACCATGTGAACCTCACCGGTGTTAGATTTTCCCTTATTAGCTTTCAAATCTAATTCTTTGCCTTTTAAACTAGATATCACCGTATCAAGTGTGATCTTATCCCTACCATACTTAATAGCAGATTTCACGTCAGCATAAGAATCAGGTATAGCATTTAAAAGCACAATCGAAGAGTACTCATCTATGTGTTCATCACCGGTTTGTTTTATGTTTTCAACCAATTTGGTAAAAACATCAATATTATCTTCCATGTCTTTGCTAAGATCTAATTTAAAACTGAAAAAAAATTCTAGGAGATAAATTTTACTTGGCAATGTTTTTCCAAAATAAATTTGTTCCAATTTTTCCCAAAGACTCTTAGCATGAGCATGTTCACCACATTTCCGAATAACCGATTCAGATAGGTTTAAGATAATCGAGGAGTAGGCAGATTCATCCATTTCAATTATGGCATCTTCAGAAGTGTCTTTAACATATTTTAAAGTTATGGCTTTCAAAAACCTTTTCTTTAATTAAAATACTTTTCATCTTCTTTTGCCACATAGAAAAATCACTTTTCCCATTAAAAGGTTCCAAACTATAATTAGATGAACAACCCATTCAGAGAAATAACACAAAACCAATAAATCAAACCAAATCAGAAAATATAAGAATATTTTTATTTTTTATTATCACCAAAAAATAAATTCAAGCAATCAAATTCCAACCAAACAGTAGAGATTTAAATAGAGCACAATCAATCAAATAAATTACGAGAATTTAAACACACAAAAAATCGTAATTATTTCGAGATGAAAGAAGCTCACCAAATAAACCTTTTTAGAGTTACCGATTTTTTGGATCTAAGGAGGCTCTACCGTTTACGATGCGGAACAGACTCGATACCCTTGTTGTGATTTTACAATCACACTACCCGGAACGAACACGTACAGAAACGAGACTTTTTGTATTGAAACAAAAAATACAACCACTATCAACTAGCCTATTAATACAAATAGCTAATTGATTAGTACCACCAATTAAACTTATAGACCAATAAACTATGTTCCTGCAAAACAAATATTAGTCTAGAGCAATAAGATTAATTGGACAAAAGATAAAGAAAGGACACGAAGAGTTTTATTAGAACGACGTGACCCAAGCACGACTCGCCTTAATTGACCACAAAGGTCTAGGCTATAAACTCTTCGGCTCAGACACCTTTCACCGACCCAAGTCTATCAGTGAGACCACGTTAATACCAGCAAGTATTACCTCAAGGAGAGAACCCCAAAACTCAGTACTACCAACACACTCTCAATCACAAAGAAGGAGAAGGACGGAGAGGATCAAGAATGACCCACGGAGCAGCACTTCGTCCGAGAGAAAAAGAGAAGAAATAGAGTAATGGAATTTTCTCTCACAAACCAAGGTTTCTGTCTCACATGCGGCCTTGTTGCTTTTTGTTTCTCACTCACCGCACACCTCTGAAGGGAGGTATATATTTATACCAAGACATTGCCAATCAATGAAGAAATCAAGGGAGTCAAAAAAGGAGAGAATCAATCAAGGGGTTAAAAAAGGCAATAGGTAGCCGGTTGACCAAGCAAGCATGAATGGGCTGGGCGGTCAAGACCTGGAGAGTGGGCAGACCTGGAGTTTGGGCTTTGTTAGAGGCTGCCGCACAAAAGGGCCTCCAAAATCTAACAGAGATTAACATGAAAGAGGAGCGCAAGTTACCAATTTTGGGCGAGGGAGATGAGAGCATGCTCGTCAGGGATAGCAAGAGTTGCGCTGGAGGTTTATAGGCCAAAACTTGGACGGGAGCTGTTGTTTCCGAAGATTGGGAGAAGACGACAGAGATTGGGGCTTGGATTGAAGGAGTAGTCGGGGAGGGTGCTGAGCGAGCATTTAAGAGAGGACGAAGTATTATGCTATTTAATATAACAATAATAATAGTACTCTAATTCTAAATAATTGTCCACCTTTTATTTTTTGTCAATTCCAAAATATTTGTTATTTTTTTCACTTTTAAAAACACACTTTTACTACTTTATCTTTTTTTTTTTACCTATTTTAAGCCATGTTCAAGGGAATTAAAGAAGACTACAAATTAGACAAATATTTATAATATAATTAATTACTATTTTTTAAACAATGTGTCAGGTCAAAGAAGATGGTTATTTAAAAACGAAGGTAGTATAATTAAAATGTTGATATTATTAGGCCAAATTACAAATTTTTCCCCAAAGTATACACCCAATCCTAGATCACTACTTAACATAATTTTATTTCATTTTGGTACATGATGTTGCCATTTGTACTAAATAGCTACCTAGGACCTAACTTAAGTGTGCATTTCTTAACGTTTTTTCACCAACAAAAGTTGGCTCTAGGTAGCTATTTGGCACAAATGGCAACATCAGGTACTAAATTGAGATAAAATTATCTTGGGTAGTGATCTGAGATTGGATGTATACTTTGGGGGGAATTTGGTCATATTATTATTATTATTGTTGTTGTTGGATTTTAAATGAAACTAGATATTACTCGCTCCCTTCTACGCAAGATCAACTTTCAAAAACTGTCTATAATCTCTATAAATTTTAACTTTAACCTCCACATATGATAGTAATGTACTTAGAGCCAATACAACAATTGTGCTTGACAAGGTGAGCTTTGTTGCTTGAGAGATTTTTCAAAACAACAAGGTTGCTTGAGTGGTGCTTGACCAAACAAAGCGAATTTGGGAGCCAAAGAAGCTCCACGCTTGAGAAATTTTTTCCCGCCAAAACGACGTAGTTTAATGGATTTTGTAATCAAAACTTGGTCGTTTTGGCAGCATTGTAGTGGTTTGATTTTCTTTTCCACCATCATTTTTATTAAACAATTTTCTGCTATAAAATTTATTTTTATTTTTTACTGAATTAAAGTACACATTGTTACTTATTAATAGAAACTTAGTTTGTTTTATTTGGATATCAGAAAGAATTTCTATGATTTTTTTTTAAATTTCGAGCAATTTTTCTCTCTTTCATCTCTTCAAATTTGTTTGACTATTTTTAAAATTATAAAAATAATTGCTAAATAATTATTTTATTTATTACTAATTTCAAAAATATTTTTATTATTTCAAATATATTAATTTAAGAAATATTTAATAAAATTTTATGAACAAAATTATTGGTTGATATAAATAAGATATAAAAATATTAAATTAATAGAAATAAAGATGGTGTAGTATGTAAAATTTTTGGAATTTGTGCATTCTTTGGAGCTGTGTTCTAAAACTCCCTTTAGCCTAGCCCGCCTAGCGCTAAGCCGTCGCGACTTTCTTAGTCGCCGCCTAATCGACCAAATCGGCGTCTACACCAAACCTCGCCGACCTTAATTTATTTTTGTAACTTTTATTTTGTGGCATGCGGTGACCGGAGAAGGAAGGGGGACGAACTGGAGAAGGAATGATGAGTGGTAATGGTGATGCAGAGAGGGAGGTAATGGGGGCGAACTGGAGTAATATCTTTTTTTGTTTTTAGCTCTAAACTTGTCTGGTTTATTGCTTTGGGGTTATTGAGAATTGAGATTAATGGTAGGTTTGTATATTTTTGTTGATTTTACAAATATAGACAAGTGTTTGATAAAATGACAAATAAATTTTTTTTTTAATTTGTATTCAATGTGTTTGATCTTTGATGTAAATTATCAAAAAAAAGAGGTAATTATGCCTTAATTCTAGGTCCCACCTAGGCCCTGATTACGCCCCGACTAGTCCGCTAGGCGCTAGGCGCTAGTGTGTCGCCTAGCGGCCGCCTAACGATTTTTAGAACCTTGGCTGAAAGATTATTTTTGTTTGGAAGTTTAATGATATTTTTGTAGTAAAATGGGAAAAAATAGAGCTTAAGCCCCCCAAATGAAAAACTTTGTTGTACATGCTCTTATACTCCTACAATTTATAAATTTATTTATTTATTAGAGTTTTTGCTGGTGAATTTATTTTATTTTATTTTTTTTGGGGAAGGGGGGACTTGTAGTTGTCATAGTTCCACTATTCAAAACAAAACCTGCAACTCCCAGCATTCAACCCCCGAATCTCTTTCATCAATAATTAATTGAGCTCGTTTCACAGTTCACTTCATTCAAATTGACAAGTCACAACGCCAAATCCGGAAATAACCGTCCCGAATCATCCGCCCCCTTCCAATTCGTTCCTCGTTTATCTCGATCCGATTTCCGAAATCGATACATCATGAATCCAAACCCAAACCAATCTAAAGATCATTCTGAACCGAACAACCTTCACTCCTCCGACTACGCTCCTTACCCTAAGCTTGATTCAAACGACGTCACGCCTCCTCCTTCGACCGACGCCGAGAATTGGACCTCTGTCCCCGTCGGTTCTCAACCTCCACCGCCTCCGCCGCATACAGACCATCCGATTGAAACTCCGAGGTCGTCGGAGGTGCATCAAGGTCCCGCTCCGATCCCCGGAAGCTCCGCTACTACTATGCCTGCGGAATCCAATCCGTACGTGTCTCCAGCGCCGGCCCAGACTTCTGCAATGAAGAGTGAGTTTTATTTGCTGCGTTTCGTTACTGATCTATTTAATTAGGTTTTCTTTGAGTGTTTCTATGAAGTTTTGCGTCTGTGATTTTTTTTGATTAGATAAAATGGATTCAGTGAAGGATGTGCTTGGTAAATGGGGAAAGAAAGCGGCTGAGGCCACGAAGAAGGCGGAGGATTACGCCGGAAATGTGTGGCAACATTGTAAGTTAGATTTTATTTGGTTGATTTCCTAAAATAATCATAATGCTTTTGGTTGCATTCAAATTTATGGTGTGCCATTTGTATGTAAGTGCTGGTGCTGGTTAGAGTGAATTTCGTGCAACCAAGACAAGTTTTAGTGTCTATATAAGCTGAAAGGGCTGAATTGGTGAATTTTTTGAATCATGAAGAGTGACTAAAGAGTAAAGATACTTGTCTTCGATGGATAAGAACACAAGGTGTCCATATTTGGGAACTATAGGCTAGATTTGGAGAAATGGTTGAGAATGGATGCTTTTTAAATAAGGATGAGTTTTAAAATCTTGACAAAAAAAAAGATGAGTTTTAAATTCTAGAGACTATATGTGATGTAGCATAGAAAACTGGGGTTCTAATATCTACCTGCTTGAAATCGATAAGGGGAGAGTACATCCTATGAATAATCTGAATGAGTTTACATTTTAATTATTTATAAGGTTGAATAAAGACAGAGCATTACTTTGATTATTTTGCTACACGTGTTCCATAAGATTCAACTTGAGGTTCGTGATAGTTGTAGCATTCACCTTTATTATGCAGAATTCATGACTGTGGATTTACCGTAGGTATCAATCTTGTCCATTTCTTTATAGATGGAATACATGTTCTTTTAAGGGGTGCGAGGAATAGCACATTCTTTTCTTTCTAACGGATGGATGTACTGCAATGAAAGGATGAACTCTAAGAGTGGAGTACAATATAGGTTTTATAGGAATGGTAATATTTTTGGGCTATCCATTCTCACACGCAAATGTGGTTTTGTAGGACCAAGGTCACACATTTTGGTTGTAATTCATCAATCAACCCACTTGGTTTGGGTGTTACCCTTTTGATGACTAATGCTGGGTTCAACACTTCAACCCACTTCATCAAGGAAAGCTTTAGTGGCCCTTTGGTGATTAAAGTGGCCCTTTGGTGATTAAAGTTACATTCACTCCAAACACTGTTCACTATATCTTTAAAACCCGCATGGGAAAACCACATAGCTTCTGTTCTAAAAGGGCACAAATGGTTAAAAGGGGAAGGAGGTGAACCTCTAAGATTAATGAGAATAGGACTATGGTCTGAAGTAGTTCTTGGTTCTTGGGAGATTAGTTACCAGTGCTTTGGGAACTTCCAGTCTTAGATGGTCATTCGTGAGAGCTCCATCAGTTTGAGAGTGTGATTCCATCTGGGTCTTCTATTTGACTGGGTCAATTTTTGTCCTTGGTAGCCCGTGCCCATCAATCCTCTATCACACGAATATTCTGTACAAAATATCTCATTCTTTATCAACATGAGCTTCCCCGAGCCCTCTTCTTTTGGAAGTGTCTGCAATGTCATTAAGATCTCCATACCCCAGCCACCATCCATGGAAAATCATATTGAAGACATCAGTCATCAGTGATGGATTTTAACTTTTTTCATAAATTTAAACTCTTATGTTACGATTTGCAGAAGAAGCCGAGGAAAGCCAGTCTTGGTAATTGTTCATCGATATTTTAGCATTTATCACTTGATTTGTGCTGTCCACCTCTGTAACATCACCCTGTTCTCATCCCAAAATAACCAGGTGCCACCCACTCTGCCTATAGGATCGACTATAATGTGTTGCTCATATCCCATGATTCTAAAAAAAAATGGCAGATGCAAATTTGTCCTTGGTTTCCATGATGGAGAAAAAAATTGTTTATGAATACGGGTCAAGGTTTCGTGAAACTTTCATTTCCCGCTCCTCTAAAATTCCAAGCTATGAAACTCATAGACGCATAGTTAGGGGGTTCATCAATGTTGCGATTGTGATCCATATCAAACAGAGATTTGAGGAGATTAATTCTTACCGCCATCGGCATCCTGCCCTGGAGTATCACCTCTGCTAATGGGGCTTTTGCATCGGCGCTCTTTACCACTGTTACTTTCATCCATGTCTGACTACCGGCCAGTTTGTGCTTATCACAATGTTGGATTTGGAACTACCCAAATTATCTCGCTTGGTGGAAGTATCACTTTGGGGATTGGAGCCTCTTCCATTGCTATGTTGCCTTGCCGAACTCTGTATTGTGCAGTAGAGATCTTTTGGGTGGATTTTGTGTGGGTGGAAGTTGCGGCGTGTTTTTGACGGAGTTCAGGCTATTTAGGTTAGGGTTTCTACTGGCATTGATGCCGAGGCGGTCTCCTTGGACAGTAGTCTTTCCCTTCCTTTTGTTGTTGTTGGGCTTTACTCTTGTTGGATCTTGGCCTTCCTTGGGCTGCTCTAAATTTTGTTCACTAATACTATCTAGATCCATATGTATCATTTCTTTTGAACTTTGTCTAACATGTTTACCTGAGCAATGGTTCAGGTGTGATGAAATGGGCTGAGTGATGACTCCTTTACTCTCCTCATTTGTTTTCCCATTTTGCTTTGGCTTTCACAACCCAGCAACCATCTCCTCTTCTTCTAAGCACACATATCTGTTGTTGCTTCTAGAATTCGTTTCTCTTTGTTGTTTCTCCTTCTGGGCCAAGTTGTGTATTGGGCCAGCTCTATATTGTGATCTGTTTGGGCCGGTGTTCCTTTTCGGTTGGACTGTTCTTTCATCGTATTTACTGACAACCATCCATGGGCTGAAGTTGGTCTTGCCTCCATTTTCATTTTGGGCCACTGGTTCATTTGGTCTCCTTGGCTCTTCATCCACATCCTTCTCTTCTTGTTTCACTTCTGAAGATTTAGAGAGATTTTATGTTCTAAGAGTCTTTTGGGTTTTAGGAGTTTTTGGTGATATTTAGATTATGCGGTGCTCGATAAGTGTATTATTTATCTGTTTATTGAAAATCTGGTGTATTACGATTTGGGGGTATTTTGCTTGAAATTTTGGTGCATCAAGTTTGAGTATTGTGGGGTTCCTTGTTTTGGTGTTGTGTTCTGATTTCAGGTGCTTTGGGTAAAATTTTCTTATTATAGCTAATTAAGTTTAAATTTGCTGATAAAAAAGGTCCCATATAACTGGCTCTAACTGTCTTAAGCCTCCGGACTCCCGTAGAATCTTTCCGTAGGCTTAGATTAATATCTGATTGTTGTGAAGAGTATATGTCACCCTAGCTCATTATTTGTATATCGAGATACAGAGGGAGAGAGAAGGGACTAGTCTCCTAGTTTAGTGTTGTTGCAAGCCGTCGCTTGCATGGGTATTGCCGAGTCAGATGAATGCGTAGTCTTGGATGTCGCTGGATTGTTGTTGACATGGCTTTTCCATTTTGACCTATTTTATCTCGATTGCATTTGCATGAACAGCTCTGCTCCTGGAGTTAATTATTTCTTGCTTTTTTTTTTATCCATGTGAGACTATGACCCACCTATTCCCTTTAGATTGTTCTCTGAGTTTTGTTTTCAAGCATCTTTTTTCTTGATGTTCAGTTTTTGCAAAAACATTCGGGCACTGCTGCATTATATATACACACATATATATATACACATATAATATATACACATAATTACACACACATATTATGTACATATATATGTGAAAGTTTTCAATAGTTATTTTTTGATGATTACTATTAACATTATCCATTTGATAAAAAATAAATAGTTAAGATTGATTAATGCAATTAATAGTTTTTATTCTTTTGAGGTAAATTAATTGTGTCTCCCAACTACCCAAACAATCTGAGACTTACTTGTAATCCTATGGATAATGTAATAGTAACCATCAATCGTTAGTGAGAGAAAGTAATCATTAAAAACTTCTTCGTACATATACAATACATACACATACATAAGAAGTGGGTATTAAGCATTGCTAGTGCCCTTATAGCAAGTCGATTTTACTTAAATCAGTGAAAACCGGACCAAGTATGGCGGATGCTGCTGTTGGAAGAATTGCCCAGGGTACGAAGGTACTTGCTGAAGGTGGGTATGAGAAAATTTTTCGATCAACATTTGAGACTGTTCCAGAGGAGCAACTTTTAAAGTCATATGCCTGCTACCTATCCACTTCTGCCGGGCCAGTTATGGGAATCTTCTACATGTCTTCTGCAAAATTAGCATTTTGTAGCGACAGTCCTCTTTCATACAAAGTCGGTGAAGAGACACAATGGAGCTACTATAAGGTAATTAACTAACTGCCTCTCTGTGATGTACTTTCTTATATTGTGCCTTTGCAATTTCCCAGGCATCTTCAGACGGTTATTTTACTTTATATTTTTATGAACAACTAGGTGGTTATCCCCTTGCATCAACTTAAAGCAGTTAATCCTTCAAAAAGCAAAAACAATCCAGCTGAGAAGTACATTCAAGTTATATCTGTTGATAATCACGAGTTTTGGTTCATGGGCTTTGTAAATTATGACAGTGCTGTAAAAAATCTTCAGGGTGCTATCTCATCGCATCAATTGTAGTTCACATTGGGCAATTTCTGGTACTAAGAAGCAGATGGATTGAGTGGAAGTAGTTAAATGTGGGTTATTTTGTTGAAAATAGATTGATTATACCAATATGTTACTTTAATTTGTCAAGTTGTCTGGTGTAAATGGTGTTAGTATGTCATGATGCGTGATATTTCCAGCCCGACTAGTAATGGTCAATTTGGTGTTAATCCTGACGAGTGTATCATTGTTTGTAATATCGGGATTGAATAAAGGTTTACCCTTGTAAAGATAGATTGTTAATGCTTTTATTGATTTATTATGTAATTTTACAGTAAATGTTGTTTGTGTTGTGATAAATTTATCATCTTTGTAGATATGTAGCTCTATATCTAGTGGATTATAGAGGCTGAAGTTTGGTTTGCATGTTTTCCAGGTTGCCTTGAAATAGGATTGATTATTCATCTTTAATAGCACCTTGACAAATGACAATGTGTGTCTCAAACTTCCAAACTTGAAACTATTAGTTGACATGGTTGAACTCAATAGCGAGAAGTCATTGGATGCATATTTTTACTGAACATTAAATTTTTTAGAATACATGCTAGTTTACCTCACCTTTTAGGAAAGCCAAAAACCTAGAAAAGACCGTCTTGAAGAGTATTTTATGTAAGATGAATCCCCTTGATCTGACTCATTGAGTTGTGCGAGAGTTGGACTTTGTCTTACGAATTAAAATCCGTAAGACCGTCTCGTCTCACTGGAGTCTTACGCTTTCGGAAATATGGAGAACTAAGATATGTTCTCATTGCAAAATTTAGGGATTTTCGTTTTTGGTTTTTGACTTTCCATCTTCGTCTTACTTTTTCTTTAGTTTTTAATTTTAATAAATTTTGTATTTGTGCTGTGCCAATGATGTCAGTATGAGATTGGATCATTGTATGCTTGAGGTTAATGTATGCTCAATGTTTTCAAAAATTTAAAATCTAACCAACTTTCTACGCTAAATTTCAGGCTAGTTTGTGAATACACACATTTGTTATAAGTACCAAAATAAAGCGGACTGGATCCTCTATTCTAATCCAACATCTTCAACATAATAAATAGTAAAATAAAGTTAACAAAATCGTAGATCCAAGTAGTAATTAGTAAATATAACTTTTTTTTTTTTTACAACTTTGTTAGTTGTTGATGCCGGAAGCCCTTGGCCACCCGTCAGAACCTGGCGGAAGCCGTTGCTTCTCTTCCTCGATAAACCAATGACTTAGATTATACCTAATGCAAAACATTTAGACTTATCAGTGCTAATTGTTAGCATTTCCCTAACCTAATTACACTTTGAGTTGAGTTTGAACTTAGAAGTTATTCAATCAATCTAGGCTAAGAGTTCGATGTTTTACTCTCCTAATTCTGTTTCAAATGCTTGAAGCTACGCTCTGACTCCCATAAACTCTTGTTTAATTCTGCCTTGGAAAATATAAGCCACTAGTCGTAAATGCTTCTTTGTTGATTCATACCAGTGATTGTGCTATTCAAACATTGTGCACCATATGCTTAAATAAAATATGGTTTTGTTTTTCATTTTCTTTCAATCTTGGTTTGATGTTTTTAATTTTGGGGTGGGGTTTAACATAGTTCCAGTTTGGTTTTTCGTATTTGGAAACCATATGTAATGATTTCAGGAAAATAAAAGTATGTTTCCACATTTAAAGTGCATAGTAGCTACCTCATCATTGCACTTGCGATGCCTTTATGGAAATGATAAAAACTTATGTAGGATGGTCTTATGAATTCTAAATTCGTAAGACGGGATCTCAAAAATGATAAAAACGAGTCTTATAAAGCGGACAATTCATCAAAGAAGATCATATGTTACCTAACAAGAAAACATGTCAAAATGAGAGGAAAATGAGTTAAAAATCAAATAAATGAGACTGAAACTTGTAGGTTGAACCGGACCCGACGAAAAAACACGCAGGTCGAGCGCTGTCTGTTCATCCAAGTGTCGTGCTCTGACGGCTCCAGCACATTAATGAATATTTTCGTTAATTGTTACGGTGCTCTCCTTCTTCCAAATCCTAGGTTAGTGCTATCTCTCTTTCCAAACTTTACTTTTGAAATCCCTTTGTGCCTAGAGTTTGCATTTTAGTCCTAAATCAACATAAAACTTTAATTAACTTCCTTTTTAATGCAAAATGTCACTTTGTGAACAAAAAATGACATATTAAAGGGCAAAAGTGATATTTGTTAAGTAAAAAAAAATTTCATTGAAATGCAAAGTGACACTTTTAGGACCAAAAGTAATATTTTTAATGCTAAAAAGCGACACATTTAATACTAAAACGTTAAATTTTTAAGGGCAACGGTGACAATTTTTATTTATAATACAAAGTGACACTTTTATGGCTAAAAGTTAAACATTTCCTACTAAAAAGTGACATTTTTAATGTTATAAGTGACGTTTTTACCGTTTCACGTCAAAAGTGATGGTTTTCATTTATAATGTAAACTAACACTTTTTTTCAAAGCAAACATGACACATTTAAGGTTAAAAAGTGACAAATTTTAATGGAAAAAAAGGATGATTTTCATTAAAGATGCAAAGTGATACTTCTAGGGTAAAAAGTGACACATTTAATACTAAAAAGTAATATTTTTATATATTAATACTAAAAAAAGATACTCTTCAATTATAAACGTGAGGGGTGACGCTGTAATTTTTAAAAGCCGAGAAATTGCACTGAGATTTCTGACTCTTAGTCTATTTAAATGGATATGTCCGTCTTATGGATTAAGATCCGTAACACTGTCTTACATGATACCTACTACATGAAAATTTGGATGAATTCTTGTTTGCTAGGCTTTGTCAACTGCTACTAGGTTCCGATGGTTGACCAGGGGATTTCAACACCGTAACAATTAACATTGCAAAAAAATATATATTTATTGTTATGAAATTAGTCAAAGGCCTATGCATAGGCGGTAGGTGAACTATAGTTATTACATTGTATTCTTTTTCTCCTTTAGAATGCCGCTTCTATATAAATACCGAGCGTAACGATGTTCATTCGACACGGTGATTTCTCCGAATAAATTCTCTCTCTCTCTCATACTCTTAGTTCTATTTTGTAGTTACTTTATAACACGTTATCAAAATTGACGATTGTTCTTCGTTAACAATCCCAATCGGTAAAATTTTCTACCGATATATTATTTATTTTATGTCTCGTTTTACTTCAATATATATCGTATATCACCATTATTAAGAAAAAGGTTGGTGAGCCACCGTCGATAATATATGGTGAAATTGTGACGAAATAATAATTTATTATTTAACGCATAATATATATATTCGTTGATGCTTGTGCGGAAACAACCCCAAGCTATAAACTGAATATTTATATATATACATATATTTCAATTCTATATATATGACTAACTTTATATACATATATATTTATTACTGACTTACAAACACCCACAGAAAGGCTTGCCGAGTAGCGTGGCGTGAATATATATGTATGCTATATAATAGCTGTATAAAGTTGACTGACAAATATTAATGCGGAGTTATTTTATTTATTGCTCCTAATAAGTTTTATATTTATTCATAATATAAATGCAATTCTATTAAATCAGAATTTTTACATTTTTACCCCTATCCTATAACGGCTAGTTAACGGCTATAAACGGCTAGTTACTGATTTTTATTTATCTCCTCCAACGGTAATAAACGGCTAGTTAACGGTCATAAACGGTCATTTTTCTCTCCATATATACCGTAACATTTTAATAGATTACTCACATTTTTACTATCTCCTTACAAACTCTCAATATCATATCTTCTTCTATAAAAATGTTTCCTCCAATGTTGATGATTATTATCATACTTGTTATTGCATGCACTGCAATGGTTTTTGTTGCTGAATTCCCTCCAAATGATTTTGAGATTTTTATTATCCTTCTTTGTATCATGTATGTCCTGTTAGCAATTACAATAGCTTTCAACATACATTTTAACATGTACTGATTGATTATCGTATGAATAAAATTTTCATGTCATCATTTTATTAATATATATATGTTTCATTTTTATAGTTTTTCTTCACAAATGGCAAACATTGCTAAGCTTGAATTTGAAAAGCTCGACATAACCGGGAAACACTATATGTCTTGGAAAATAGATGCCGAACCCACCTCCGCCGAAGCCTCGAAAATACTATCCAACAAAGTAATAGTGAATGGATAAGTAATCAACAACGGGCTCAAGCCATGATTTTCCTACGACACCACGTCCACGAAGACCTAAAGATGGAGTACCTCACGGTGAATGATCCACTCGCCTTGGGAGAGTTTGAACGAAAAGATATGACCATTTGAGAACGGTCATTCTCCCAAAAGCACACTATGATTGGATTCATATCCGCCTACAAGATTTTAAAACCATCAATGAATATAGTTCAATGATGTACAGAATAACCTCACAGTTGAAATTATGTGGGGAAACCATCACTGAATATGATATGTTGGAGAAGACTTTCTCCACATTTCATGCCTCGAATATGCTCCCGCAGCAGCAATATCGAGAAAAGGGTTTTAAAAGGTACTCTGAATTGATCTCTTGCCTACTTGTAGCCGAACGTAATAATGAGATTCTAATGAAGAATCATGAATCTCGATCGACCAAATTCCCATTCTCCAAGTTAATGGGACTATGTATGATGAAGGCCAAGAGCGTGGCGTGAGTGGTCGTGTCGGCCGGGTCGAGGCCAAGGAAATCATGGACAAGGCCGGTCGTGGTCGAAATCAAGGCCGAGGAAGAGGCCGCGGACTAAATAACTTTCATCGCCATCATCATCATCCGTATAATGGAAATTCCTCTCGCCACCAAGTGGAACTGAGATGATGATAGAAACACCTCCTCGAGTAGGCAAATGTGGCCCAAACAATGAAGAGAAGTTCATGTTTTAGTGTGGCATGACTGGCCACAAGTACTCCGCACATGCCGAACGGCCAAACATCTAGTTGATCTTTATGAGAGATCACAAAAGGAAAGAATGTAGAGACAAATTTCCTTGAAAAATGATCCTCAAGATCTTCATTTTGATTTCGGTGATATGGCCATTTATGACATGCAATACCATTAGTGATGATATTGGTCATGAACAATAAATGAACATAGGAATGAAGCTATGGTCCGAAGTTTAAGATAAAAGTCGTGGAAAAAGTAACATGTTGTTATGTAGGAACATTATCTGCTTTTCCTATGTATACTAGCATGCTTACAATAAAGTTTATATATGCATTTTGCATTCAATGTGTTATCATATTTATTCATCTTATTTTACTTTCTCTCATATTGAAATAGATCACAAATATGTCTGAATCCAAAATTCAAGAAGGAGATTTATGTCTTGCGATAGCTACTACGCATACCATACTTAAAAATAAGAAATATTTTTCTTATCTCAAAATTGACAATGCTAATGTCAACACTATATCCGTAATGCCAAAATAATTGAAGGATTTGGCAAGGCAATTTTCCTAATGCCCGGAGGCACGAAATTTATGATAAATAATGCATTATTCTCTCCTAAGTCTCAAAGAAACTTGTTAAGTTTCAAAGACATTCGTGCTCGAATGGATATCATATTGAGACTATGAATAAGGGAATGATGAATATTACCTCAAACACTTCCGGAAGCAAGTGTATATTGGAGAAATTGCCATCTCTATCATCTGGATTGTATAGTACAATCATAAGAATATTTGAATCATATTCTACAGTAAACCTGAAGTTTACTGAAACATTTAAAGCCTGGCATGATAGATTGGGGCATCCAGGATCAATAATGATGCGTAGAATTATGAATTCTAGTGGTCATCCATTGAAAACCGTAAGATTTTTCAATCTAATGAACTCCTCAGGAGGCTTGTTCTCAAGGAAAGTTGATAATTAGACCATCACCAACTAAAGTTGGATATGAATCACCATCGCTTTTGGAACGAAGTGGTGATATATGTGGACCTATCCATCCACTAAGGGACCATTCCAATACTTTATGGTATTGATTGATGCTTCTAGCAAATGGTCGCACGTATGTCTATTATCAACTCGTAATACGGCATTTGCCAAATTCCTTGCACAAATAATCAAGCCGAGAAAACACCCCTGCATTATATGATCAAGAAAGTGAGACTTGATAATGCCGGTGAATTTACATCTCAAGCATTCAATGATTATTGATGGCAATAGGACTGATGTTGAACATCCAAAGAGTCCATGTTCATACACAAAATGGTTTGGTCAATCGATCAAACGTATTCAACTTACCGCACCATTAATGATGAGAACAAAGTCCCTACTGTGATGGGGTCATGCTGTTTTACATGCAAGACCGATTTCAAAGTTAAGTATATAAATACTCCCCAATACAGCTAAGTATTCTAAGGAGAGCCGAATCTATCCCATCTAAGAGTTTTTGGTCATGTGCGGTATATGTACCGACAATTTCCACCACAACGCACAAAGATGGGACCACAAAGGAGATTGGGAGTATATGTTGGGTATGAATCCCCTTCTATAATAAAAATATCTTGAACCAAAAACGGTGACGCCTTTTACGACGCTTGCCATTGTCATTTTAATGAAGACAAGTTTCCACCTTTAGTGAAGAGGGGAAACAAGTGGGAAGAGAGATCGCGGGTGCACATCATCTTTATCGCACTTGACCCTCCCAAAGCAACGTGAACCGGAAGTTCAAAAGATCATACATTTACAAAATGTAGGCGAATCATTGCCGATGCATTTATAGATACAAAAGAGAGGACAAAGTCACATGTAATGCTTATAAATGCCCTCGCCCGAATTGAAATACCAAAAGGGCCGCAAATGATAAAATGGCAATGTATCTAAGACACGCCTGCGTGGACGAACCCATTGGTTCAAAGGATAAAAATCAAGAAAAAGGAAAGTGATTGAAAATCCCCAATCACATGAAAGTGTTCCAGAAAGAAACACACGATCGTGAAATTGTTCCGTAAGAAACACACGATCATGCAAATCTAGTAAGCCCCGCAGTAATGATAACTATGAGATTTATTAATTTCATATGTAATGGAAAATATGGAACCGAGATGAAATGGAGAATATTGATGATATATTCTCTTATCTCGTATCCCAAGAAATTAATGACTGGATCGATGATCCCGAGCCAAAATCAGATTCAATGTCCAAGAGAGGCATGACAAGATCAAATGGATAGATGCCATGAAGGTTGAATTAAATTCGTTGAATAAACGAAAAGTATTTGCTCTATCGTTTTCACACCGTAAGCCGTGAAACCCATGGATACGATGGATTTTTGTTCGAAGTTTAAATGAGAAAAATGAGATTGTGAGATACAAGGCTCGGCTCTTGTTGCACAAGGTTTTTTCTCAAAGGCCCGATTGATTATGAAGAAACGTATTCTCCTCGTAATGGATGCTATTACGCTCGATATCTAATCACCATCGGTTTTCGAAAAAATCTAGATACGCATCTCATGGATGTTGTAACGAAGCTTATTTATACGGATCATTAGATGCCGATATTTATATGAGAATTCCTCGATGGAATTAAAGGTTCGGCTAACCGAGCTCAAAGCCTAAAAGAATTATGTGCACTAAACTATCACTGCATGGATTGAAGAATCAGTCGCATGTGGTATAATTGCTTAAGTGAGCATTTGTTAAAGACGAATATGTGAATGATCAATTATGTCCTGTGTTTT